>CM057845.1:163973501-163995827 GCA_030068395.1 Apalone spinifera | reverse complement strand
AGGTTAAGGAGAATAATTTTTCTCCCTCCTCCTTGTAACAACCTTTTAGGTACTGGAAAGGTTCTTACAATTTTCAAGATCACATGGCTGTGAAATTAATCAAAATGGACCATGAATTTGGTAGGTCCCAACTTATAGGGGTCAGTCTGTTGAATGTTGACATAGCTTTCCTTTTTCATATTGAGTCAGTGTATGTTAGCGTAATGATTCTTGAAGGAGTAGGATTTAACTTTTGTTTAAACTTCTGAGAAGCCAGGATTTGACTGCAAAATAACTGAGTGGGACTTCTGCTTTTGACTTTAGTGAAGCCAGCACTTCATCCTGGCTGTCAAATGACAAATTACTGTAATTTTCCAGAATCTTTTGTTAGACCCACTAATTCTGAGCAATGCATTTTTTGTAGCATTTTTCAGGATTAGAAGAAGCTGTGTTTAGGAACATACAGGCATGTAAGGAGCTTTCGCAAACCACCCGTACAGCTCTTGGGCCAAATGGTAACACTCTAATTTTATACTGTTTATTGTAATACTTATGTATAAATAAGCTATATTTGTTTTTCTTGAAGAATGACCATTCCATTATTTTACCATAAAATTGAGTTAGAAATGTCTATAGCTACATGATTTCAGAAAAGGAACTTTTTCAGTTTGCTCGACTTTTAATGTAGCTTGTCTGCCTCTCAGTCCTCAAGTCTGTTTTTTGTGGAATTATTATTCCTGACGCGCCCCTCCCCCCGCCCTTTCTGGGTATGTGCAGGGAGCCAGCTTTTAAGCCGTCATCCCACGGGTACCAGGAGCCTTCGCATCCCTAATTATTATTTTTGTCCTAATTTAATGTTTTGTCCCACTTGGTGTTAAGTGAGAGATCCATTGAAGATAAAGAAACATGATTGACTGTGTAGGGGATATAGTTAAATTGACAACACACTGCACTATTCAAACACAAACCAAACTGAAAAACTAAAGAGAATATATTGTGCTAGTGCATATTTGTTATCTTAAATTATGTAAGAGTAGGATTACCCCCAAAAAATCTTGTTTAAATTGATGTCTCCTTAAAGTAACTTCAAAACTTTATTTCAGAAGAAGTTTCACAATCCAGTCCAAATTTACAAATGTTTATAGAACTAAAATTTTAAAATGTTAAAATATCATAAACCTTTTCTTTAGAGAGAAATACTTATTTAAATATTATATGAAGCTTTGTTATAAATACTTTATATGAAGTACAAAAATAGTGCATCAGTTGCATGAGATGAGAGGAATTAATGGAATAACACCATTCAAACTAAAGTGTTTACAGTGTAAAATAGAAAGCTTTTCTTCATTTAGGAATGAACAAAATGGTTATTAATCATCTTGAGAAGCTTTTTGTGACAAATGATGCAGCAACTATCTTAAGGGAGTTGGAGGTAAGTGCTTTTTCATATTCAAATTGATTTGCACACAAATAGTTTATTTCAACAGCAGTGACTTTTACTCAGTTTTACTAATAATGTCAGTTTGTAGATCATAGTTTCTAAATAATCCAATTCATAATTGAACCCCAAAAGATGTGTAGCAAATATACAGACAACAGGAAAAAAATAGAAGGGCTTTTCAGAGCTCCAGTAGTGACAAAAAGCTTGGCTACAAACACACTTGGACATTGAATATCTTTATTGATATTTGCCTCACTTCTTCCTCAAAATAGGAATAGAGTTCAGGAATTAGAGAGATGGATTGTAATTGCTGATCTCTTGCATAGAATGTTCTTAGGTTAAGTGAAATAAGTGCAATGTTAATTTCTTATTACTGCCAGCTGTCACTTGTCCCTCTTACTTGCTTAGAATTCTCACTTTTGGTTTTAGAGGCATTGAGAATTTGAAGTTGTCTTGTATGAGAAATTTAATAGAATTGTGTAGAAGCTGACATGTCATTTGCTGCAATAATTAAATATAATCTCAATTGTATAAAGCCTCTAGATTAATCCATGAATAATGTTCTGTGCATGGTGTAGAACAATGATACTCAAGAATAAGGGCCTCAAGTTTCAAGTCACTCTCAAATGTTCTTTTGCAGCTCTTTTCAGCACATGATCTTAAAACAATGTGTGATCTTTGGCTCTTTTGAGTGAGGTTGATTGCTAATTGTGGTTCCTGAACCAATGAGGTCTTATCACTGCTGTAGAAACTTCCTAGTTAACTGATAATGGTCCCCTATTTAAAGTGGTTGAAGTCTAAAATTGGCAAATGAACAACACACAGCAAAAATGTTTAAGAAAATATATTTACTACTTTTTATTTGATGTTTCTTAATATTACATTATTGTACACTGTTAAACTTTCTTGTTTTTTCAGTATCCTCAGTACTGTAAAAGGTCACTGGAGTGCTTAAATATAGCAGTCTTAATTGCTTATTTTAATCATTTTGCCTGTCACTCTGGCTTAGATACTGTAACTGTAATTGTAGCTATAAAAGTATCCAAAAATAGATAAAGCACTTTGCTTATAAATTGTTTTTTTGGAAGAGGAAGAACTACAATTTTTGTGCAGATTGCAAGGTATAGCTTAGAGAGCTGATCTACTGCAAGCACAAACTCAGTGTTTGAAGTTTAGATCTTCAATTTACCTTGTCAAAATAAGGTAATCTACATTTTTGATTGTAAAGCCATACTGGTATCCCATAAAATAACACCTCTGTCAAAGTGGGGGGAGGGAAAAAGCGAAGTGCTTTTTTTCTATTAAGTGCTCTATAACCCCACAATAGTATTCCAAAGCCTTGAAATTTTCATACATTCTCCTCTTGCTTATTGTATAATTTACCAAATGTACTAAGATATGCTTTTTAACTTACTTTTTTTGCCCATCTGGTTCATAATCCTGATTAACTTTATTTGATTTTTAACCAAAAAAGAATGTGTATTTGATACATATGAAGGACTTTAGGACTATATACTCTTAAAATTTGACTAACCAGGATATAACAGTTAAATTAATCAGTCTAACTCCTTTAACAGGTCCAACACCCAGCTGCAAAAATGATTGTGATGGCTTCACATATGCAAGAGCAAGAAGTTGGAGATGGAACAAACTTTGTCCTTGTTTTTGCTGGAGCTCTTCTTGAGCTAGCGGAGGAACTTTTGAGGATGGGACTTTCAGTTTCAGAGGCAAGTAGTTAATTTAATATTCCTGCTGCATGAATAATCTGATTTTTGGATTGTGTATTACTTAATCAGATCTGTAATATTCTTCAATGCTTGCTAGTAAGATAACTTAAGTAACAATGCCTTCTTTTTACTGTTCTTGATGCATCGTATTACTTGATGACCTACACTATTTGAGCTGTTCTATTTAGTAAACTTTGAAATGACAGTATGTTCATAATGTATGTGTTGATACTTTTGTAACTCTTTCATAAAGAAATGTAGCGAACATAAATGTATAGTTGGGTGGAGGAGAGTAGAATGTCAGTGAACTTTATTTGCATCACAGGTGATAGAAGGGTATGAAAAAGCTTGCAAGAAAGCCTTAGAAATTCTTCCTGACTTAGTATGCTGTTCTGCAAAGAATCTGCATGATGTTGAAGAAGTGGCATTTTTATTGCACACCCCAGTAATGAGTAAACAATATGGCAATGAAATCTTCCTGGCAAAGCTTATTGCTCAGGCATGTGGTAAGTAAACAAGTATTCATGTATCAGACTAAATGAGCTGAAAATATAAGGCCTAATGCCACTGGGGGCAAGGGAGAGAGGGAGAAGATCATTCTTTTCCTCTTACCAACTGAATTTTCTTCATGCTGATTGTGGTCCAAATGGCTTTCTAGTAAGCCTCATGTTTTCAAGATGAAAATCTGTTTTTGTCTTTGCAGTTGTATTCATGCTCTAAGTGTATCACTTAATCTACATGTGATATCAGTGTGTTCTGTTATACTGTGATATCTGTGTTCTATAGAGCTTAAGAATACAACTCTCATTATTAGTGCAAAATTTTCCTCAAATACTAGGGACTAAATTCAACCTCAGCATAAATAAGCACAGGCTGGACTTGGCTTGCTGGCTGCATTGATTTGTGTTCTCTTGGCAGTGCCAAATGCTGCTACTTCATAGAGAAGTGTTTTTATTTTCTGTTTACACATCACCTATGCTTGTATGTAACAGTGATTTGTGGGAAGAGTAACTTTCCTGCTAATGTATAAAGTTTGGCAGTTAATTTCTTGATCTCTTTATTTGGTTTCAAAAGCCTTTGAACAAATATCTTATTAGTACAGTATTTTCTATTTAAATGATGCATATGATTTTCTGATGTCACATTTGTATTTTGCACATATATAATACATGTTTCTTTTCTCAAACAGTATCTATTCTTCCTGAATCTGGTTATTTCAATGTTGACAATGTCAGAGTATGCAAAATTTTGGTAAGCTTTCACTAAAACTGCTTTCATTAAAACATGACTAATTCTACTCCTGGGGAAATTCTGTGCCAAAAAAATAAATATTTTAAAATTCTGCATATTTTTGTGTATTTTATTTGTCACAATAACACAATATAATTACTCCAGTTTCAATTGTTTTGGTAATTCATTTCAAAGTACCTGCAAATATGTATATAACAATGCAGACAATAAAAAAAATTCATGAAATATTTTTCGGCAAGTTAATATTCCTAGTAAGGAATCTAATACAAAACTGTGAATAATTAATTTAAACTACAATTCAGAAACATATTTTCCTCACTCAGAAGCAGTGTGAAACTCTGACTCTCCCAAGCCAACAGAGGTGTTAAGGGGGAGGGAAGTAATTGCTGGGAAGGATCTGGTGAGTGAACCTGGAAGGCTGTTGGTTGTAGGTGGGAGCAACATGAGACAGAGTGGGAAAAGGTTTTGGGAAGGGGGCAGAGGAGGAAGGATTGTTGGGGAGCATCTCATGCAAACACTGTCTGACTCTCCCATTTAGTCAGGCACATCTGCGTATGTCCCTGTATAGCTCTGCACCCTCATTCAGCCAGGTATAGCTACCTTATCTCCAGGTATCCTGGCCCTCTCATGTCACTGTATTCCCACTCCCAGCCAGCATTAAGTCCCTGGCTTAATGTTGTTACTCCATTAACTCCTGTACCCTCCATCAGCCATTCTGAGTTTGCATGACTCTCCAGCAGCCCCATGTGCCTCACTCTTTGTCCCTCATATTCCATGCCTGGTAAGCTGCTCATATGGGCAGGGTGTTGAAAGGAGGGCAGCCTCTCCCTTCTCCCTCTCTGCAGTTGGCTGCTCCAGCCCATGAGTGAGTTGCTCTCTCTTTTGGCACACACAGCCCCTGGTTGGCAACACAAGTAATTGCACCATGACCCCTCTTTTGGCTTTCCTTTGCCTTCCTGTTAGAATTCGTTGCTTTGTGAGGAGGAAAATAATCTGCAGGGGATATTAATTCTGCATTTGGCAGAAGTCCAGAATTCATCCAGGAGTAAATTCTGATATTCCTGTGACTGCATTAGAATACATCTCTGTAATAAAAATAGCCAACTTGTAGATGTTACATTTTTCTATTGCTTTCCATCCCAGCCTTGATTTTAAGGTTGTCTTTATTTTTGAGTAAGCTATGGCTTCATGAATGTAGCTAGTGTTATAGCATGCTCACATTATTTTTACCATAATCCATCTGGCATGCCTAGTTTCAAGATATTGGTAATGGAATACTTGACTTGGAGTTGAATAGACTTCAGGGACAGAACTTTTAAGTACGTGGTCAACACATCAGTTTTATGAGCTAAAACGGTGGTTCCCAACCTTTTCCAGATGGGGACCCATTTTGACAATTCAGGAAGACTTGGTGACCCAAGGCAATTTGAAAACGGGGGGAGGAGAAGGGGCAGAGCCACCTGGCGAGACACTTAGTGACCCTTTTGAAATGTAATGGCGACCCATATTTGGGTCCCGACCCATAGGTTGGAAAACCCTGCGCTAAAAGCTTAGACAGTATGTTCTTTAGTAATTGTACCTTCAATTAAAATGCAACCCAGATGTTCAGGCTGAGGTGGGGGAGGATGCAGAATGTTACGGGCCTGATCCTATTGTTTTTACTCTGTCAGTAGGATATTGGACTTCACTAAAGATGACAGGCCAAATTTGTGCTTCCCATCAACTTCTTTCTTGCTAATTCTTCTCTCTGACTGGGATCAGAGAAAGGGATCACTATAAATTTCTAATTAACACTATCATGGAATAAATCTTCAACTTTGTATTTCTAGAAAAGACGCAGAATTCTTGTCAGTGTAGTATTTTCTCCTTATCTTGGGGGGGGGGGAAAGTGTGTTTTAAGTATGAGATTTTCTTTTTTTTTTTTTTTAAGAAAAAGTGTAGCTTTATTGTGGTGGATTGATATACTGAAATGTGATCTTTATCTTTCCCTTGATTCTCTTTAGGGCTCTGGTATCGCTGCTTCTTCAGTCCTGCATGGCATGGTTTTTAAAAAAGAAACTGAAGGAGATGTTACTTCTGTCAAAGATGCCAAAATAGCTGTGTATTCCTGTCCTTTTGATGGCATGATAACTGAAACTAAGGTACGTAGGTGCCCTAAAGCAATCCCATATCAGTTTATATACATGTGCAGTACGTGGTCTGTAATATTCTCAGATGAATATTAACTTGAAATATATTTGACATTTGGTGACAATGACTTCTTTAAATAAAGGACTTGAGTTTCTATGTTAAAATGAAGTTCAGGTTTCTCTATCAAAGCTGTCTAAACCATGTTTTTCTCTAACTTTAATATGAAGCGTTTCTTTGAGCAAAAATGCCTTTTCAAACTTTGAGAGACCATTAACAGAAAACATAACACAAAATGTTAACATGCAAATATAATTTGAGTCAAAATAGAGTTTAACACTAAACATTTTTTTTTTTTTTGGTGCTGTGCACATAGTGGTTTTGCTGTTTAATATGACCTTTGACTTAATTGCAAATTAATTAATTGATCTAATTGCAGGTGCCTCTATCACATCATGGTGGTAAACAAATTTACCTGAAAAGGTCTGGTAGGGGTGGATGGAGCTGCATTGCAGTGTCTCGGTTCTTCCCTTTTGAAAAGTCCAAGGGGTGGTGATATGCCTTCTGCCAGAGCAATACAAGCTTACTTGACATCTAGATTAGACTAGAATGGTGTGTTCTAGAGCTATCCTGGTTGACCATTTAGAAGCTTCTGCTGGTACAGAATGTGGCTATTTGCTTGGTGCTAGCCATGTGGAGGCCATTTCACCCTATTCTCCATAAATAACACTGAGCTCTAGAAGCAAACTGGCAGCCAGGATGGTTTCTGTATATGTACAGTTTTGTATGGCTAGTATTCTGACTATTTTGGAAGCACTGTCTTGACACTTGAGCAGCTAGAGGGACAGATAAGACAAGTTCCTGGATCTGAACTCTGGACTAGAAACTAGGGCACTGATACAGGATCTGCAACTTTGAAATTTCTTTCCTCGTGGTCCACAGCTAAAACCTTGTTGACATGCAATTTAGTATCTGACACATTTCATGCACGCTTTTACTTGAGAAATAGTGATAATGTAGTATGAGTTGAGGTTGTGAATAGGAGAGGGGCAAGTTCATTTTGGTGTGTCAGTGTCATGTAAAACATCTAGGCACAATGTACATTTCTTTTGAAAATTGAAAGATATTTCCTTTGATAGGGCACTGTACTGATAAAAAATGCTGAAGAACTTAAGAATTTCAGCAAAGGAGAAGAAAATCTAATGGATCTGCAAGTCAAGGCAATTGCTGATGCTGGTGCAAATATTGTAGTAACGGGTGGCAAAGTGGCGGACATGGCACTTCATTATGCTAACAAATACAATATTATGTTAATTAGGTAAGAATTGAAAAAATGTAAATGTCAATATGTACCTATACATACCATACTTGCTCTTGACTCAAAATCCCGAGAATACAAAGGAATATGTAATGTAAACGTGCGTGGTTATTTTTTCTCCAGTAGAGGGTGAAATTGAGTGTTAAGGTAGTTACAATTAGAGTGTATCTGTTACAGAACATAGTCTGGGTTTCTTGACAGTGGATTGAATCTTGTAAAATATGGAGTTTTAATGTAATTGTTTCATTCTCTGTATATTAGGTATTCAAAGTAATTTTCTAGTCTATGAAATCACTCGTATGTCTTTTAAAAATATTTGATTTTAAGTGTTAAATGGGCAAAGAGGTAGGGGCTGTTTGTAGTGGTACATCCAAGTCACAGTAGAGACATGATAGCCCAGTGGTGTGCAGAAGTATGCACTACTTTTATTGTTTATAAATGAATGAACTGTTTCCTAGGGCTGTTGATAAGCATCTTCTATGAGCACTAAAATTCACTTTATAACATGAGTAAACATTTAGTATAGGTATAATTATTATATGTAGGACAGCCTCATGTAAAAGAAAACCGCTAGTGTTACATTTTCATAGTTAGACCCTCTTAGAAAAGTCTTGTGTGTGTAAATGGGTAATCTTCTGTTTACAAAATAGAATCAGTGACATGTCAAAAGAGTTGTTACATTTCCACTGAAACAGCATTTTGAGCCCATCAGATCATTTCTGATGAAACATGGTCTAATCCAGCAGACTAAATGTTGGAATAGTAGTCTTGATCAGGTCATTAAACTTAATTTTCCCCATTAGTAAAATAGAGGAAATCTATTATCTCTGTTGTAAGGATGTTGAGGATTAATAGTTAAACTTTCCAAAGGGTTAGACAAATATTGAATAAATAGTTCATTCCATATGACACTGCTTAAAAATAAAGCATTATTACAATTTTTGTAATATTAGCTCTAAATTCCTGTAAATAAAATTATTTATCCATGCTAACTAATTGAAACTTCAAATTGTCCTTGGAAACTTGGTACTAAAAGGATTCTTCTTTTTAAGGTTGAACTCAAAATGGGATCTCAGGAGGCTGTGCAAAACACTTGGTGCTACAGCTCTTCCCAAATTGGTATGCTATTTGCAAAGAGTATGATGACACTGGAAATACTTTTGTATGCACAGAATCTTTTCTGACTTCTGCTGCTTTTTCCAGACGCCACCTACTGTAGAAGAAATGGGTCATTGTGATAGCGTGCGTTTGTCAGAGGTTGGAGATACACAAGTAGTTGTGTTTAAACATGGTACGTTTCTTTTCATAGGAGATCATGGTTTTGTGTTGTGACTAGAAATATATGTATATGTTTTCAACTTCTTAATATGTTTTCCAGAAAATTAAGTTATTTCTTCCTTAACAGAAAAGGAAGATGGTGCCATTTCTACCATAGTAATCCGTGGATCTACAGAAAATCTAATGGATGACATAGAGAGAGCTGTAGATGATGGTGTTAATACTTTCAAAGTACTTACTAGGGTGAGTAAAATACATATACTTCTGTTAAAATAGAGCTGTACACCAAGCTATTTCTGCCAAGACACTCCAGCATGGTTTACTCTTCTGTTGATTGGAATGCAGACGGTACTTGTATCAACATAACGTGGGGGTACTCACCAATGGATAAAGAGTAGGGCTACGTCTACACTAGATGCTTTTTGCGCAAGAAATTTTGTGCAAAAACTTATTGTGCAAGAGCATGTCCACATCTCAAAGCACATGGCAAAAGCGATGTGCTTTTGTGCAAGAGAGCGTCCACACTGCGTGGATGCTCTTGCTCAAGAAAGCTGTGATTGCCATTCACAGAATGGCAATCTGAACACCTGTGCTTTTTCCTCTGGAGCGTCCACACTTGCCTTTCTGCGCAAGAGTTCTTGCACAAAAGGGAGTTATGCCTCGTAAAAGGAAGTTTACCCATGGCAGGAAAAAGCCCTCTGTTCTGTCATTTTACTCTTGATTTCCTTGCGCAAAAGCACATTGGCGGTGTGGACGCTCCACGGGTTTTTGCGCATAAATCTTGCAGTGTAGATGTACACTGGGTGTGTAACTGATTTCTGTACCACTCATGCAGCTCTGATGTTAGGAATTGGGTTGTGGCCACAGTCTGCTATGCTTAGACCATCTTCAGTCACAAGATGATCTATTGGAGACCAATATGAGCTGTCAAAGCTAAAAACTATCCTGGCCAGAGAATCGTGACTTATATGTGGCACTAGGGACCATTTTCCCCATCCACCTGCTAGGCCAGGCCTGGGCAAAATTTGGCCCGGGGGCTGCATCTGACCTGCCAAGCCACTGGATCTGGCCCGTTGACCACTCTGCTGGGATCCTCAGGCACACAGCTGTCGCTGTTTAAAGTGCAGTCCCTATGTCTGTTCTACAGGGAGGGGGGAAGCTTTGCGTGATCTCCCTGCCCTGCACCCCAATCCTCAGCTCCTATTGGCCAGAAGCAACTGGCCAATAAAAAACTGACCTCAGCCAGTCTCTCAACTCCTACTGTCTGGAAATAGCCAGTTAATCAGGGCTGAGAGATTGGCCTGGGAGCTGGTGGCCTCACAAGCCTCTTCCTCCATCCAGAGTTGAGTCACGTGGTGGGAACAGCCTGTATTTTCCAGTGGTTTGGGGCTGCAGCAGGCAGGGAGCCCAGCTTGGTTGGGGGTGATGCAGGGCTACTGGCTGAGGTAGGCTCCTCCCAGCCAGAGACTCTCTGGCACCCCTACCGCACCCCAGCTCTCTCCCCTAGGTCACCATCCAAACCTTCTGCACTTCCCTTCCAGACTCTGTATCCCCTTTTATACCCCTCCCCAAGGCCAGAATCCTCTCGTGCACCCAAGAACCGTCTTGGACCCTGCACCCCATTCCTCTCTGTCCTTCACCCAGACACCTTCTTAGACCCCACACTATCTCCTGCAACCCAGTCCCTTACTCTGTGCACCCTTTTGTATCCAGTCTCCATCCTAGATCCCACGCCCCCTCCACAGAAAAGTGTGGTCCTTGACCACTTACCAAAATCTTGGAGTGGCACCCCACCAAAAATTATTGCCCACCCCTGTGCTAGGCCCATCAGAACAGAGCCGCAGCAAATCTGGACTTTGGTATTGATCATTGGTGATCAGGGTGTTAAATATACTTAATATACTGCGCACAGATATTTAGAGGTTGGACCTCTCTGTTCTGGCACCCTTGGGACCTGACCAGTTCGAACTAGGGAAGGTCCCTTCCCTAATGGACTATGCTGCCCTGCTGCTACCAGGCTAGGGCTCCAGCCTGGTCCTGCTGCTGGCCCCAGGCTCTGTACCTGCTGCCAGGGGCAGGGCCACCCAGCCAGAGCTCTGCAGCTGGAGCTCCTGGCTGCAGAGCTCAGGCCCTGTTCTGGCCCCTGTGGCCAGGGAGCTCTGGCACCAGCTACAGAGCTCCGGTCTTGGCCACGGAGCCAGGTGGCTGCAGAGCTCTAGCTCTGGCATCAGCCAGGGAGTTCCACAGCCAGGGCTGCAGCTCCTCAGTTGCTGGGGCCAGAACTTCCTACTACACCGCCCCTGCCCTGTGCCCGGTCCCCCACCTCGCTCCTGCCCTGCCGCCAGACCTCCCAGTTCCTGGGCCTCTGGTCCAGGAACATCTGTGGTCCTACCGGACAACGGATGTTGCCAGACCAGAGTCCTGTTTTAAGGAGGTACAACCTGTAGTTAATAAATTAGGATAACTTAATCTTACAAATTTTTTTTTTGAAATTGTGTACTTTAGATACTGATTCTAAAATAAGATCGGGAATCCCTAGCATGAGTACAAGCTTGAAAAACTGTTTCCAAGGCTTTGTTTTCTACAGTCTTATCAGATTTAACCTTTCACCTTTGCTACAGTTTGAGTCCACATCTGAGTCCCTAAAATGAGTGATCTGCTGAAGAGCATTGTTGATGTACAGCGTCTGTCTTGTTTTTCCCAGCAAGTTGAGATTAAAAACATATTTTCTCTTATTTCCACTTCCTTGTCTTAATAAAGTAATGATCTTCTCCCAAAGATGTTTGGAAGTAACAGTTGCTAGATTTTTAACTTTAACCTTACTAGTAAAATGCCTCACTTGTTGAAGTTGGTGCCATTTCTGCACTTGTGCAATAGTCTACCAAGAAAATCTCTATTTATGAAGTTGGAAATGATTTCTAGAAAACTTAAACGTTAAATCAGATGACTTTAAAACAAAACTATTTCAAACCATTTTGCATTTATGGTTATGTAGCTGTGTTTTGTTCCCAGGATAAACGTCTTGTCCCTGGTGGTGGTGCAACAGAGATTGAGTTGGCCAAGCAGATCACATCTTATGGAGAGGTACATAATGTGTTTTCCTCTTACTTTATCCATTTCTTTTATTTCAAATTATTAAACAGCTTTCAAATTTTGCTTTAGATATGCCCTGGGCTTGACCAGTATGCTATCAAGAAATTTGCAGAGGCATTTGAAGCCATTCCTCGAGCACTAGCAGAAAATTCAGGAGTTAAGGCTAATGAAGTTATCTCCAAACTTTATGCAGTGCATCAAGAAGGCAACAGAAATGTTGGATTTGATATTGAGGTAATACATTATGCCTGTCAAAATGCTTTGTTTCTGTGCAACAGAACACATCACATAAAATATCTAAATTATGTTCTAGTTTTTAGGCATTCAGCTTTGAAATAATTGGAGCAATACGTTCATCAATAAACTATATGAACAGCTTAGTCTACCATGAGCATGGATGTTTTGTTTTTCAACAGATATATTAGACTAGCATATGTGAGAAGCAAGGATATGTTTTTGAATGATTGTTCTCTTTTTGGAGAAGAAAAACCTCAGAATTCTGCTTGTAACTCAGTTCACATTTCTAAAAGTTTCTCAAATGAATGTTTTATTTGGCGGAAGGGGGATAAATCAGGGAAGTATTATTTTATCACTTTATGGGTGTAGCTGTTGGTGTTTAGGATTAAAAACTATAGAACTGTTTGAAATAAAATGGGTAAATTTGGTGCTGCGAAACTTTGAACAGTTCTTTTTTTTTTTTTTTCTACCAGGCTGAGGTTGCAGCTGTGAAGGATATGTTGGAAACTGGTGTGTTAGATACATATCTTGGAAAACACTGGGGTATTAAGCTGGCTACAAATGCTGCAGTGACTGTGCTCAGAGTAGATCAGGTAAAAAGTGATAACCTTAAGTCTATTTTTTGTGCAATCAAGATGTTTTATTGCTAATGCCCTGTGTTTGTCAGAGAGATCATGTGACCTTCATGATTTCTGCAGCAGCCTGTGTGGCTGGTCTTGTGGCCGCCTGAACAACTCAGGCAGCTCCAGGCCCAGTTGCATTGGCCACAGTTGGGGCAGTCTCAGCCCCACTCTCACACCCCCCTCCCCCAAATCCCTAACAGCAGGAGTTTGGGGGGTGCTCAAGACTGGGGTTGCAATGTGGGGAAATGTTTACTTGGGGGGGGCTCCCCTCCCTCCAGCTTCTAGCTCCACTTGCTGCTGCTGCTGCTGCTGCCCAGAGGCACTGCCCCCACAGCTCCCATTGGTGGTGGTTCTCAGCGAGTAAGAGCTGCAGAACCTGGCTTGATGTGGAACAGAATCAGCCCGTAGAGCTGGTAGCTGTAATGTCCATGACTTTTTTACTAAAAATACCATGACTCAAGTGCAATCTTAATTATTGCTGACCATGTTGCAAAATTCAAATCTTGGAAAGGTGAGGCAAGGTGCCGTATCAAGAAAAACTTCCACATCTGTATTTGAAATGCTTCATGTACAATAACATGGAAGGCATGAGCTGAAGACTTTTTTAGGTAGTTTAATAACTTGGTATTTTATGGAACTTTGGCAGCAATATGTATGATGTATGTAAAACTTCTGTAGATTATTATGGCAAAACCAGCAGGCGGTCCAAAAGCTCCTAAACAAGGACACTGGGATAAGGATGAATGGAAAGATTAACCCGAAAAATAGCGTGCTGTAAGAACTGTGGCACTTGTCATGTTGAGTTCAAATATCTGTTGCATGAATGTATCCACACTCAAGATGGAGCTAATGTCTGTTGTTCCCTTTCAGGGGCACACTGTCACCTTTTTAACAACCTGCTTGACATATGCTGTGTTGTAGTGAACTCTTTTTTACTGAAACTAACTTATATGGTGATATTTACTTTTTTAGTGCAATATCATTATGGCAAACATACTTTATTTAAATCTTAACAGGAGAGCGCTGTAGCTGACATTTTTGGAAGATGTTTTTATGCTGGGAAATCCTCATGTCAGTGATTTGAAATAGACATTCAAATTATTCATTTTTTGTGCAGTACAGATTATCTTGAAACACTTTAATATATTGCATGTGTTCAGTAACCTGACACACTAGATGTTGAACTTTTTCTAACCAAATTTAGGCTTTAAATTTAATGGAAAAATAAAATGGGAACAGGTCTGTCTGTCTTAGCTGTACACTTTTGCACCTGACTTAAAAAAAAAAATTAACTGAGAGAAGACTAAAATTGTATTGGGGAAAACAGTATCTTCTGGTGTGCTAACTTGCCGTATGTTTGCCAAAATACGGGACACATCCCATGGCAAAAACTTTGGCTTTTAGATCATATGAAAGTAACAGATTTGCATGAGTTTAGTGAATGCTGCTTAAACTGCACAGTTCATGCTGTAGCAAGAAAAAAAATCCAATCAGAGGGTTATCTTAACCTAATTATTTTTTTCTCCAAGATCATCATGGCAAAGCCAGCTGGTGGGCCCAAACCTCCTTCAGGAAAGAAAGATTGGGATGATGACCAAAGCGAATGAACACCTTCACTGTAGTTTGAATGAAGTAGGATTGTATGTATCTTCTTGTACTCCTGTTGGGGCCTGACATGTTTTCTCCCTCACCTTAAGTTATGAGACTGTATCAGTAAAGAGTACGATACTGCTACCATTTCAATAAACGAACCTGAAATATAAAAAGACTCAATTTGTTACCTTTTCCTATTAGACTTGCAGCCTTAAAATTTACATTCACACACATAATGTTGCTTTTGAGTGTTGTTTATCTATATTAAAGGAACAGGTCGTTTTGAATCTATATTGCTTCTGTTAACCTTTATGTGAAACACCCCCGCCCCCTTCCTGAACACCGTTAACATTGAACCTTTCGTTAGGGAAATTATAAACTCATACTACTACACCCATCATAGAATCATCAGCATAGGACTAAAAAGAGACCTTTCCAGGTAATCTAGTCTAATCACCTATGTTCAGGGCGGGAACTAGACCTTTTCTGACCAGTGTTTATGAAACCTGTTCTTAAATATCTTCAATAATGGAGTTTCTATAGACTTCCTAGTTAACTTGTTCTAGTGTTTTAAGTTCCCTGTAGGGATGTAAAATTTAGATTAATCGACTAGTTGATGGGATTTCCATCGACTATTCAATTAGTCGATAAGGGCGCCTCTGCCTTTGAACTATAGAACGAGCCCTACTGGGGCTCTTGTACATTTCAAAAGCAGAATCACAGCAGAACCAGTGCGAGCAGAGACTGCTTCAGTCCCTGCTCACGTAGTTTCCTGCTGTGCCTCTACCTCCCCTGCCCCACCTGCTCCTGCTCCCCCCTTGCTGCCTCTCTCTGAGAGGCAGCAAGGGTGTGGGAAGTGACTAATCACCTCACTAGTTGATCATCTGATAAGCTTATATAGTTGATTAGTCGCTTAATCGCGAGTTCCCTGTAAGCTGCGTGGCCACACAGCTACTTATTTAGCACTGTGCTCAGCAGGGACCTGGGGAGGGCTGCTTCATTCCTTGATCCAACCTAGCAGTCCACCCTTCAACCTGCCAGGGTGGCCCAGTCCCAACTTTCTTGTGAGTGGAGGTGGCCTGTCCCCTGCTCTAGCCTGGGTGCTTTTGTAAGGGGAGAGAGGTAGAGGGGTCTCTTTCCTTGCAGTAGAACCAGAGCACCCTCCTTCATCCCAAACCCCTCCTGAACTTTGCTCCACCCTATAGCCTGTACCGCTAGCCATAGCCCCCATGCTCCTGCACCCCCACCTTCTCCAGTCCTGAGCTCTTCATCCCTCATCCCACCCCAGAGCCCGTATCCCAACCCCTGTGCTCCATCCCTGAGCCCTCTCCCACTCTACTAATCACTTGGCCCTATTCCTGCCACATAACAAAATTTATGTGCACCAATATGAAGGTGATGTGTCTCACATCACTTCCATCTTGGTGCATGTAACAAATCATTCCACTCAGGTTTGGGAAAAATGTGGAAACATTGATGCTTAACTACCCCGATGGGAAGTTTTCCTAATGTCCAATTTAAACCTCCCTTGCTGCGATTTAAGTCCATTTCTTCTTGTCCTGAGGGTAAGAGAAGAAATATTTTTCATTCACTTCCATGTTACCTTTTATGTACTTGAAAACTTAATATCTGTCTCAGTCTTCTCTAGACTAAACAACCCCATTTTCTTCAGTCTTTCATATGGGTGGGTCATATGTTTTTAGATCTCTGATCATTTTTGTTGTTCTCTTCTGCATTTTCTCCAATTTGTCCACCTCTTTCCTGAAATGTGGCATCAAGGATTGGACACAGCGTGCCAGCTGAGGCCTTATCTATGTAGAATGGAAGAATTACTGCTTTCTTGCTTACAACACTCCCGCTTATACGTTTCAATTACATTGACTCATTTAGCTTGTGATCCATTAAAAGAACAAATCATGTCACACCAGTTTTGACAAATCCATGTTACTGTTAACACCTAATTATCTTCTAGATATTTACAAACTGATTGCTTATTTACTAAATTATCTGTCCAGGTACTGAAGTTAAGCTGACTGGCCAGTAATTCACCAGGTTGTCCCTTATTCTTTTTACAAGTAACATTGGTTCTTTAAACTAAGCTTTAAAAAGTAACTACTGCCCTACCACAGCCCACTGGCATTCCGGCTGCCATGGTATTGGCTCAGCCAGACTCTTGTGGCAGCGCTTCTGGCCACTGGCCACCACTACGGCCAGCATGGCTGGATTCCTGGCCCCTGCAGGGCTCCTGCCTCTGATGGTCCACCATCTGTGATCCTGACAGACCCCACACACAGCCAGACCAGAGAGTCCCAGTTGAGAGGTTCAACCTGTACTTTCATTTTACTTTGACATTTCATTTTGAAAACTACAAATAGTTTCACCCAAGGTGGCATCTGTCCTTTTGTATTTAGGTTGCAACTAGTGTGGGGATTTTTAACTTCTACTAGAACTATAAAAATAGTTGATGGAAATGTTACTTAGCTCCTGTGAAAGTTTCCTTAACTACAGACCTAAAAGCCATATCTTTGAGCATACCTATTCAAGGTGGATTGATTTTAAATCAAGACAATTTAAATCACCAGATAGGGTCTCTTACACCCAGGAGACATGACAGTTTTCTGTGGCAAAAGTGTGGGGGAATATAGAAAACTTTGTGTGCTTTTCTGTCCCGTTCACTCCACTGTTCTTTTCTATACTGCCTCCATCCTTTCCTATATATTCTCTCTCTCTGTCTTTAAAACAATGTCTTAACTAAATTCTCTGTCATGCTTGTCCAAGGTCCACCATCACATAAGCACAGAACAAAAACAATCCTATCCAGCTTGGGTCTCTTTGCACATGTTACTTTAGTCTGCTGAGAAACGGAACTGGAAAGCCCAGAACTTTTAAGAACCAAGAGCTGGTAGTTAGGCTAGATTGACAATAGCCATGAATTCATTTTTATGAGACTGTAAGGGGAAGTGTAGATGCTCAGATTGGACCTACCTGGTCTGGTACCCTCAGGACTTGAGTGGTCCCTGACCAGGGGAGGTTAGTGCTCCCCTGCTGGCTGCCCTGCTCCTGGACTCCTCTCTCTGGGGCTTACTGCCCTGCTGCTGACCCCGCTAAAGCTGGCCTGGCATGGCTCCCTACCTTGCTGCCTGCTTGCTGCTCCAGGGTCTCCCAGAGTTCCCAGCGTGGACTGCTTGGCTGCTGCAGTTCCTGCTGCCACAGGGCATTCTCAGGGGTTCCCAGCTAGGGCCACCGCAGTTCTACTGCTGCCAGGGTTCCCGTGCTGGGGCTGCCCAACCACCCCTCCCTACTGCTGGGGATGCTGCAGGGGATTCCGGCCACTGCCTCTGCCAGCCCCGCTTCAGCCAGGGGTTCCCCAGAGGATGCTGCCTAGTCATCCCAGCTCCATTGCCAACAGGGGTTTCCTGAAGTTCCTGGCCAACTGCCTAGCTGGCACTGGGACTTCCTGGCCAGCTGGCCCCGCTAATGCTGGGGGTTCCCCAGCTGGGCAGGAGATCCCTGACTGCTGCCTAGCACCATTAATGCTGAAGGTTTTTGCAGATGCTGCTTGGCCCAGTCGTGGTTCCCCAGTTCCTTCATTCCGCCAGGGCTCTTTGGTTCAGCAACATCCCTGGCCTTGCTGGACCATGGATGTTGCCAGACCAGACTCACTCATTTGGGAGGTTCAACCTGTAGCATGTTTGTGATGAGATTTAATTGTAACTTACTTTTAAGTGAGATATTTTTAGTTAAAAAAATCCAATATGACTGCAGAAATATAAAATTCTGTACAGAAAGTTGCTGTTCCACATGGAATTAACACCATGAGGCAAACTGTATGTGCAGATTTTATAAGGTTGGCTTTTTACTTACAAAAAGCAGAGTGGGGCTTGGCAGGTGAAGCAAAACAAAAGGAAAGTGTTCTCTCTCTAATCCCTTTTCTCAGACATTTTTGGACCAATCGGGGGGGAATATACTTTGAAAAATGTGTTCTACATCTTTTTTGTGGAGAAATGCCACAACTTGTGGACCATCTCCCAGTACTTGATAATTTGGCACCTGGATCCTATATGAGGTGAATGCCCTTTTAAAGTTGGACTGTGGACAGGAGCTCCAATATGTTGTTCAGAACTTCTGGTAAATGTAACTCCTTACATTAAGATCTTTGTGAGTGCCTATCCCGAATACCCAATTTTGATACTATAAAATATGTATTTCTAAAAGGCTCAAGCCTTTGGAGTTAACAAATTTCAGCATATAGCTAGTACATTTGAGCTGCTACCTAACTATAAACCTCACTTCTAGTGAGCTTAAGCCAAGATGAACAGATGTTAGAATTCTTGTACAAAGTGAACATTCTTTATCCTCAAACCTCACAGTAGAATTAAGTCTAGTTTACATTACAGATCTACAGCTGTATAACTACATCCTTATGTGATGTCATATATGGGATAGATCTATAGCTGTATAACAATCCACATGCTTGAGTAATGTCATTATATATAGCTCTATTGGCTACTGTAGCTAGCATTGTCAGTGGGAGTGCTTTTCTTGCCTGTGCAGCCTGGTCTACACTAGGGCTGTGTCTACACTGGCGCGATCTCGTGCAAAAGCGGCCGCTCTTGCGCAAAAACTTGCTGCCTGTCTACACTGTCGTGCACAAGTAAACTGACGTTCTAATGTATGAAATCGGGCTTTTTGTGCCAGAACTCTGATGCTCCCGCTCAGTAATAAGCCCTTTTGCGCAACTCTTCTTGTGCAAGAGGCCAGTGTAGACAGGCAACATGAATTTCTTGTGCAGGAAAGCCCTAAGGTTAAAATGGCCATCAGAGCTTTCTTGCGCAACAGAGCGTCTACAGTGGCATGGATGCTCTTGCGCAAAAGCACATGCCAGTGTAGACGCTCTCTTCTGGAAGAGTTTTTGCAGAAGAACTCTTCCGCAAAAGAGTTTTTGCGTGAGAACGCGCCAGTGTAGACGTAGCCTAGGAGTTCAAGTCAAATTTAACCAAATTAGGTTGTCTTTCTAACAATGAGTCCATGCCACCAAGCTCATTCTGTCAACTTTAGGGACCATTAAAGTTGATTTCCTGCTTTTCATGAGTAGGAATAAATTCAACCTTGGATGCTCTGCTTTAGGGGAGTGCAGATGCAGCACTGTGAAAGTTGACATTCTTGGGCCCTGGGGCTATGTCTACACTTGTGGCTTCTTGTGTGAGAAATATGCGAATGAGGCTAAGCATGGAATATCGCTGCACCTCATTTGCATATCTAATGAGCCGCCATTTTTGCAGAAGAGGCTCTTGCGCCAGAAGGAGCTGTCTACACTGCCCCTTCTTGCGCAAGAAAAACTCTCTTGCACAATGCCGTTGTTCCTGAAAATAATCAGTGTAGCGGCATTGCGCAAGAGGGCTTTTCTTGCGCAAGAAGGGGCAGTGTTGGTTGCTCAATAGATATGCAAATGAGACTTGGCGATATTCCACACTTAGCCTCATTTGCATATTTCTTGCACAAGAAGCCGCAAGTGTAGACAGAGCCCAGGAGATGTGACTGTTCTGGCCAGGAATTTCAACTCTGCTGCTCTCCAAGTGCACAGGAAAAGCCCTGGGAAAACTTGAATTTCATTTCTTGTGTGGCGAGCAGACCTCAGAGCAGGCAGGACACCTGACTATGAATGCCCACAACCAAACAAGCACAAGCATGGAGATGCAGGACCATCCTGGGCCTCATTGCTGTGTGGGGAAAGGAATCAGTTCAGGGAGAACTATGAAGCTGTAAAAGAAACGCTGATACCTATGCCAAGATTGCATATGGCCTGCCTGGTGGAATAAGGACATGCCAGGGATACCCAGCAGTACTGGAAAACAAAGGAGTTCAGGCTGGCATATCAGAAGTCAAAGGAGACATCTGGGTCATTGCTGCAAGTATGCTGCTTCTATGAGCAGCTGCATGGGATCCTAGGTGGGGACCAGACCATCTTTCCTAGCTAGTCTGTGGATTCCTCCCAAGACACTCCTCAGGAAACCTTGGACAGCAGCATGGAGGAGGAGAATGGTCAGCAAGTGAGCAGAACATCCGAGCTCACTGACAACCAGGACTTTTTATAACTTTGGAGACAATCCCCTCCTTCCGGGATATCTCGTTGCCAGACACTGATGGCAGGGAGGGTGCTTGTGGTGAGTTCACATTTTTAATCATGCTACAAATGGGTTACAACAATTGGGTGTGAACTGTGGCAGAGGCTCCCTGGAACAGTTTGTTAAATTGTCTGGAGCTGAAGTGGCAAGTCTCCCTGCACAGCTCCATAAAGGAAATCTTCAATCCTCCTCACAAGGTTTCTGGGGAGGCTTGCTTTATTCCATCCTCCACAATAGGACACCTTTCCATGCCAAGCCAGCAGTAAGTGATCTGCTGTCATTGCAGCACAAAGCATTGCAGTGTAAGGTTTCTGGTCACATTGTCAGCATCTGCTCCTTATCACTCTGTGTGATTTGGAGAAAACTGATACTGTGCATGGCAACCTGGATGAAGCAGGGGAAGCTCTAACTCATGGGTTCCCAAACTGGGAGGCGTGAAGAAATTCCAAGGGGGGGGGGTGCGAGGCAACCCAGCCTTCCCATCCCCTCCCCCCCATCAAGTTTTGCTGCCCTGCTCAGTTCCTTCCCCCCCCCCTTCCCCTCAAGTTTTGCTGCTATTTTGGGGGGGTGGGTGGGTGGGAGCATGAGGGTTTTTCAAAAATCAAAAAGGAGGGCATGATGCCAAAAAGTTTGGGAACCACTGCTCTAACTGATACCACAACAGTATACTTCCATTTGTTCATCCTCAACAAAGCATGGCTTGAGCCCCTGCCAGGCCGGCCCTCCCCAGCCATCTCCTGCAGGCTCATTGGTGTCTTCATGAGCCCCTGCCATGCCCAGCCCACCTCCCCCTGAGGTTCACATGCTCCTCTAAGAAAAGAACATTGAGACCGCGCATCCAGCACAATCCCCTCCAAGGGAGAACAATGTGTCCTGCCTTCCCACATCCGTGGCCCACGTTTGCAAATGCATATGCTTGCCTACCTGAAGGAGGTGCTATTTGCAAGCACTGTGTTGACACGCTTTCAGAGCAAGCCCCAACCTGCCCCTTACCAGGCCTCCCACCAAACTGAGTCCAGTTGCTCCCAGATCTCTGTGGTGTACCTGCTGTATGATAGGCACTTAAAAGCATAACTTTGGCTTTGTACATGACACATGCCTATTATGTTGAACAGCCATCCCTCAATGCTAAAAAGAGTAGGTACTATGTTCCATAGTGTATCTCCTGTAAAGTCTGCCCTTGACTTTTCGTTACAGGAAGTGTAACAGCAAGCCTGTAGCACGTTCCCGCCTGTCTGGCTCTGTCAGCCGTTCATTCAGTACAGATCTGAAGGTGAAAATGTAGTAATGACATGTTCAATGAGTAAATGCAATCTGCCTCTTTGGACATGGAGCAATTAAGTTGAGGAAAATGCTGTTGAAGGCGATGTGAGTGGAGCATGAGGACAGAAAAGAGCAGGCAACTTTGAAGACACAAGAGAAAGCCTTGATGGCCATAGGTAGGGTTACCAGGTAGTCGTAAAAAAAAATACCGGACACGCTTCATGGGGGAGGAACCAGCCGGGAGGGAAGCGGTGTTGGCTGGGAGGAGTGT
>CM057845.1:163957700-163970293 GCA_030068395.1 Apalone spinifera | reverse complement strand
ATTTGCATAGCTTTGGCGCAAAAGCGCGCCAATGTAGACGTAGCCGCTATGTTTGTACCACATCTGGCTTACTAGGATGCTGATCTCAAAACTATTATAGTAGACGTTTAATCGTTTTCTGTTCCTTTGGTCCTATTTGCAATATTCAGCAGAGCACAGCATCAAAGTTTCAGTTCCTATATCCATTCCATCTTCAGACTCAGAATGCTATCAATAGTAATGGACATCTGGTAAGTTAAGTGAATATATCTTACAGAACCTACAGAGTGATTAGATGGCAACAATTTTTGTTCACTCAAATCTGGGTTAAGAGAAATTAGAGCGGAGATGAAAGTTTATCTATTGCAAGCAGCATTACTATTACTAAATTAGCATGACCATTTTTCTTCTGAATAGTACACAAGTGAGAAGTGATATTCTATAAGCAGTAGATTCTATCCTGAGCAATAAAACAAGCATGAGTTTTAAGGTATAGCTCTGTCATGCAAATTGCCTTTACAATAGATTACGTGTAGTACTTGTAGTCATCTCAGACCCAGCACATGTGTGAAGTAATCTCTTATTGGACCAGCTTGCCCAATAGTGAGAGAGACAAGCTTCTGAGCCACTTAAAACTCTTCTTCAGATCTGGAAAAGATACTGCCAAAATTGCAGCAAGGTGAAATATGTTCTGCATGAATAATTGGCACATATTTTAAGGGATCCTGCAAGACAGAGTACAATATGCTCCAAAAAAGAAGTCTGTGTATAAAAGACAAAGCTTTCAAGCCAAACAGAAGTTGGTCTAGCAACATCTTACCTAATCCAACTTGTCTCTATGAAGATGTTTGTTCTACACTATCATGCTAGAGTACAAGCAGCTATATGTGGTTAGTTAGTAAGTTCCTTATAAAAAAATTCTATCACATCTTAAAAAATTAAATACAGGTTCTAGAGAGTAAAACTCCATTCAGAGCAATACTAGAAATGTGTTTATAATTATATAAAGAAGTAATTATATAAAGGACGAGTAAAATAAATGCTTCAGACTTGAAGTTATGGAAAAAGACAAAGTAGCTTTTTATTTAAAAGCAATGGATCTACTGGGAAAGTATAAGTTAATATTTCATTTGCCAGTATTTCTAGGAGCCATGAGATTTTCTACAGAAGACAGTTTCAAGTCTTATTGAACATGATTTACATGTAATTTTTCTCTGATTTAACATTTCTTTATTTTTGATGTTTAAAAACCATACAGTATTGTGTGAGGAGTGGGTCCCAGGTGAGTTATAGCAGTCGTTCGTAAAACAGGAGATAAGCTTGTGAGTTCAGCACTTTAGATATAGTCACAGGTTGCACATGGGTGTCACTGATGTGAAACCACTGTCCTGCTGATTCAGTTTCTAAAGCTGTTTAAAAAAAAAAATCTTAAAAGTAGTGCTGAAACAAAAATATCACAAATTACCACACTTGAACCTCTTTAATCTGGCAACCCTGGAAAATAGGGTATGCTGAATTAAGGATTTTTTTCAGACCATGGAGGGCACTGGGACAGGGTCTTGGAGGGAGAGGAGGATTGGGATGGAGCACCACCCTCCACTGCTAGGGAGAGGGAGGGAAAAGCCTCCCAAAAAGCACCCCCTCACCTGGGAGGGAAAAGAGTGACAGCGCACAGAGACGCTTCCTTCTCCCCCGGCCAAGTTCTGAACCATGAGTGTTCCTGGATCAGAGACACTTGGAGTACAGAGATTCAGGTGTACCAGTTTACACTTAAGATTAGACTGTTGTGAACATATTGGTGATGCTTACCTTGGGGAATTTCTCCATGGAGGACAAGATCAGAAAGATAGTTTCTCATAGTTCTCATCTTGGCATAGGCAGTGTAGTGTCCTGATCTCATTGTGCCACTATGTTCAACCACTCCATACAGAGAGTACAATACACTTGTATTCCCTTCAGCAACATTCTGTGAAGTGACAATTTTGTTACAATGCCAGCAGAGTACAGATAATGAGATGTCAACCTAGCTGAAATGTCAGTGTTTCAAACTAGTCAGTTCTGATTCCACTGTTCTGCGGGGAGCCAGTTCCAATTCAACTTGTCAGCATAGAAACAATGTGTTAATGACAATGGATGTAATCAATATTTAGAACCTGAAGTACACTGCAGCAGAGTTCTAACCTAAGAATTTAACTGTACCGGTTTATTACCATATGATGTTGTCTGAAGTTTTGAGACACAGTATAGGGAGATTCAGATTAATGGCTGATTGTTCTGAGAACACACTAAAATAGTTTTCCAAATCACCAACCTTTTGCTGTAAAGGTTGACTTTTTTCAAACAGTATGATTTTTTTTTAATCTTACCTTGCATTTAATTGCACAGAAAGGAGCCAAGTCTATCACCTCTGGAAATTTTATGTGTTTGTTAACTTTCCGTAGATTAAATCCTGCCTAGAATAAGATAAAAATGAAGAAACGTAAGAGTTTAAATCTTGATAAACAAATAGGATATGTGTCTCTTCTTAAAGGTTACACGTTTAGTTATTTTTAAAAATTCCAACAAGACTTCAGAGATTCATTTTAGAGCACAACCAACCTTTGATGGACAACAAAGTTGGGGGATAAGAGAGAAGAAAGACTTTATTCTACCAGTCATGCTTTTCAGTTCTTTATGGCCATATTCCAAATTACTCGTCTATGATTTCTCTACTCTCTATCTGGAGCAGAGGGCAGCATTTTAATTCTGATTTAGCATGTATTGACATGAATGACAACTGTAGCTATATATACAGCTATATGAGTACACTTATAGAAATTCTAGTATGAGTACACGTCTGATCCATTGCTAGACAGTGCAGAATAATCTATACTACATTATCCAGCCTGGTTTTCAAAGTCTTGTGATGAGCCTTCTATCATTTCCATTCAAATACTATTCTATAACTCAGTAAGTACTAACGCTGAATATCAAGAAAAGCTTCCCATATGTCTTTACTTTAATCACAAATACATCCCACTGGATCACTATGCACAATTCTTCTCACTCCCTGGAGTTTCAATTACATAGACAGTTATATCCCTACTTAACTGTCTGGCCAGAATGCATTATGCAATTAGTATTTTAAATTTGTAGTCAATATTTTCCAATATTCATTTTCCCCTTCTCATGTCTCTCATTTAATTACTGTACTTCTGATACTGAAGAGCCCCAAACCATAATCTATGTACAGAAGGAATATTGCATCTATAGTTATTATGATGCTTTATATATCTACAACCTTCAAAAATGCATGGTCACAATGTAAACTTGTTTCTAATTTATGAGTCCACCATCAGCACTCACATGTCTCTTAGTGTACTACTTTCTAGTTATGTACCTCTTAGAGCAATCTCTGTTGTGGATCATCTTTCTCTATATTTAGTAAGTTTGTTTTTCAGCATAAATCAATTTGTTTTGTCCATATTTAATTCTACATTCTTGGTAGTAATATCTCTATTCTAGAATAACTCAAAATATCTCTATTCTAAATATCACTATTTAGAATAGTTCTAAAAGCTATTACGGTAAACAAATAGCAGGAATTAATGCATCAAAGATTTCTCAAATTATCTATATATTACTTCTAAAGTTGTGGAAAGAATAGTAGTTAATGGAACAAGTTTATCAGAAAATCAAGGTCTACTAACTTCCATGGGTTATTACTATATAATTTAAAAATACAAGAGTCTGCCAGTTAACAATACCTGTTGAAATCTCTTTAAGTGAAGTGTTAAAATTGGAGGAGCAAGAGAAATTAACATTTGCTTTCTGGCATTAGTGTAAACATACTTCTTCACACCTAAAGGAAAGAGAGAGAGCACCATTGGTTGGATAGTCAAGAATAATGCAGTAACTTGCCATTCTAAATTTTTTTCTAATGTCAAAGTCAGAGAAATCACATACTGGAGTGGAAACATGTTTTATTTTATACATTATAATATGCTTAAGGCACTGATGATTTCCCTTCAAAATTATATTTACAAGGTGCCATCTTCATGATGGTCCTACTTCAAGAGATTAACTAGTGTAAATCAAATCACCACATCAATTGAATAGGGAGAGTTCTAACACATTTCTGGGACTTTTACAGAATTACACTGAATGGTGCTTTTATTAGTCTGTTGAGCAAATTCCTGCATGTTCTCATCCTATAGCTTATGTGCTGCAGTAATTATAAAAAGTTTAACATTTGAAGAGTTAAAATTCTACAACACTGAAAAAAACCAACCCTGTTTCATATTCCATCCTATTGTGAGCCCCCTTGCTCTACACTGGTGGTAACTTATAAGACAATGGGTCTTCTTGTGAGTAAGTACTCACTAGTAAGAGTAATGGGTTCAGTCTGGCCCTTAAATACTAAGTATCAATAGATCAAAGAGAAACTAGGAATGTTAAAATGCATGTATTTGTGTAAATGTGTGACTGCTGAATTTTTCAACAATTACACGTAGGTAAACTTTTAAGATGGCTCCCCGTGAGCAACTGCTGCCATTCCCCCTCTCTCCCTGCTGCTGCCTCTATCAGCTGGTTCCTTGCATGTACCAGCTCCTGCCTACCCCTCTCCTCCCCCTTGTTGCTGCCTCTGTTTAAGTTTAACCAATTAACTGGGATCCTGTGGGCAGGAGGCCGCTCCAGCCTGGTTGGGCCCACAGCATAGCAGGCCCAGCCAGGCTGGGGCACCCTCCCGCATTCCCATGGCACAGTGGGCCCAGCCAGGTGAGGGGCTGCTCCAGCCCAACTGGGCTGCTAGTTAAGCAGCTCTAACTGGTAAGCATCACCCTGTAAGATTAATCCTTAACATCCCTATTTAGCACGCACGCGTATGTGTGTGTGTGTGTGTGTGTGGGGGGGGGGGGGGTTAGTTTGTAATTAAAACTTAATGGCTTACTTTTTCCACTAATCTTTGGTCCACAATGTCTTTGTGTACATACATCACAGAGCAATTTATTGATGTCACTGAGTTTCTCATTTCGAGTGAACTGATGTAAACAATGAAGGACTGAACTTTCTTCTATGTTTAGATCCTCCCTGTTTGCAAGAGTACAAAAGGCTGTTTCTGGGTCCTCATTCACTACCTCATATGTTCTTAACTCAGTCACATGATGGTCATCCAAGATATCCATATAAGAGTCAGCAACAGCATCTAAGTGTAATTTTTCTAAATTTGTAGCAAGTTCCTCCTCTTCCCCATCATCATCTTCTTTAACACATGGATTGTCAAAGCCCCTAATATACTCAGCAGTAGAAACTAAGTCCTCCATAGCAACATCCATATTGGTTTCATTATCTTCAAACTCTCTATCTGGATTTTCTATACTTTCCTGCAGACTATCTACATCTGTACTATTCCTTTGAGCATTTAAATCTTTCTGATTTAAGGAAAGTTCTTCACATTCATTGGAAGATTCCTCTTCTTTTTTCAGGTCAGTGACTTCAGAGTTTATTTCTCCCTTTGTTTCTTTATCTTCCTTCACATTTTCTTCAGACAGTTCTACGGAACATACATTGGTTATCTGAAGCACCTTTCCTTGAATTTTTTGTTGCCGACGTTGGTTCTACAAATAAAAATATGCAGTGTGCAGTACAATAAAGTATAAAAAGCAGAGAAAGTTGCTGTGTTTTTATTTGCTATGCACCAATTGTTTAGGAAATACATTATAACTTTAAGCAACAGAAGTTGCCATATAAAGAACAAATAATCTATTTTGGTGATTATGACAGAGGACATCTGCTCAAAATAATGAGTATTACTCTTACTGAGTTACTCAGTTGCAGTCTTCCCGCTTATAATTATACGTCCAATTATAACACTTACTGTGATCCAAATCTGAATTTCTTTCATTTCCCCAAAATGTTTTTTTCTAGACTACATACTCCAGAACCATCGGAGTGCTTCTCTTGTGATCAATGACAAAGAGAAAAGCCTTCTGGTGTACATTAATGCTGCTTTAATCAGGCAGCATATGACTGACTACGTCATCAGTTCCGGGGATATTATCGGTTGTGACTTTAGGAAAGCAGGCAACAGAAAATAAATAAAACTTCACAATAGGTAACATCAGAGATTTGTTCCTGTAAACTTTGCACTTAAATGAGGAGAAATATTTAGTTGTCCCCTTGCAAATGATCAGTCTACAAAAAAAAGTAAGTTAAACAAAAAGTCTAGCATCTTATATTATGCCTAAAGTGAAAGTGCTTAATGTTTATTTTTGTACCATAACCAACCTTAGCTTGTTTTTTGGCCTGCTTCTTTGCTTTCTTCTGCAGGTGCTTACTTGCACCAGGATTATCACCCCTTTCCTTCACATAACTGTCATTGTCTTTATCCTCTTCATCGTCTTCATCCTCCTTTTCCTTAATTTTTTTAACATTTTTATAATTTGAACTTTTTTTAACACTCTAAAAATCAAAACAGAGCAAACAAAAATGGAGCAACCATCATACTTTCAAAGACCAAGACTTTGGATTAAAGATTTTAATATCAGTTATATGATTGAGAAAAAACAATACCCACAAAGAAAATTGCAGAGAGACTGGTATATTACTCAAAATTTTCAAATTAAGTTGCTGACTTTTAGGTATTAGAATAGAACATTTATATACACACATTCACTCACTAACAGCTTGATTCTGCTGCTCTTCCTGAGTAGTACCTTATTCTACAAGCATTCCTACTGCAATGTATGTTTGCAGAGTACAATACTACTCATTAAGTCAGGGCGACAGAACCAAGCCATAAACATTTATGGTATGTCTAGTCTACATATCTCTGTTGCCAGAGGGATGTAAATTAGACATACCAAAATTGCTAATGAAGCGGGGATTTAAATATCCCGCACTTCATTAGAATAAAAATGGCCGCCGCTTTTTGTCGACGCAGTACTTTGCGGGCAAAAAGCGGCAGTCTAGACAGGGACTGGTCAATAAGGAAAACCTTTTCCGACCAATCCTGTAAACTTCGTTGCACGAGGCATAAGGGATTGGTCGGAAAAGGCTTTCCTTGTCGACCGATCCCCATCTAGACTGCCGCTTTTTGCCCGCAAAGTACTGTGTCGACAAAAAGCGGCGGCCATTTTTATTCTAATGAAGTGAGGGATATTTAAATCCCCGCTTCATTAGCAATTTTGGTATGTCTAATTTACATCCCTTTGACGACAGAGGGATGTAGTCTACCCTTAAAGATGAAACATAACCTCCAGTTTTATTGATATGAATCTCACTGAATTCTCAAAAGATACTAAATAGTTTAAATAGTTTAGAAGGACTTCAATAAGATGACAGTACGTGTTTGCTTCTATTGGTATGAAAAGAGGGTAGTATGACTCTGGAACATTTTATCCAAACACCTTTGGACTGAAACATATATTTTAAAGTTTCTTCCCTCAGTGTTTGTTTTCAGTGTACAGGTTTTACCTCCTTCGTCTGGAGCACCTTACCAGTCCCAAACCAGGGAATTTGCTGTACCAGGGGAGGTAACCACTGGCCCCTCTGCTGCTGTTGGCTGCGAGTCCCACTCCAGCAGCAGCAGAGGGGCTGGCATTGACCGAATGGGCATAGTGGGGGCACTTGGAGGAAGAAAGAGAGTGGCTGCAGGGCCCCACAGACGGGGCCAGGAGTACAGCCCCAACAGAATGTACTGAGCCCTGTGGCCCCTGGGCTGCGCTCCTTTAGCCCCAGCTATGACGCTCTGCAGCCACCCTGCCTCTTCCCACAAGTGTCACCCCTGTCCTGGTTCCTTTCCCTTCCTCTCTGAGCCTTAACTGCAAATGAGCTCTTTGCGGTGTTCTGGAAGCTGTGGGAGGGCTGGAAAGGAGTTTCTGAGCGTGGGGTCCCTGGCTTTTCCTTGAGAGTTCCAGCCTGGGATGCCAGACCACAAATGTTGTTGGATGAGAGAAGTCCAGATTATAGAAGTTCAACCTGTAGTAAACCTTATGTGTGTTTTGAAGATGAAAGGTGATAATGTGTGTGCTGATGGCAAAAAGAAACAGACAGATATAAATCCAAAACAACTGAAATGTTTATAAGATTGATCAGTTAAATAAGTGCATTATCACAGTACCTGTTCTAACCTTGTTTCTCTTCACCTTGAGAGTATTTGATAAGAATCAGAGTATCAGCATTAGTTGCAAGCCTCCATTACCATTCCCAATACAGTGAACAGACAGAAACTTGATATTTGAAGAGTCCTCTGATTTGCCTCAGGAAAGTATGGCTTTTTGACACATTAATATAATGAGATATATTTACATTTTAGACTCATGACCTTGAAGAATGCCTAAATGCCTAACTATGGTTACACAGCTTTTCAGCATAGTGGATTTTTTTCTCCGACTAAAACACTACTACTTAATGGAAGGAAAATTACCTGACATACCAGTAAAAATCACCAGTGCCTTGTCTGAAGTAGCATTTCCACTCAGATAATTTTCAAAGGTTTGTGTAATCACAATCAATAGTACCTTACTTTAAGGAAATACACAACAAAATGATAGAGAATGGTAATGTAATTTTATTAGGTAAGGTTATTCTTTTGCAACTACTTACATTTTAAAAATTTCTTGTAAGGTCCAATTTTGACTTAGAATTGCACCCCACAACAGAATATAAAAAAAAAATACTTCTGGTTCTTACCTGATCATCTAACACAGGAAGTGACAAATCAAGGAAAGACTCATGGACCAAGGAAACCTTAAGCAAACAGATGTATAATTAGCAAGCAAACCTTAAGCAAACTTACTATAATTAGAAAAACTTTGTTTTTCTATGTTAGAAATGTAAACAAAAGTTAGAAGCTAGCACTCCCCAATTGATGCAATGGGGCTGGGGGAGAAGGGCTCACCATTTCTTGAAATCTAGTCATTTATTTACACACCTACCTATGGATTTAAGCTCATAATTTTAGACGTTCAAAAAAATCCTGGCTTAGAATTTTTTGAATGTAGACTTCTGCCATGTATTTCCCTTCTCTTTTGTCTGTTTCCATGATAGCGTCCAATGCATGCACTTACTTACACATACAAATATAAACAGTCATCAATTATATTTACAAACAGGAACCCATGAACCAAAACTAACATCCTTCCTAAGATTCCTGCAGTTTTTCAAAATGAAGAGAAGCTGCTACACTATCCACTCTGAGCATTCAGTTTTCATCTTCACATCAAGTACTAGGAGCTCAGAATAGATTTGTAATACATGTGAACAGGTATTTGTCAAATTTTACATTTTGAGAAAAGAACAATTCCTGCTACCCAGTCTTCTTCATGTCATACATTCATAAATAATCTCACTTCTACATATATTACTTGTTTTTTCTGTGCACAAGTCTTATACATGGTGTTTTAGACTATATCAAGCAGATCTTCTACTTACTGTTCTGCACTCCTCACACATGACTGTACTAGTTAATTCCCCACCAAAGATTCTGTCCACAAAAGTTGGTATTGCCCTTTTTTTTTCATACTCTGAAAATAGAGAATTAATTCAAATATAAGTCACATACAATAACTTTACCTGTATATTAGTTACAGCTTTGGTTTGATGTTAAGTTGTTGTAAATAGGGAGAATGCAGTGTAAAGTCTTTGGTTTGCATTTGTTTTGCTTTGTGTTTGTTTTCCTAGAGGAAAAACAATAAGCTTCACAGATTTTGGGAGGGAAGCAGGAAAGAAGGTGGTGGCACAAAGGTATGGCAAAAAGAGGAGGATAGAGGTTGTTGGAAAAATAGTTTTAAATTGTTTAAACAAAATCAGCATCTTTATAAAAATCTCAGCTGCATCTCTTTCCTTCCCCACCTTCTCACAATTAATATATTACAAGAAAATTTCACACTTTTCCCCCCAAGATTTTTGAATAATCTAGTAACCATCTCATGTAAAATTGCAATTTTAACAAATCTCAAAACAAAGTGGAGCTGGTCAGCACTTGTATGGAGACCCAAGAGCAAAGCCTAGCGGTTGGGATTTTGAACTTAAGTAAATGATTCTTCGCCTCCTCCCCTGAAACAGTTTGTATTGTTGCTATGCTCAAAGATGTACACCGCAGTAGTAGCAGACTTTCACTGGTGTGTAGAGATTAAATTGATTACAGTTGGAAATATCTAAGTATTTTTGAGATTTTAGGTTGTTATATAGTGTCTGATCATCTAGCAATCATGTAATATATAATGAAGCTAAGATTGAATCTTGCTTATTTTATACATGATCATGCTCCCAAAGAAATTAATGAGATCTTTGAATGAGTAAGATGATGAGACCTGATACTCTAGAAAAATATATTAATGTAACTAAATCACATTTTAAAACAGTTAAAAAAACCAGCATGAGTAATGCACTGTCCTGGTTTCAATAATCAAAACTAATTTTTAATTGTTATTTTACCTTTAATTTTCTTTTTTAGCTCTTCTTCATTTTTTTGGTCAGAGTCAGTCAGCGCCTTAAATAGTCCAACACTTACTCGCTGAAAGTTAAATAAATATTCCATCATAAGACTTTATAAAACACGGTTTCCAAATGTGCATTCAGTTAAGTATTTGTGTTGCATAGAATTCCATCTTCGCCAATTTAAAAGAATTAAGGTCAATAAACTATAACCATGCTAGGAAAGTAACAAAACTGTCTGCAGAAACACAAAATATGTTCCACATCTGGGCTTTTTTAAGCGCCATTATCAGATGTGTTAGTTAATATATTTAGTAGGAAGTCCAAGGAAGAAAGTGTCTCTTAACTAAGTCCCTATGCAAATAAATGATAAATTTTCCACAAGGATCCCTCCCTTACCTTACTAAAACAAAACATTTTACAGAACTCTTTTAGACATCCGCCAACCTTCCAAACTAATTGCTTTTAAAGATGATTCTACAATAATATGAGGCCAGCAATTTATTAATGCATTTATGAGGTACTTAAGACACCCATTTCAAGTTCTTTTTATGTTAATATTAGCCCAATGCTTTCAACATGGCAGAACTGGATCTACTGTTTAGGACTATTGATTCTTTTGGTACATAATCATCAGAAAATAGAAAATAACCCAAGATTCACCAGAATGCATCCCTCCAGGAGCACAGCTGTATCTAGAAACTAATATTCATTGACTCGTTTACCCTTTAAGTATTTGCAGCTATGGCCAGGCCCAAATATAAGCAGGTGAATTCCCTTCCTGTCACAGTAAATTACAGGTAGTAGCCTAAAAGGACCTCCTTTTATGGATGATGAAACAGCTCAGTTTGGGAAGAGAGAGAGAAGATAAAGAAATCCCCTAACTAGCCTTTTTCAAAAATCCGACTGTTGCTCACACAATCATGCAAATGACTAGAGCTTGACAATTAATGTAATCTACTCGCCTGGGGCGAGTAGATTACAAGCCAGCACAGCGCGGTCTGCGCATGCGCAGTGTGCAGAACCGCGTGGCTGGCAAGCAGAGCTCGCTGCGGCTTGGCAAGCCCTGAAAATGACAATATGGACAAGTCAATTTAGTATGAGCTGGGAGGTATGTGGTCTAAAAATTCCTTGCAGACCTATCAAAAAGGGTTAAAACTTTAAACATATCTGCTTACAGTGTACTTAAGAAGAGACATTAAAGATAATGTTAACTCTAAGTATACTAATTTTAGTGCTTTGTTGAACACTGTTATATACTACAATGAATTAAATACTTACTTGGATCTCTTCTGCTCTCATTCCATCAAGTAAATAACGAAGCAATTCCTGGCTGTCTTGCTGCTGATAACCTTTAAATCGTATTGCTCTGTTTAAATAGAATGAGAATTTATTCAAACAAGTTCCAAGTGCTAATGAAATAAATTCCTGTACGTATATTGGAATTTCTGAAAAATATGAAGCTGAAAGCATAAAAAGTCTCAATTTATGCGCTTCTTTCATTTCATTTCTATTTTAGCCTATACAATGTCTTTGAAAAGTTTATAGGTACCATCTGAACTTCTGCTGGCACATGTGCAGTGACAAATAAATGAAAACTTTTGTCATTAATAGTAAAACCTGCCTTATTACTATATAAGCTAATGCTTCCATTAACTCTGTCTGTCATTATTGCAATGCATTATGTGCAGATACTCACTTTTTACAAACCTGCGCAAAGAGCTCTTTAGGAGTGACAGTTCCCTTTTTTGTCTCTTGCATATCTGAAAGGAACTGGCACATAGCTAATGTAAGGGGTCCAGGCTGCTCAAGTTTTATCACCAGAGGTTCCTTTTTAAACAAAAAAAAACAAAACAAAAACAAAAACAAAAATCAAGTTTTGTTTGCATCCTTAATTCAGTCAGAGTAATGGATAAATTTGAAATTAGGTCAATATTAGAAAAACGGAACTCTTTTTAGCTTCCTGAAATATGATCCATTATAAATATTAAAAAAAACCCCTAATTTTCTGATTTTATAAATGAAACAACAGTGAATAAGTTAACATAAGGCAGAAATGGCTGGAGAATATTTCTTTATGACACAGTACCCTTAGATTCAGCACACTCAGAGTTGAAATTAAACAATTTATCCTTAGTGTTCTGGGTTTCTAATATTTATAATTTTTTGAAAAAAAGACATATGGGGGCGGGGGG
>CM057845.1:163938824-163954977 GCA_030068395.1 Apalone spinifera | reverse complement strand
AAACTTTTCCGTTAAAAGAATTTCTGCAAAATCATGCCAGTCTAGACGTAGCCTGAGAGTTACAGGAGTTGACAGTATTTCAAAATAACTGCCTGATGTGTAGAAGCAGACTAAGTTATTTTGGAATACCGCTAGTTATTAGAAATAGTGTTTCAGTGTAGACATACCCTATGAGGGTAAAATTTTAAACCTATGCCACTCAAGCATCACATTCCATGAATAATATTTCTGTTCTAAGTTTTGAGGTCATTCTTGCACATCACAATTTAACAAGATTAACTATGCAGAGCTCTTTTATATAGCTATCAGTTGAATCCTGACCTGTAACAAACATACACCTTGAAATTTAATGTTTTCTTGGAAATTTCTGTGGAGTCAAGTCATTCTACCATAACGTTTTGTACAGCATCCCTCACCATAGCATCTAAATAATACTGCATGTGAAACAGTAATTACAACCTAAAATGAAGTATATAGAACAGAACTCTCCTGTAAGTGTTCTCATGCCAATACTTTTAACACGTAAAAAGATGGAGTTAGAGTACCTTTTTCCTTTAAAGCAACAACTGTACCCTGAGGATGTTTCCCCAAAATTCATATAATCGTACTGGAAGATGCCACTAGATACTTTGAACCAGAAATTCCTGGAGAAATTGAGTTTGAATTCCAACAGAAACACCTGCTAAATAATTAGTAGGCTTTTCTTGATGGGGCTGTGACTAGCAAGGCATTCAGATATGGTTGAATGCATCTTCTTCAGAGTAATAGCAACCCTCAAAATCATGCGGATTCATACTAAGTGCAGTGATTCAGATTCTCTCCATGTTTCTCACTTTTGTACATCAAGTTAGAGCTTGTGAGCCAATTCCTGATTCCATTAAATCCAATGATCTGAAATTAGAACTGCAATATCTTTGTGCCTCCCTACTCCACAGATATAGCCAGAAATATCAGAGCAGCCACAACCATCTCTCAGTTCCCCTAATTCAAACTCTCAGGTAAAAAGTCCCCTGGAAAAAAAAAAGTGAGAAGAGGGCAGGTCTGGGATCCTCCAGCACAGCCTGTAGAAGGAATAGTGTTTAATACAGCAATGGGATTATTCTGTGTAACTGTCTTGCAGACTTAAGATATGGGGATGTATGTAAAGCATACAGAGGAGGTCACCTGTTCTCTAGCAGAATGAGCTTTCATGTTTGGAGGAAAAGGAGTAGCAGCCATGTGATAGATTACCTAGTGTAAGGTTTGCTTCTCTGTTGTCATAAGTAGCATTTCTAAGACAGAAAGACTGTCTGAAGTGGTTTGGCCTATCACGATAATACAGCAACAGCCTAGAATATCTAAAATGTAAAGTTTCTTATTTCCAGGAGAAGAATGGGGTTTTGGAAAGAAAATGGAAAGACTGAAGATTTCCACTTAAAATGGAAATCTGACAACTTTGGAAATACACTTGGGACAATATCTCAATATCACCATATCTCTCTAGAATACTGCAAAAGGAGGTCAGCTTTGAATTTGTTTACATTAAAGTAGTGGTGCAAAGTGCTGAGAAGTTAAATTTAAAACAACTAAATAAAAGAGGGGGAATTTGTTGAGAAATTCCTCTATCTAGAGAAAAATCACAAGATGAACATACCATTAAAAAAGGGATACCATGCAAACACTCTTATCTTGCTGCTACGGGCAATAAAAGGGAATGGAGATGACAGGTGCACCTACTTTGTCCTTTGTGATATCAGGAAGATTCCACAGAAAGATGTGCATACAACAGGCACAGATGCTACTATTCACATACTCGCCATCTCAGGGGCATAAAGAATTTGTTTTGTTAGCATATTTTATTTTTGAAACGTTTGAGAACATTAGGTGAAATCCTGGCCCCGTTTCCTAAAATCAAACCCCCACAAATATGGTATTGTCTTTATTTGTATGAGTGCCTGTTGGACTCAAGGCACTTTCAGTGTACTATATACTCTATCAGTACCTACCTGGACTTGGTGTGTCAACTCGAGCTTGTTTTCTAACATAATCCACGAGTTGGCCCAATCTATTGGCACTATTATATGGGACTTCATTATCACACAAGTAGCACCTGTCTCCCAAAAAGAAGCCAAAAGAGTGCAGTGAAAAACTGAGTTAAATCATATTTATATGCCACCCAATAACAACGAGTCATTTGTGAACTACTCCATTATATACATCTGAAAATGCTATAATTTTATAACAATTTTCTTGAATCGGGAATTTAAAAAACAATTTTGATGCCAATTTACCTTCACTTAAAAAAAAATGGCAGTGATATGGGAGGTAGGGATCATATATAAATTGTAACTTCATTGAATGCAGGATGACTAAGGCCATTCTGAAGTCCTTACTCATGCAAAACTCATATTCTGTGGGTATTCTGCGTGAATAAAGAAATTAGACTAATAGGCTCCAAAGGAAATTATTACAAATATCAGCAGATACAAATATGAAAGTTGAAGCTTATTTTATCCAGATATTTACTATTTAACTTGAATAAGACATTAACATGCATATTCTATTAGTCATGTTATTGTATATTTTTATTTTATTTGCCTTTTTATTGCTGATACAGTTGTGTTTTTATTTCAGTGAGACTACAACCAAGTAAGTATACCACTAGATTACTGCAGTGTGTTTCCCTTAATTTTGCTGAGAAACATCACACTAGCAGATAAAGATAGAAATATTCTGTTTATCAACAGTGCAGATACAGCATTGAGATGCAACCTTCTCCGCACTGTCCTGTCAATATAACTTAACCCTGACTTTGAGGAACCACCTGTCCTTTTACCTGGTATAGACTTGGTTACATATGCAACCAAACAGAACTGCACTGACATACAGAAATATCCTAAATGAGTGTCTCTCAAGTACATTGATTTTTGAAGTGTTAGGCACAAATGCATTTAGCAGATTTCAGGATTACAAGAAAATGTGGATTGACTTCCATTTTGGGGAGCAAAGGAAGTTTATAACAAAGCTCTATTTTCTAACTCACTAGAATTCCCAGTGCTCTTTCCATGATTTAGTATCTACATACAACCAATTTTTCAGCCAACCTATTTAGGAATCAATTTTTTGTCAACTGTTTTGGAAGCTTGGTAAATTTTTAAACAGGGTCATAATCACCATTTTAAAGGGTAACACATGACAAACTTAGTCAGTCACTGTTTCTTTACACATTCTCTTCATTATCTGTGTATCAGCTAAAAGTTTTGAATAGAAAAAAGTTATTTTTAAATACCGTATAAAATATTACAATTGTAGCATCTCCTTTGTATATTGATCACATCAAGAGATTTAAAGAATGTATTCTTGGCTTTTAGTTTTAAACATCCACTTTGCAATGAAATACTGTATGATGCCATCCAGTATTAAATTCTTCAGGAATCACAGAATACTAGAACTGGAAGGAACCTCGAGAGGTCATCAAGTCCAGTCCCCTGCTCTGATGGCAGGGCCAAGCACCATCTAGATCAAGGGTGGGGAACCTAAGGCCCAGGGGCCAGATGCAGCTCCTGCTTTCCTGGATTAGGGATGTTAAACATTGGTTAATCAAATAGTCGAGTAACCTCATGAATTCTTATCGGTTAGTTGACTATTCTATAGTCCGCAGAGGCAGGGCTGGCTGCCAGTGCACTCCAGCCTTACTCCTGTGGAGTTAAGCTCTCCGCGCGGACTGGCTGCCTGTCGCCCAGTGCTGCTGCCTCTGATAAAGAGGCAGCAGCATGGGGTGGCGGCAGTCCCTGTCTAGGTGATGCCTGAGCTCCTGGACCTGGTACGAGCTGAAACTGAGCTGGCCTGCCTGCCTAGCTCCTAATACACTTAATGTAAAGCCGCAGCGGGATTAGGTCCTCCAGCGCAAGCCAGGACTGAGCTAGGTTGCCTGCCCAGCTCCTAATACACTTTAAATGCAGAGTTGCTGTGGGGTAGGCCCTAGACTCGTCACAAGCCAGGAGTGAGCTGGGTTACTGGCCAGCCTGCTAAAAAATTTACCGGGCAGGGGAGAAGTGAAATGCATGTAATCCATAGCATTAACCTATAAGCTTTTGCGTATTGGTTAATCGACTACACTATTACATCCCTATCCTGGACCTAACCCAAGGCACTGGTGAGGGGTGGGATTTTTTTATTTCTCACTTGTTTGCAGTCCCCCCGAGTGATTTTTCTGTGGCTCAGTGCCCCTCCACCCAAAAAAGGTTGTCCACCCCGATCTAGATCATCCCTGATAGATGTCTATCCAACCTGCTCTTAAATATCTCCAGTGATGGAGATTCCACAACCTCCTAAACAATTTATTCCAGTGTTTAACCACTCTGACAGTTAAGAAGTTTTTCCTAATGTCCAACCTAAACCTCCCTTGCTGCAATTTTAGCCAGTTGAAGTCAGTAGATGCAACATTTCTGTGTCACACAATTTACAATATCCTATACCAAACCCAACACAAATATTTAACTTAGTTAGCCATTGTATAAATCAAATAAGAAACTTTATGTAAAAATCACAATTACAGCATGTTCATTAAAACCTTAATTTGTAACAAAACTGAAAGATTTAACATTTATAACTATGTTATGTAGCCTAAGAAGATACTATTATTAATTATGTTCAGACTGAAACAGCATGTGTCTTGAAAGTCAACATTTAAATTAATCTGGGAATGCATAATATGAATTTTTCACTTCAATACAGTAAAAGCTGTGTTATCTGGCACTTTACCAGCACAGAAAGCTCTATAAACTGACATTTCTGATCTTTAATAAGGTCTGGCTTCCTACCTTGCTCCACATGGCTCCCTGAAAGTGGCAAAATGTCCCTGCTGCTCATAGGTAGAGTAACGGCATCTGGAGCTATGTGCGTTATATCTGCCTGTCCTGCGCCCTGGCTCTGCAGCTCCCATTGGCTTGGAACCACATCCAAAAGGAGTTGTAGGGGCAGCATCTGTGGGCAGAGGCAGTGTACAGAACACCTCACCTCTGCCTAAGAGTTGCAGGGACACGTTGCTGCTTGCAGAAAGCCATCCGAAATGAGCACCACCATGATCCAGCATCCCAAAATCCCTCTCGCAACCCAACATCCTGCCCTGAGTCCCCTCCCGCACACGAACTCCCTCCCTCTTAGGTAACCTGAATTTTTGATTTATCAGCAATCCCCATTCTCCCAACATGCCAGATAAGAAAGCTTTTACTGTACTATTGTTAAGGGAATGTATAAAATGTGAATGTTAACAGAATATTTATTAACTGGTCAGTGCCAGTCTTCTGATGTGTAGGGCCCTATCAAATTAGAGATACATTTTGGTTAATTTCACCCTCAGCATTGTAATTTAAATCTGAAATTTCACAGTGCTGCAATTACAGGGATCCTGATTCAAAAAGAATTTGGAGGGTGGCAAGATGGGGGGGAGGAAAGAGAAGAGAGGTGCGTCTGTAGTACTATTACCCTTACTTCTATGCTACTGGTGGCAGTACTGCCCTCAGAGCTGGGCAGCTGAAAAGCGGCAGCCATTGGCTGAGAGCCCAGCTCTGAAGGCAGAGTGACTACCAGCAGTGGTGAGGAAGGCATGGTATGGGATTACCACCTTTATTTCTGCACTGCTGCCTGTTGAGCTGGGTCAGCAGCCACCACGGTCAGCAGCCATCCAGCTCTAAAGGCAGCATAGAAGTAAGGGTGGCAATACCACGATGCCCTGCAACTCCCTTTTAGGTCAGGACTCACAATTTGAGAAATGCTGGTGTTGCCTGTAAAATCTGTATAGAGTAAAAGCACACAGAAGACCAGAGTTCATGGTCCACGATGCATGTTTCATGGCTGTGAATTTGGTAGGACCCTAGTAATGCTGCATTAAAAGATTTTATTAATTACTTCAGCAACTTTAACTTTGAAAGTTTTTTTACACAGAACTATCCTGAAAGTTTCAGTGTATTATTTTGAGAAGTCTACACAGACATAAATAAATCATACCCCAGTTTTTAATTTTCTTTCAGTTATGACTTATGAGTGTTGCCTGACAAACTCACCACACACTCCAGTTGTCCAAACTGAGAACCAAACAATGGGGTTCTGATCTTGGTGTTGTATAATGCTTTAAAGCATGCTGCTCTTGAGAATTTCTGCCACAGCCCTATAACATTGATAACCAGAAGTGTCACAAAACCCAATGGATGATTAAGTGAAAAAAAATAAATTCATACTAAAATCAATTTTTAAAATAAATATCTAACAATTAGCTAAGCAAATAAAGTAATTAGTATGAATACCTCCTGAAGTTTATTTCTACAGAGAAAAAGTACTAGCTGGATAAAGGAAAATTATCAAGTAGCAAGGGATCTGGACACCTAACTCCATTAAGTGCTTTTGAAAATCCCAATTTTAAGTCCTAAAAAATGAAAAAATTATTAGGCATACATGAGTCTAAATTTAGTTAGCCATATCACTACTACAATACATTATAAGATCCTGCAACAGAAATATTAATATAAATAGTAAATATTATTACAAGCAAAATAATCTGCATTTTCAAGAAGTAGAAGTAATCATGATTGAGTCTGGTCCTTAAGTCTGCTAAATGCCTTTGTACCAGGTTTCTAGATACTTTTAGAAGTGAGTCAGAGCAGACAATGTTTCCAGATTAAATTCATAGAATTAATTTGAAGCTCTCTTTCTTAATAGCATTTTACAACACTGAAGGATGTGATACTGCACCCCATATTCTTTATAATAATATTATGATATGGTTATAGCATAATTATGATGCCTTTTGTACAATACAGAGCATGCATGGTGTCACTGGAAAATATATGTTTTGCTGAATATCATTATCCTATTTATATGCAGGTATCATTATTGTATCTGAAGTTCTAAATATTGATTATATATCTTTATTTTAAATGGGCTTACTTTGAAAAACACCCAGAGCCAGCCTTTCAGGTAAAACAGTGAAGAAGCCAGCCAACACTACAAAGACAATGAGCTATGGAATAGCTTAACCTTCCTGAAATCACTCCAGACTAGGGATATTAGTATCGAGTAATTGAATAGTCGAGTAACCTGCATGAATTCTTATTGGTTATTCGACTATTTGATAGTCCCTGGGGGTGGGACAGCAGCAAGTGCAATCCAGCCCCACTCCTGGGGAGCCCCCTGCCACCCTGCACTGCTGCCTCTGTATCAGAGGTAACAGTGCAGGGTGCCAGGCAGGAGCCAGTCCATGAGGTGAACCAGTTTAAAAACCTGTTCCCCACAGGCCAGCTGTGGACAGAGGCTGGTCTGGCAGCAGCCCCTGTCTGTGGGGGGGTCCAAGTTCCCCAACGACAGAGGCTGCTCTGCCTCCCAACAGAATAGCCTCTGTCTGCAGCAAGCCTGGGCCTGCCACGGACAGAGGCTGGTCCGGCAGCAGCTCCTGTTCACGGGAGGTCCCAGCTCCCCTCGGACAGAGGCTGCTCTGTTCTCCATTTCAGGATGTCTATTTTTCCACAAACTGATCTGGGAACCAAGTTTAAAACAAATGGTTCCCACCATATGTCAAAGCTATATAACAGGAGCAGCCAAACTTACTGAGCCTCTGAGCGGCAGATGCCAATCTTCAGGATTTAGAGACCTGGGACACACCTGCCAAGCTCGGGGCTTCAGTCCTGTGGAAGGTGCCTGACAGGGGTTGGGGTTCAACTCAGGTCCTGCTCAAGTCCCAAGCCCTGGCAGGTGTGCCTAAGGTTGAAGCCCTGAGATTCCTCTTCCTGCTAGGGCAAGAGTCCTTACTCTTCCACTCCACTGCAGAGCAGAGATCCTTAAAGAACTGTTTGTGGCTCACAAGCCATAATTTGGCCACCCCTTGCATATAAGGCAGGAAATTATATCATCGCTTGTTCTTCACACCCCATGCACAAATACACATTTCTGGAAGCAACAAAGGAATGAAAAACTGAATGGGAGGAAGTGCTGGACCCAGACTGAAGGGATTTCTAGCCTATGTATAAAAACCTGGGGATCTCAAGTGGCAAATTAAGTGCAGCTTGTACCTTCAGAATCTGCAAGCCTGCCTGTATCATGAATCAGGGTGAAAGATTATTCATTCAAATCCAATTCTCCTAGTATGTAAACTCGCCTTGCATTTTTGTTTATTTACCAGATAATCTGCTTTGATCTGTTTGCTGTCACTTATAATCACTTACCATTTACCTTTTTGTAGTTAACAAACTTACTTTATGTTTTCATCTAAACTAGTAAATTTGCAGCAAAGTGCTTTGGAATCTTAGCTCAGGAAGCCGGGGCTGCTGTACTTCCTCTCCACATTGAGAGGGAGGCAAACTGGATAATAAATTCATACTGACTGGGGTTTAGATAAGGACAGGACTGTACAGGCCGGGAAGCTGGTCCTTGGCTGTAACCTCTCTATTGCTGGTTCATGCAGTGACTGGTCAGATCCTGCACGTAAATGCAGCTGGGTGTATCCCTACTTTGTGAATTCTAGTGATAGTGTAGGAATGGGAGAGTCTGCAGCTTGTCACAGTAGCACAGTATTGAGAAGGACCCCAGCCTGGTGCATCAGAGGGCTCAGTGGTACCCCCAGTTCTAGGTGGCAAGCCAGGCAGGAACCCATCATATATTTAACAAAAAATTAAGAGAAATACCCTATGGCCACATTTTAGACATAACCATATTGAAGGGCTTTCATCAGCTTCCTCTTCAGATTTATCTTGTGTCTTATTGTCTGTCTTGCAGTCCTGACAAATGTTCCATTCCACATTCAGCAATGCCTTTTTCAAATGGCCTTGTTCCAATCCCTTACGGATATGCTTACATATAGGTTCTAGAACACAAAAAGTAGGGATAAAATGAGAAACATTCATTTTTGCCAAGCAGTATGGACACAGACTTCTAGATGCCCACAAGCTAACGTGACCTTTTCACAGTTAAGGAAAAAATGGCAAGTTAGGGGAAGTAACTGGAAGCTGTGGCAAATACTTGACACATCCATTCTTCATTACAAGAGTTCAATATCTAGCAATATCATTGTACTGTCAGCTGTTGTTCAAATATGACCAAATAGCATTACTGAATAAGAATGTCAGAATCTCTGACCAGATGTACATGAAAATTTCTGCTGGATGCAGATCCAGCTATCAAAATCTGTATTTTTGTTATTTCAAGACTAGATAACTGCATTGTGCTCTGTCACAATTCAAGGCAACTGCATCTGATTTTCCCCTCAATGGTTCAACAAGCGTACTCGCTCTCAAGTAAGGATGTTAAAATGTACTTGTTTAGGTAAATATATAACTCCTGCCACTGCAGTGAGTGATGCCAGCCCCAACCTAGGGCCCCATGTGCTAACCTGAGTATGCAGGAGGGAAGCTGTCTCATCCATAGGACAGTTGGGGCAGCTGCTGCAAGCTCCCTCCCTTCTCCCTCCGCAAAGCACAGGGCCCAGGCCAGCCACCCCAAACTGTCCTATGGATGGTATGGCTCTGGATACAACTCCCCTGGGCCACAGGGATGTGCAAGCAATGGCTCTAGCCCCGCTGAGCTGCCAGTGATGGTGGCAAATGTCTGGGGTGGAGGGGAGGGGTTAAATCACTTGGGGGGGGCAGCAGGCAGGGCCAAGATACATGCAAGGGGAATGCACAGAGACCCTCCCCCCTCCCCTGAAGCCCTATTAGAAGGGGATGCCTGCTGGCCCACTAGAAGGATTTGAGGACTGGCACTAGCTCTACGGTAAATTGAGGCCTATGGCATTAAAGTTCTGGGTTAGAAACCTACAGGACAGGGAGGAAAAGTGGGCATTGCTCCCTACCTATAGCACTATTTAGAGAGGTGTATGGAAACACTAGACACCGGTGAGGTAAACAGAAACACTGAAGAACTATTTGAGGCCTAGTGGAAGGTTACACAAACAAAAAAAAGCTATGGGTTGGGGAAAACAGACCTCAGAAGCAAGCCTGGGATCCAGAAATGAATCTGGAAGAATTATGCTTAATTTATTCAGAACTTCATTTTACTCTGAAAGAGGGGTGGACTTTTGATCAAAAGGTCAAAAAATATTATGGTAGCCTATAAGTTCATGGAAGACAGATGGCAGTGAGCAAACTGAGGCAGCAATGACCTTCAAAGCCCCATGGAGTATGATGCTACAACAAGGAATAACAATTCTCTGAAGTATCATACACTTTTATAAGTGAACATTTTAATTCATAACCTTTTACTGTTAGCACGCCTATCTACCCAGAAACGTATTAAGAATGTGTAACTACTTTTCATTACACATATAGGGCCTGGCACTATAGGCCTTTTATATAATAAATGTCTCATAGAATTTCAATGTGAATTGAACTGAGTATTAAGAAAAGGTTTTCAGGATTGGATTTGTATGACAGTAAATAACATTGAATCTTTGACATTTTAATTTACTATAGATTTCATAGCAAGTTTAAGAGGCAACACTGAAACTTCCAGCTAGGTAAACGCCTTCTTTACAATCAAATCTTCAAGGAAGTAAAAATGACTACTGTAAATGCCTACTGATTATTAATGGTTTTTCAAAGCTTCTCACTTTGAAGACAAACGAATCATGTTTCTTCCCCAGTACTATAGAAGTCTCTCAAACGATTTTGCTATGAAACATACCTGAAATATCCTCAGACTCATCAACTTGTATGTTTTTTCCTTTTGTTCTTTTCTTTCCCATGTTAGTGTTTTGTAGATTTCCTTATGCAGAACAATCATCTAATAGGGAAAAGCACATTTAAATTAAAAACTAGATTTTGATTCTGCTTGTATGAGGTTATAAAAAAGTAACAGCAATCTGACAAATGTAAATTAACTGAATTTCAAGGACACACGAATGCATAGTATTTTCATACATTATGGCTAATGCACATTTAGACCCCACTTCTGCAAACTGATCTGAGCCCTGAGGCTAAGGGGGAGGTCAGATCAATAAAATTGCAATTGTCTACTTTTAGTTAAATAACAGTACTGCATTTCTAGTCCTGTTTGGGTTGACCTCATTCTTGCCAGTAGAACAAGTGGCATATGAGAACAGGTAAGTATTAAATAATGAGGCTGGGTAGTCAAGTCAAGCGGGATCTCCTCAACCTATTAAGCTACAAAACACTATTTATGCAGTATTAAAGGGTGTGGTTTAGACCCAAGTTTGTTAAGGTACCTGAAAGCCTTTAAGATATACTCGCTACAGAATGGGAATAGGACTTTGATAGGGATATTTGGCGATTTTTAGAAGAGGAGGTATATCCCACTGTAACTTCACTAATATTCGTGCACTAGGAATGGGACATCCGGACATGCCTCTGATACGGCACAGACTTGGTTACCAGCAGATGGCAAATGTCCAGCATAATTGATGCTCGCTGTAACTCTCGGTCTCTAGGCATTTCTCTCGCCACCACCATACCTCAGCAAAAGATGAATATTTTTGGGAGACCCTCCCTGCCCGCAGGACAGAGTGTCATGCAGCACACACTACAGGGTCTTTGGGTCACACCTGCCCAGGTCCCTGAACCTCGCCCAGGGGCGATCTTTGCCTCTGGGTACAAAGACGATGCTGCTGCTGCCATCCGTGCGGGAAGTGGTTTCCATCACAGGCGACGGGCTTTACAGGTTGTGTCAATGGCTCTCAGCACCTCCACTGGACAAACTGTCCCAGCCCCCAGGCCTGGCTGCGAGGGGCCCTGGACAAATGCTGCTGCTGCCCCCCCGGCCCAGGCAGCGGGCGCCGACCGCTACCTACCCGCTCACGTGGAGTCTTCGAGCTCTTGCCACCAGCGCGGCTGCTACTGCAGCCGGGCCCCTCTTCTCACACTACCTTGAATTGCAGCGTACCCCACCCCGATGGGCAACGCTGGGTGCAGCCCGCTGTCTCCGATTGGCTAGTCAGCCTCACCTGAGCCCACCTCCCGCCCCTAACGGACAGCCACCAGAACCAGTAGGGAAAGCCCCCGGTCTGTCGCGCAGAGCCGGGAAGGGACACAACGCGCCTCAGGCCAGGGAGTGAGTGACTCGAAGGCTGGTGGGGGAATAAGGGAGAGTAAATAACATGGCGAAAGCCCGGGGTGCTCGCTAAGTCCGAGCCCCTCACCTTTCAGTGTCGTAAACCGAATTTTTTTACGACCCATATTTCCGGCTCAGTGTAGTTTTACGGCTGCCGGCCTCTTCCAGCGGCTGAGCTGTGAGCGTGACTGTTCTCGAGCTAGAGAGAAGGGTTCGTTGTCACTTCCGGTGCGTTGCATAGTGGGAAACTGGAGGCCAAGGTGAGGCGAGTCGGCTGGGGACCGCGACTCGGGAAGAGCAAGATCCGCAGCGCATGCGCGCTAGCTCAATGGCCTGTGGCTGACAAGAGGCCGGGTAGCGGGGGGCAGGTTACATAGCGCCCTCCTTCTGGCCTGGGGTAGGGCACGAGGTGGAACAAGTTGGCGCGCGTAGCGAGAGCGCCCTGCTAAGGGATCGTTCCAGGTAGAGTGGCCCCGTGGTGAGATGCGCGTGACTGCTTTGGTGCTAAACAGTCACCCCCCCTCCCCCCCGTGTTGCTGTGGCCTGGGCGTATCGTTCCCAGACCTGAAGAAGAGCCCTGTGCAGCCCAGAAAGCTCGTTTCTTTTCCCCAGCAGATATTTGACCCAGTAAAAGATACCATCTCCCCTGCCTTGTCTCCTTAATATGCTGGGATTGATATAACTACACTACTGACTCAAGACTGATTTACTCAAGCCCAGGTCCTGCAAAAAAAAAATCTTATGGGCATGTTTAACTTTACACACTGTTGGTATTGCCAATGAAGTCAACAGGACTACTTAGTGCATAAAATTAAGCATGTGTGTGTGTATTTTCAGTACAAATGCCTAATGTTCTATAGTACTTAATTAGTACCAGAGTTAATCTTTATGCAAACCTCCAAGACTAGTGGAAAATCTGCAGTAGGTTCAGTATAAACTATGGCTCTGCTTTTTTAGACTTGATGTACATTTTAAAATAACAAAACGTGATTTGTTCCTCCTTCTAGAATGCATCTTCCCATAAGGATAGGGGTGCTTCGCATGACAACTGCTAGTACAGGAAACCCAACTGTGCGGCCTGGCTGTCCAGAGAGATTCTTTTAGTTCATGCATCATCATTTGTTTAAAAAAAAAATAATCTGGAATTAGAATTTAGTTTCACCATTTGGTTGAGTTGTAAAGTAAAATAAATTAATCACAACTGTCATATCTATATTGGCTCTGCAGAGCCAATTATTACTAACATTATTAAAATGTTGAAGACTTTTCTACTACAGTAAATTCGTTTTTGAATGAACAGTTAGCAGATTCAGTGAACAAGAATATTCAATTTCTGACATCACTTTTCTGACCATAAATGCACTTTGATGCTTAAATTGGCACTATAAGCCTAACTTCTTCACACATTGTTGGAAGGACAGACCACTAAATAATCCAACACTCCAAATATCAAAACATCACAAATGATGGAATTGAAAGCATACCAAATTGTGTAATCATTCTGTAATCCAAAGATATTTGAGTTTGAAAACATAAGATGAAATCCTGGCCCTGTTTATGTCCTAAGTTCCCATTGATTTCAATAGGGCAAAAATTTCAGGCACCATTTCTATATTGGCATCGCCTTTTAGACCCTTAGCTGTCCAGCTCACGTGAGAAATCTTATTGATTTTGGTGGGATCACTCCTATGAATTAATATTACTCACATAAGAGTTGCATTGTTGCATCTTAAACTTGTGTTTATAGCTATCAAAATTGTCTTTTCACTTATTCCTAATTTCTTTATTTAGGAAACATCTTAAACATGGCTAAAATGACTAACTTGGAAGACGCTGAAGTACAACTTTCTGAATTAGACCTACTTTCTAGTATGTTTCCTGATGAAGATGAGTTTATTGTGACTGACCAGCTGGCTGTCGCAGAACTAAAGCATTATGTTGATAATAAGACTTCAGAGATTCCTTCTTCAAAAATTCAGTTTACACTGAATGTAAAGCTAGAGGTTGCTGATGCTACTATGGTAATGTAACTATATTTTTGAAGGGAAAAAAATATGACATTTCAGATCCGATTTTAATGCCTTTTTTTTCCTTTTTAGGTAATGCTTTCTATATCCTGTGCTTTACCGCTTAACTACCCAGCTGTTCTACCAGAAATAACTGTCAGGTACTGCATATTTCTAGACAAGGGACTAAAAGCTAAATTTTACTAGATCAGCACAAACATAATAGCAAGAGATAGACAGCACCAAAAACAGAAAAAGAATGGGAAGGGAAACAGAGATGCTTCCAGTCTGTTCTAATCTAAGAAGTGAAAGGTGATCTGATCAATCTCATCCTTCTGGCAGAATGTTGCTGCTTACTGACATGCATTATTTCTCTTTTATTATTTTTGTTTGTTTCTGTTACATTGTATATTTCACTACTGCAACAAACATCACCAGTTGGCATCTGGACTTTTCTTCTTTGAAGTTTACAGATATATAGTGCTATAGATGAAATCGGCAGTTATCATTGCCTTTAAAGATTAAAACTGAGTTTTCTTAGCAAATAGTTACTTAATTGTTTTAGCCAAGCAGAATACATTTATAGAGCATTAATATACACCAATTCTAAACTAACAACAGAGGTTTTAGAAATTTTGACTTTACTACCTTTTAAAATATTAAGAAGACGTGTTAATATTTTTTTCATTAGGTCACCATCATTAAGCCGAACACAGCAAATTAAGCTGAACACTGATCTAAAAACATACTTGAAAATAAACTGCTGTGGTGAGGTCTGTGTATTAAATGCAAGAGAATGGGTTAAAGATCATGCAGCTGCTTATATCGACAGGGAACTTTCATCTTCCTCAGTGACATCATTGAAAACTGTGCCATCAGAAGAGGTTATTTTCACTAGATTATGGATCTACAGTCATCACATTTATAACAAGCATAAAAGAAAGAATATTATTGATTGGTCTAAGGAGCTCTCTCTGTCGGGATTTAGCATGCCTGGGAAACCAGGTGTCATTTGTGTAGAAGGCCCACAAAGTGCTTGTGAAGAATTCTGGTCAAGGTTTGCTTTTTATATACTATATTTTATTTTTAAGTAACATTGTTCGTATAGTGTGCTTATGTTGTGGTTCTGTACATTTGGTCAGAAGATAGGCAGCTCATTGTGGTACAGGTAAAGTCTGTGGTTTGTGTATGAAAAAAATATTTTGTATTTTATCACAATACATTTACACCTAACATAAGAATAACCGTACTGGGTCAGACCAAAGGTCCATCTAGCCCAGTAGCCTGTCTGCTGACAGTGGCCAGCGCCAGGTGCCCCAGAGGGGGTGGACTGAAGATAATGATCAAGCGATTTGTCTTGTGCCATCCATCTCCAGCCTCTGGCAAACAGAGGCCAGGGACACCATTCCTACCCCCTGGCTAATAGCCTTTTATGAACCTAACCTCCATGAATTTATCTAGCTTCTATTCAAACTCTGTTATAGTTCTAGCCTTCACAGCCTCCTCTGGCAAGGAGTTCCATAGGTTGATTATGCTCTGTGTGAAGAAGAACTGTTTCGCTTATTAGTTTTAAACCTGCTACCCATTAATTTCATTTGGTGTCCTCTAGTCCTTATATTATGGGAAGTAATGAATAATTTTTCTTTATTCACCCTCTCCACACCACTCATGATTTTATATACCTCTATTATATCCCCCCTCAGTCTCCTCTTTTCGAAACTGAAAAGTCCCAGTCGCTTTAGCCTCTCTTCATATGGGACCCGTTCCAAACCCCTAATCATTTTAGTTGCTCTTTTCTGAACCCTTTCCAAGGCCAAAATATCTTTTTTGAGGTGCGGAGACCACATCTGTACACAGTACTGAAGATGTGGGCATAGTTTTATACAGGGGCAGTAAGATATTCTGTGTCTTATTTTCTATTCCTTTCTTAATAATTCCTAACATTCTATTTGCCTTTTTGATCGCCCCAGCACGCTGTGTGGACGTTTTCAGAGAACTAACCACAATAACTCCAAGATCTCTTTCCTGATTTGTTGTAGGCAAATTAGCCCCCATCACACTATGGCTGCGTCTAGACTGGCAAGTTTTTGCGCAAAAGCGGCTGCTTTTGTGCAAAA
>CM057845.1:163909334-163938724 GCA_030068395.1 Apalone spinifera | reverse complement strand
TGAAATTCTTCACAGTCTGCTTCTGTCTTGACTATCTTGAACAGTTTAGTATCACCTCCCATCTTTTGTCACTTCTTACAGCCATCAGGGCCATAAATTAGCCAGCAAGAGGTTCTTTTGACTAGTGCATACAATGCTTTTCTCCTTTCCACATCAGCTGTATAGCACGAGTGCACTGTGCCATCAGTCTTGTTAGCATATTTATATTGCTAGTATTATATGAATTTTTGTATATTGTAGGCCTGGTTTATCCCTTCCTATTTAGTAATAAAGAAATAGGATAAGAAAAGGATAAGAAAATTCCTAGCACAGACTAGGGATATTAAATGACGATTAATTGCCTAATCCAATAGTCGAATAGCCTTTCAAGTGTAGCAACAGTCCCGCGCTGGTCCTGTGTTCCCTCTGAGTCCCTAGCTGACCTCGGGCTTAATGCGGTGCTGTTGCTTTGAAATGCAGCATGGAGCCTGGGGTGAGTGGGAGAGTCCCAGCTGACCTTGGGCTGAACATGGCATTTCAAAGCAGTCCACATGGCACTGCCACTTTGAAGCACTTCCTCCTCTCCCTCTTGCTGCCTGTTTCTGATAGAGGCAGCAAGGACTCGGGGAGTGACTAGTCAACTGGCATCTCAACTATCTGATAAGCATTTGCTTATCTGATAGTCGACTAGTTGTTCACATCTCTCGCATAGACAAGGTGGAGGTGTGCAGTTATATTTAAATAGCAACTTTATTGACTGTTCTGCCAGGTATGAGAGTGTTTGATCGTTTTGGAGATATGGGTGTCAAGAAACAATGTTCTGGTTCTAGGAATGTTTGCAGGTATGTGTGTGTATGTTTGGCTAATAAACTAGAATGTGTATACCAGATATCTATCCAATTGAAATTTTGCCCATATTTTCCTCCTTTTATAATAATCTATGCGCTACATTTTATGGATTCATATTTCCCTAATTGTTTTCAGAATCAGAAGATTAACATGGCAGAGAATTTTAATTCGCCACAGAGAGGACATTTCTCTGGATGGATCACATTCTGAAATGCAGAAACAAAGAAAATTCTTAACTTTTGAAGAAAAAGCATTTGATGCACATGGTGTCAGAGGAAATCATATGGATCTGGGGCAGCTGTATCATTTTTTAGATGAAAAGGGGTGTGCTGATGTTTTTCAGATGTACTTTGGAGTTGAAGGACGTTAAATCAGCAAGGATCCAATCAATGAACTTGAAAAGTTATGTATCAGTCTTAGATAAATTATTGTTTTCCTCTCTGAAATAGTTGATCAGTGAGGGGGAATGATTATTTCTACTTTATAAGGTGAAATCTGTTTTCCACGAAAACGAACATTCTTTTAAATAAAAGACTACATTATTGCTTTAATATAAAGATATTTCTGAGGAAAAGCTTTAAGAATGTTAATTACAAAGACAACAATAGTAATAGACCACCAAGAACCTTCTGAAAGATGTTGTATACCATTTATAATCTGAATTTTTAAAACTTCACTTTGGAGAATTGATTATCTAATATAAGAAAAACACTCCAAATGTTTGTAAAAAGTGTTAGTTTTGGGCTGAGATGCTGTACATCATATTACAGGCAAGGCATTTTTTATATATGGCATGGGAAAGGAAGGGGTGTGTGATTTTTCCAATGATTACAGTTATTTTAAGCAGGCATCTCTGGAAAGAAGTCTTTTACATTATTGAATATTATTTACATACACTACCAGTGGATATTTTGATTACAAAAACATTTAATATTTATTGCTTTTATAATACTTTCAGCTGAACATTGTACTTTAGATCCTCCAAAGCCTTACTCATGCAAGTAGTTTTATTTATACCAGTGGGACTAGTCACATAAGAATAAAAGTTTGCAAGTTTGGGTCCAGAGATAAGACATACTTGTTACCCTAACAAGTTTATAATTAATGAGTTCAATTCTGGTGTTATTTCTAGTGTGGTAGTGTTTTAAAGGCTTTGATCAAGAGTGGTGCCTCATTGAGCTAGCCACATGCAAACACACAACAAAAGATGGTCCTTGTCTCCAAAAATTTTGTTTGCAATCTGTTTTATATGTAATTGTTCCCACTAACTTGAATAGAAATAATAAAAATAAGGACTATTCACATGAGAGAGGTCTCAGAGGTAGCTTTATTTGTTTGTATCTGCAAAAACAAGGAGAATTCCTATAGCACCTTAGAAACCAACAGGATTTCTTATTCACGATACCTACAGCATCTCCTTTAGCAGATAAAATCTGATAGTCTCTAAGGTGCCACAAGAATCCTTGTTGTTTTCATGAGTAAATTTATTTTTCCCTAATGGTGATAAGCTACGGTGTAAAGGACTATATAATAAGCACACATTGTTATGGATAATGGCGATTAATATATTAGTGAGTGAACCTAGTAAATCTTGACATTCAAACTCTTATGAAGGCAAAAATTGGTGAGACAACTTTTGTGGTGGATATTTGATTTTCAGCTCATGATGCCATTTGGTTTCCTCTTTTGAGTCCTGCATAGATCTACTGAAGATTAATAAAGTTATCCAAAGATCTGAGGAAGTTAGTCTTTTCAAAATATGTTAGTAAAAATTACAATATAGTTTGGAACTATGTTAATGTAATATTAAAAATATAGCAGCAATTACTAAATATGTTCTAGTTCCCATTTATCAGACATCTGCAATCAATCTGATATAGATTATTTGTAAATATTTTTAAGGAATATCAAGCTTTCTTATTTTTTGGGACAAAAAAGCACTCCAGGGCCACTGAAAAGTACTTGTTGTGCACGCCTGTTTCAATGCATTTATTAACTGAAAGGCTGTCATGATGTTCCAAGCAGCTTTACTGTATTAATATTTCTACGAAAATTGAAGAAGATGTGTTCATTTCAATAGGTTTTGCCCTATATGAAGACTTAAAGGTATTAAGATCAAAACTGTGGATTATAAAGTGTGCAGTTTAGTGAAGTGTAATGGAGATAGGGGTCTGCTGTTTACCCCCACAGCATCATGGACATGCTGCCCTCTCTGACTCAGTGGTAATCAGTCAGCACCTTGCATCTTGTGTGCCAGCTGAGGCAGATGTAATATTGGTGAAGGAAAATCATACATCTGGGAAAAGCAGTGTTACTATCAAATCTTATAGCATGTGATTTTTGTTCCTTCAAACCCCAGCTCCTGGATTCAAGCGATTTCATGAGACTCTTAACTTTCATTACAATAAAATTAAATATTGTACCCATCATTATCAAGGACCCGACATTTAGTATTGTTTTAAAACAATGATTCTGTGGGCCTGACTCCTGTTTTTCCAGGGCCCGGCGTGGCGATGTGGGAAAAGCGACCAGCCTGTGGAAGCCTCCTTGGAAGCGGGGGCGAGTTGTTGGTGTCCCACCACGGGATCGGCAGCTCTGGGCAGAGGAATTTCCCCGCCCTCCTCCGCGCCGGGGGGAGGTTCCGTGTTGCAAGCGCCGCCCCGGCCTGGCCTGGCTCTCTCCGGGTCCGGCCGCTTTCGTCGCCGCCGCCGCCATGGGGGGGAAGAACAAGCAGCGAACCAAGGGCAACGTGCGGGTGAGTGCGCCCGGGTCGGGGGCGGTTGCTAGGGGCAGGCAGGGGGAGGCCGGAACTGGCTGCTCCTCTGGCCCAGGAGCAGGGCGTGACGGGCCCCTTCTGGGTTGCCCTGAGGTCCCAGCCCCACAACCACAGGAGGAGGCGTGGCTGGGGGTGACACTGGGCCCAGTGTCTGCCCCACCGGGATGATCAGCCTTTGGCAGAGAAGGGCAGGGGGATGGTAGACCTGAGGCCCTGCTGCACGCTGCTACCTTGCCCAAATCTAAGCTGCCAGGGTCACGGCTGCGCTAGAAGGGACCGGTGTTGATGTACATTGTGCGTTTCTGGAGTGGTTCAGATCAGTTACCCCAGTGAAATAAACCATACTGACAAAACCCACTTTTAAACCACCGATAGCTGGGCTTCTGGTCATATATAAATGGTGCAAAAATTATCCTTCCACGATAAGGCTGTATCTATAAAGTGTCTAGAGTAATCAGGACTGAAGAGCAATAAATAGTGCTTGCTTACATGCATGAGGGAATAATTCCCTCTCCTGCAGAAGTCATGGCCTGTGCTAGGAGGTCCCATGATCAGAAAGCCTGTCTGGACATAAACTGAAATGTAACACATGAGTTCACAGGCTGTACACTAAAGCAATGGATTTTAACATGCTTACCATTATGGGTTGCATATATAGCTCTCCTGGGCCATAGCTGCACATTATATACACTTACTACATGGCCCTGAGGATGTCATGTCACATCTATGTGCTGATTGGGCCACATGTGGCCCATGGGATGCGGGTTGAGAACCACTGCTCTAAAGTTATCACCCACAAGGAAATAATTGGCTTCCAAAATTTGTATGCTTGTTTTCACTTTGTTGTTAATTCATTTGGGGTATGTCTACAAAGTAGAGTGTACCTCAAAATAAGATACACAGTTTGCATAGCTTATTTTGAAATTTGGCACTGTCTAGAAAGCACTTACTTTGAAATAAATTGCTGTTTCGCTGTCTTCGTTAATTCTCATACAATGAGGTTTACAGGAAGTTGGAGTAAGAAGCCTGTTATTTCAAATGTATTTTGAAATAATGTGCTTGTGTAGACAGTACATAACGTTATTTCGGAATAACAGACTTTATTCCAAAATAACTTTGCTGTGTAGAAGTACCCTTGAGAACCATGACCTGCTGCCAGCTGGGATAAAATGGAGCAGGTTGAAAATCCTTTTGTATTTAAATTAGCGATGTTAAAATGCATGTATTTGTGTAAACATGTAACTGCTTTTTTTTTTTGTCAGTTACACATTTATACATGGTGGGGAGGGGAGCAGGAGCCAGTGCTTGTGGGGAGCTGGCTTTTAAGCCCGCTCCCTGTGAGCAAATTCCCTGTGAGCATTTGCTCGTGTTCTGGGGAGGGGGAGCAGGCAGGCGGCTCCAAGGGAGCACCAACTCCTGCCCACCTCCCTAACTCTCAGTGCTGCTGCCTCTGATGCAGGGGATAGGAGGTGCGTGTAACTGAGAGGGTTAACTGATGAGTCTAGGCTCAACAGTTAACCGTGTACTTGGGTTCACGTTAACGTCCCTAATTTAAATTGGAGATACAACTTGCAATATGACCATCCTGAAATATAGCATTGCCTTCTGGCATCCATCATTTCCATAGGTGAATTCTTGTCTGCTAATAGAATTGGCAGGGCTGACATAATTGCTGAGATAACAGGGTGACTTTTCATTGGCATTTCTCACATGGGTACAATTAATTTCAGTTAACTCAAGCAATTAACTGAAAATAAACTAACTTGATTAAAAATTAATTGTTGTTCATCACAGTTGTAAATTGCACTGTTAAAAGTAATAGAATACCAACTGAAAATTTATTATAAATATTTTTGTATGTTTTTCTGTATTTTCAAATACATTGATTTCAACACAGTTACTCTTGTTTAGAAAGTACTATGATAATTACATTTGTGACTGAACCCTTGGGGGAAGAACTGAATGTCTCCTGTAGTTTTAACACATTTTGCCATATATTCCATGTTTTGGCAGTCCTGGATGACTATCCTGAACATGTTATTCGATGTGAGATCACTTTCACAGCAGATCTGACAAAACACAAAGAAGGAACCAATATGAGATTTCTAAAATAGCTACCATGCTTGACCCAAAGTTTAGGAATCTGAATACCTTCTAAAATCTGAGAGAGATGAGGTGTGGAACATTGTTTTAGAAGAAAAGAGCAGCACTCCAATGTGGACACTAGCAAACCCAAACTACCAGAAAAGAAAATCAACCTTCTGCTGACTCAGATGATGAAAATGAACATGTTCAGTTCACTCTGGTTCTACTCAATATCAAGCCAAAGCAATCATCAGTATGGAAGCATGTCCTCTGGAATGGTGACCAAAATATGAAGGTGGCATACGAGTATTTGGCATGTGAATACTTTGCAATGCTGTCTACCCCAGTGCTTTGGAAACACCTGTTCTCATTTACAGGTGATGTTGTAAATAAGGGCATCTAGACTGCACTCTAAAATTGAAATAAGATACTCAACATTATTTTGCAAGGAGTTCCACAAGTTAACTGTGTGGTGGTGGAAGATGTACTTCCTTTAGTTTGTTTTAAACCTGCTACTTATTCATTTCATTTGGTGACCCCAAGTTCTTGTGTTATGGGAAGGAGTAAGTAACTCTTTATTCACTTTCTCCCCATTAGTCATGATTTTATAGACCTTTATCATATCCCCGTATCATATCTTAGTAATCTCTTTTCCAAGCTGAAAAGTTCCAGTCTTATTAATCTCTTGCCATGTGGAAGCTATACCATATCCTTAATAATTTTTGTTGCCCTTTTCTGAACTTTTTTCCAACACCAAGATATTTTTTGAGATGACGTGAACACATCTACATGCAATATTCAAGTGGAATTTCTTATTGATAAGGCATATAGTGTGAAACTTTTTCCTTGGAGCAGCAGATCAATTAGAAGGCAGAAACCTACAGGCTCATTTCTGCAAGTGTGATGGTTCAGATTGTTCATGAAAATGGTTTCCAAAACCAGCACTTCTGTGAGAAATAAAATAATTTAAAGGGTCATGAATAGTTAATTGACTTTTCTTTCTTGTTTATACCAGCCCTCCAGCAGTGGCAGAGCTGCAGAACTCCTTGCCAAGGAACGGGGAACAGTACCTGGTTTTATTGGCTTTGGAACATCTCAGAGTGATCTAGGATATGTACCTGCAGTCCAAGGAGCAGAAGAAATAGACAGCCTTGTAGATGCTGATTTCCGAATGGTGCTGCGAAAACTCTCCAAAAGAGATGTCATAACAAAATTAAAAGTATGTGTATCCTATATCCGTGAGTTACCTTTTCCTTCAAGGATGTTTAAAAAGTCAACTTGAAGATTTATAGCAGTGGTTTTCAAACTACAGGTCGTGACTCAGTATTGGGTCATGGAATGTCAGGCACTGGATCTCCTTGCTGCCGGGGGGATCCAGTGACCAGTGGACGTGCTAAGGCAGGCTACCTGCCTGTCCTGGCACCGCAGACTGCACTGCTCCCCAGAATCTGCCGACAGCAGGCCTGGCTCCTAGACGGGTATGGGGGTAGAGAGTGCATGCCCTGCCCCTTCCCTGAACACCCCCATTGGCTAGGAATCCTCAACTAGATCATGAGAAAAAGTTTGAAAACCACTGATTTATAAAATGAAATCCAGTTCCACTGAAGTGATTGGCAAATGGTCATTGACTTCAATGGGATCATGATTTAAGCCATAGAATCTAAAAAAAATGTGAGAAAGTTGTATGTAACAAAAGTACATTTGAGAAATGCAATTCTAATATTCATTTTTGCCAGGGTGTTTTTGATGTTTTGCTTAGAAAGGGGAATATTTTTGTGTAAAGGGATAGAAATGGATCTACCAAAATAATCAATTTTACTTTCAAACGAGAAAATTCCATAGCATGTACTGTGATTTGTTTAACATCTTTGAAATTACTTATGTATGCTTCAAAAGCTTGATTTTGGTTGTATGCAGTTTTAAGATGTATCAGAAGAATTTTAGAAAGATCTGTCATCTGATTCTGATGTAAAGAGGATTTACAAGAGTAACTTTAGTTAACCAGTGTGGTTAAAGGAAGGATGCCTGAGGGGGTCACTCCAGCCCAGATGGGCAGGGGCTGCTCCAGGCCCAGTGAGGCTGGAACAGCCCTCTGACTGCAGGGCGGGGGGGGAGCTGCTCCAGCCCACATCTGTTACCTGGAACCAGTAAGCCTCACCTGGTTAATTATTTACATTCCTACTTTAGACCCAATTGCAAGAGGTAATCCAATGTCTAATTTCATGAGAATTATAGTACCAGGCAGTAGTTGGTAAATTTAGTAAATTTCAAGGTATATTTCCACCTGCAATTTTTCTAATCCCATGCTGTTGGTATTTTAATTTTAGGCTATGCAGGAATTTGCTGCAATGTGTAAGGAAAGAGAATCGGAAGCTGTTAAAGGTGTTCTTCCTTACTGGCCGAGAATTTACTGTAAAATCTCACTTGTAAGTATGAAAGGATTAAGTTATGACAGTTGTAAACCAACAAACTGTTAAAATTTAGGGAAAAGCACTTTGTCCTAAGTGATTGGAATGTATCATCAGAGCAGTATGAGGAAGCTTTCATTGCTGTTGCCTGTGCTGTGCCTGTTCTGTGTATAGAAGCTTTCAGTCACTAGCACCTTTAATGAGCATTGTCCATTTTTTTTCAGCTTCACATTTCAACATAAAAAAGCCCTTTGGCATGTATGTGGATAATGAGAACATCCACAGCTCTATGAGATAAGATAACTAAATTAAAGAATATAAATATTCTTTATAATATATAAACCCTTGTGATTTAGGGCATGAACCATTCTCCAACAGGAGTTAGGAAGAAACTTCACCTGTGGATTGCTTACTTCATAATTATCCATTATAAGAATTCTAGCATATTTCTCTGAAGCATCTGGCGCTATTGGAGGTAGGATACTGGACTAGATGGACCACTGTACTAATGTGTTACAGCAAGTCCTATTCTTATTAGGAGCCATGGAACAAAACAAATCTGTGAATATATCAGAGCCAACAAATGCTTGAGGTTTAAATATCAATTATGCCTGGCTCATGAAAACTCCCAAATGTTTTTATGCTAATGAGAAAAGTTTCAGAATTGAGAACAGTTTCCTGTTCATCTTTTCTTATATTAATCTTTTTTAATATTAATGGAAAAATCTAGACATAGGTGCAGTAGAAATACAATCATACATTGCATACCTTATGTTATAAACAATATATGGAATCCAAAAGGATTATAGCTCTTATGTGGTATATTGCAGTGATGTACAATTCATGATTATATTGATGATAAAATAGGAATTTCACATTTAGGGAATCCAATGAAAAATATATTTATCTATACTATTATGAAAGGAGAGGTGTCCATCACACCATCTCTCAGAGAGAACATTTGAGAAGACTTGAGAAGTTTCTAGGGGGAGGCAGATCTCCAGCCCCTCCACTGAGGCCCTTCCCCACCATGGGGGGGGGGAAAGGAGGAGGAGCAGCACGTTGAGCACACGCACCTCCCTCCCCCTCACCAGGGTGAGGGAACGAGCATGTGCCCCAGTATCCCTGCAGAAGCGGGGAGGGAAGAGGATTCATGGCCTCCCCACTTGTCCCTGGAGCAGCGGAGAGGGAGGAGGCCCCATGGCCTGAGCTAGCCCAAGCCTTCTTGGCCCCAGGAGCACCATGGAGGGAGGATGCCATGTGGCCCCAGCGTCGCTGGCCCTGGAGCTGCAGGAAGGGAGGCAGCCGCGTGGCCTGAGCTGGCCCAAGCCTCCCCACCCTCAGGAACAGCGGGAAGGGAGAAGGCCACATGTGGCGTCTACTGTCACAATGGGATGGGTAATGCTAGTATTACATCAAAATTAGGGCTGTCAAGCAATTAACATTAATTGTGATTAATTACTGACTAATTACACTGTTGTTAATAGAATACCATTTATTTTAAATACTTTTGTGTATTTCCTATATTTTCAAAAATATTGATTTCAGCTACAGTACAGAATAATACAAAGTGTACAGCACTCTCATTTATTTTTATTACAAATAATTGCAGTGTAAAAATTTAAAATAAATAATATTTTCAATTCACCACATACAGCTACGGTAGTACAATCTTTTTATAAGGAAAGTTGACCTTACAAATGTAGAATTCTGTACAAAAAATAACTGTATTCAAAAACAAAACAATATGAAACTTTAGAGCCTAAAGTCCACACAATACTACTTCTTGTTCAGCCAATTGCTAAGACAAGCAAGTTTGGTACTAGGGATGTAAGCAACTAGTTGACTACCTGATAAGTATCTACTTATCGGATAGTCGAGTAGGAACTTGACTAGTCGCTCCCCTACCCCTTGCTGCCTCTATCAAAGAGAAGCAACAAGGGGGGAAGCACGAGCTGGTGCTGGAAGGAGCCAACTTAAAAGCCGGTTCCCCCCCAGCACCATCTCTGCAGGGGGCAGCGGGGAAATGGCGCGAGCTGGATTGAAACAGGCCCCAGTGCTGCTTCTCTCCCTTTGGAATGTACAAGAGCCTCCTGCAGCTCTTGTACATTTCAAAGGAAGAGGCACAAAGGGGAACCCATGGCAGCAAGGACTGCTTTGCTTCCTGATGGCACAGGTTCCCACTGCCTCTCTCCCTTTGAAACGTACAGGAGTGGGCGGCTCTTGTACATTTCAAAGGGAGAGGCGCTGTAGGACAGCAAGCGCCCCCCTTATCAACTAATGGAGTAGTCGAGGGAAATTCCATCAACTACTCAATTAGCTGATTAATCAAAATTTAACATTCCTATTTGGTACAGTTTGCAGGAGCGAATGCTGCTTGCTTCTTGTTTACAGTGTCACCTGAAAATGAGAACAAGCATTCCCATGGCACAGTTGTAGCCAGCATCATAAGATATTTACCTGCCAGATATGCTGAAGAGTCATATGTCCCTTCATGCTTCAACCACCATGCCAGAGGATGTGTGTCCATGCTGATGATGGGTTCTGCTCAATAACAGTACAAAGCAGAAGTGAACTGATGCATGTTCATTTTCATCTTCTGAGTTAAATACCATCAGCAGAAGTTGATTTTCTTTTTCTGGTGGTTTGGGTTCGGTAGCATCTGCATTGAAGTATTGCTCTTTTTTCCTCAAACCTTGTCCTCTCAGATTTTGGAAAACACTTCATATTCTTAAACTTTGGGTTAATTGTGATAGCTATTGTTAGACATCTCACATCAGTACCTTCTTTGCATTTTGTTAAAACTGCTGTGAAAGTGTTCTTAAAAAGCAACATGTGAGTTATCATTCAAGTTTTCTATAATATGAAATATATGGCAGAATGTGGGTAAAACAGAACAGAACTTTGTTTATTTAATACGTATGATAAGCATGGAAGCATGTCCTCTGCAATGGTGGCTGAAACATGAAGGGGCATACACGTTTAGTTTTGGGGTATAAGGACTTCATTTGAAACTATACAGTTGAATACAGACAGCTTTTTCTTTTGAGCGGGGGAAGATGGGACATAATAGTAGAGCAAAACAATTTTTGTATTGGTATCAAAACATGTATTTCTTCTTAAAAAAAAATCTTTATTTTAAAACAGGATCATGATCGCCGTGTTCGAGAAGCAACGCAACAAGCTTTTGAGCAACTTATTCTTAAAGTAAAGAAGCACTTGGCTCCTTATTTAAAAAGTATTATGGGATACTGGCTGGTTGCTCAGTGTGATACTTACTGCCCTGCAGCATCAGCAGCTAAAGTGGCATTTGAGACAGCCTTCCCTTCAAGTAAACAACCTGAAGCCTTAGCATTTTGTAAAGAAGAAGTTCTGAATGTGAGTTTACAGAATACCAAGTCTTTAAAAGTTTATGCAAGTAGTTGTCATTTGTTAATAAAGATAAAAGGCTTTTTTCTTGCAAATATTAACTCATACATTCTTTGTATTTGCATTCAGAAACGTATATTCTCTTCCTAACTGAAACTCACATTAATGCTAATGGAGATTGAGACAACAACACATTCTCCAATACGTCCCTTAATTTTTCACATACACCAAGGCTGCATGGGTTTGTAAACTTATGTGGATGTATAGGAACTAATTTCTTTGCACAGCAGATGATGCACAGTCACCAAGTAGGTTCCAAACAACACGTATGCTGACAAAATGTTCAGCTGAAGTGGTTTAACTGCAGTAGTAGACTGGACCCATTTCTGAAAGCATAGGTTAAACCTTGTGCTGTGCAAGATGCATCTACACTAGGAAATCTATGTCTAGAACAAAGCCATTTGAAGTAGGAAAAAAATTACATTACAATCTTTATTGTTTGTGATTACAAAGCCCTGATAAGAAATTTCTCAATGTTTTTTGTTTTAATACTGGATAGATGTGATATCTCTCTGCCCGAACAGTGGCTATATGGTCTAACAACGGTTGGATCATGGGACTAGCAGTCAAGAACCTAAGGTTTTGATCCTGGCTCTCTGCCATTGTTTCATGACCTGGGTTGGTCAATTCAGTTCTCATTAACTTTGCTTCCTCATTTATAAAATGTGCCTAAAAGCTACCTGCTTACATGAGAGGAGTGTTGAAGCTTCATTATTTAGTGCTTACTCTCGCATGACTAGCTTACAGCATGTACTTAATTTTCACCAATGAAAAAATATGTTTTTATGTATTTGTCTAGATGCTACAAGATCACCTTCTCAAAGAAACCCCTGATACACTCAGTGATCCACAGTATGTTTTTCTACTTCCAAATATATAGATTAAAAGTTCATTTTTTCTTTCAAAAATATATTCAATTAATTTTAGTAGATGTAAAATATATTTCATAAGAGAACAAATTGTAGATTTTTGCAGAAAATAAATACACTGAAAACATACTTATGCAGATCGATAGAAAACACTAGGTTTTTTCCCTTAGAAAGTGTATTTTTCTATTCTTCACATCAAGTTTATACAACTAGGCTGCTACACCAGCCTGTATTTCATTATGCTACCATGGGTGGCAACTGAGCTTGGGAATCTTTCTAGAACTGTGTTTTTGGGCTAGCAGCACACTTAATCCTGTGTCATGGTGGGGAATAAAACCAAGTAGCAACAATGATGGTGGTTTTGGGTAGAGAGATGTGAACATGTACCCATGTACATGATTAACCTATAAACCTGGGCTCATCATTAATCCTAACCATTACACGCAGTCCTCCATTCCTTCCCTCCCTCCGCTGTCCCTGTATCAGAGGTAGCGGTCGGGGAGGGGATGTGGAAGCCAGCTCCCCATGCATACCTGCTCCCGTGGAGCCACTTGTCAACCTCCATGCTGCTGCTTCTAATACAGAGGCAGTATGGAGGAGGAGGGGTAGGTGGGAGCCGATCCTCACGGGAAGTTAGCGTAAAAGCTGGCTCCCCATGAACACTGGCTCCCGCCTCCCCGGTCCGCCTGGGACCTCTCCTGGGTGTGTAAATGTGTAACCTCTGTAAATTTCAGAGGTTACACATTTAGAAAAATAAAGGTACTTTAACATCTCTAGTTGGGTAAAATTTTCAGAAGAGCCTAAAATCTTAAAAGCCTAAATTCTGTTGACTTTCAATGAGACTTAGGAATATGAATTCCAAATTCACTTCTCAAAAACTTACCCATTGTCTAATAATCATTTCTATTTGATTCATGTGTCTCACTCAATTGCCAGAAGGCAGGATATCTTGCACTAGGACCTGGAAGACACAACAAAAGAAGGGGAAAATGAACCTCTGAAAATATCATTTTAGCTAGAATTTCACAATGTAAACATATGTTTAGCCTTGGAGGGGTAGTTGTGTTAGTCTGTAACTTTAAAAACAATGAGTAGTCTTGTGACACCTTACAGACTAACAAAAATACAGGTTGAACCTCTCTTATCCAGAACGCTCTCGTCCAGAAACATCCGTCATCCAGAATGATTTTAGTTAGCCGGATGACCTCTTTTTATGGGTGTGCCCAAGTTTCCCGCGATCCTATAAAATTTGTTTACAGCCACCACTCCTCGCTCACAGTGTTCTGTGCTGTTATTTAGCTCTAATTTACCCCTAAATGTCTTCTAAAAGCACAGTAAGCGATGGAAGTGTTGGTAATGCTGCCAATGCTAGATAATATTGACCTCCCATGGTCCAGAAAATTCTGTCGTTCAGAACCAGGTCCCGAGGGTCCTGGACTAGAGAGATTAAGCTGTAGTATTTTGAGTTTTTGTGGATAAGACGTAAGTGTTTAACATACGCCATTTATGGAAAGCACATAGTTATAAATATGCTGCTGCAGTCTTTAGAAAGAATCCTAGGATTTTCTTATTAAAATGATATGTGAAGAATATGAATAGACACATTTCCAATTAATGTTTAAACTTGCTTTTGTTTTTTTTTCTTTAGAACTGTACCAGAAGAAGAACGGGAAGCCAAATACTTTCGAATTCTGACATGCTCCTTGTTAGCCTTAAAGAAGTTGCTTTGCATGTTGCCAAAGAATGAGACTCATTCACTGGAAGAAAAGCTAATACCCCTTCAATCTCAAAACAAATTTTGGAAATATGGCAAGCACAGTGTACCTCAGGTATCTGAACCGTTATACACTATCTTTTTAATTGTTTTCTACAAGTGCAACACTTGGAAACTTAGAGTACTAAGTCATCCCCAATATTTTGGAAAAAAAGAAAGAACCAGTTGCCTTGCCCAACTGTATTTAACAGTCTTTCAATCACAAGACATATTGGCCCTAGTATTGGCAAATAAGTATCCAACTATTCTCCTTCATTTGTTCCTTTGAGGTAGGCAACTCCATAAACTTAGGCAGATACTTTTCTAAGTTATGTGATTGACCTTCATTCTGTTAAGAATTTTTGTTTGTGCTTCTCAGTGAAGAACAACTATAGCATTGATTTTCAAAGTTGCATAAAATTATTTGTTTAGCATGTCAATACATTTCAATGTACGCTATTAAAGGAAGATACACATTCTGCATAATGTCCCAGAGTGGTAGCCAGGTTAGTCTGTAACTTTAAAAACAATGAGCAGTCCTTTGGCACCTTAGGGCATGTCTACACTAGGAAATTATTTTGAAATAACGTATTTAGAAAAAACTCCTGAAATAATAATTTCAAAATAGCATGTCCACACTGCAGGGAAGCCTCAAAATTAGGCCGAGACAGGTTCCTTTAATGTGGACCTGCTACCTTGACTTAGAGCCCCAGGAAGTACTGAGAAATAATTATTTTTAATGGCTCTGGGGAGTTGTTATTTCTAAATAGCAGCAGTGGAGCATCTGCATTACCGTTATTTTGAAATAACTATTTATTCCTCATGGAAAGCAGGAGTTATTATTTTGAAATAACGGGCTTGGTAGTGTGGATGCTCCATTTGTTATTTTGAAATAAAGGTACACCATGGTTTAGAGACTAACAAATGTATTATATCATGAGCTTTCATGGATGGAGCGGGTTTTACCCACAAAACCTCATGATAAAATGTATTTGTTAGTCTCTGAAGGCATGTCAACACTAGGAAATTATTTCAAAATAATTTATTTCGAAATAATATCTCCCAAAATAACTATATTGAAATAAGCTTAAAGCAGGAGTTATGATTTCAAAATAACCAGCCCCTTATTTCGAAATAACAGGCTTGGTAGTGTGGATGCTCACCTTGTTATTTTGAAATAGGGGAGTTATTTCAAAAGTATAGACATGCCCTAAGGTGCCACAGGACTGCTCGTTGCTTTACTCTGCATAATGTTGTACTTGAAAAACACATTATTATCTTTTCCTGTATATAGTCTATTTAAAAAGTCACATACTTTCCCTATTTTTAAAAATCCTTTAAAGCTCTTTGTATTAACTGCAATTTTGTCATTTTGATATTTTTACACAAAATGTAGTATTTTATACATGAATATGTTGATACACCATTTATTTTAAAAGTAAATCACTGCATGTTATTTACAAGCATGGGGGCCTTTGATTTCTAATAGTGAATAAATATTGTAATCCATGGTTTACTGAAATATTTTGTTTTTGTGGCTTACTTTAGGTTCGCTCCGCTTTTTTTGAATTAGTTTCTACTCTCTGTCAGCTCCTTCCTGAGTCAATGAAAGTTGAAGCACCAAGAGTTTGTCCTGCAGTTCTTCTAAGTATCGATGATAGTGATGCAGTGGTGTGTCCAGCTCTTTGGGAAGCCTTGCTGTACATTCTTGTTACCATTGAGGTAATGCAGGAAACTAAATGAGAACTTTTTTTCCCCTTTATAAGTTAATGACTAGTGTTCTGGTTAAATGTGTCAGACTTAACCTTTTCATAACATTCCACTGCCCTCAGTTTGGTGTTAAGCTGAAGATATCAGCTTAAAATAACCATTGTGAACCCCTTACTACTGCAAACGAACCACCTCCTCATCCCCGCAAACTATAAGGGCCTGATTTTCAGAGGTACTCGGCACTCACAGCTCCACCGAAAGTAAATAAAAATTGTGTGTCTCCACTTTCTCTGAAATGTAGACAGGAATTTAGTGTGTAATTAAACTGAAATAGAGACATTTAAGAATTTCCCATGTGTATAAAGTTACTTATAAAAATTACAAATATTTCTCTGTTGAATTACTTATCTGAATTTATAAATGATGTGCAACTTGTTCTCTATTCACTGTATAGTTAAAGCCTGATACTGTAGTTACTCCACTCCTCGGATGAAATCCTGGTTTCATTGGAGTCAGTGGAAATTTTACCATTGACTTCAGTGGGGGGCCAGAATTTAATTTCATGATTCTTTAGTGTCCTTTTTGTAATTGGTGTTTGATGTATCTTGTAATTGTTTGGCTGTCCTGTAACCATATATGAAAATCAGTTAGCCTGCTGTTTACTTTATATGTTATCAGTACAAGTAGTACTTGGACATTTTTTTCCCCTTAGAATATTTTTGTGCCTATTTGCTTGAATTCAAAATACAGTATAACGTACATGCAGTGTTGTTGTTGCTGCTTTGGTCACACAGTATTAGAGAGGCAAGCTAGGTGAGGTAATATCTTTTATTGGACCAACTTCTGTGGACAAGCTTTTGAGCTAACTTAGAGCTCTTCTTCAATCTGGGAAAATTGCTCAGGGCAGGCCTACACTTCAGTAAAAATTCTACTGCAGCAACTGGGGGAATTGTTAGTGGGTTATTGATTGTTTAAATAAGCCATAAATATAGTCTCTGTTCAGTCTGTGATTTTTTTGGTGTCTAGCAAATTTATTAATTTAAGCTCCTAGACTTATCTTTTTAAAGTGTTATTCAGGTTTCCTTTTAGGATGAGGACTGGTAGGTCTGATAAAGAGCGATAGCTTTATGAAAAGTGTTCACTCACAGATGATCTGGGGTTTTTGTCTTGTATTATTTTTCTTTGCAAGCTCATTTGAGGGTGTAGTGATTGTCTGATTTCACCCACATAGTTGCTATTGGGGCATTTAGTGTATGTAGGACCTATGGATATTTAAAGATCTGTTATGGGTGTATTGATCATTGTAACAACAGAGATACGTATCTGTTGTTCTGGCAGATTGTAGTACTGCTTTGAGTTGGTGTATCCTGGTCTATGGGGAGTTTGCTTCTGGTAGAAGCTTGGAGAGATTGGAGAGGGGGTGCAGGAAAGTATGGGTTGTAGTTTGATGATACACTGGATGGGTTCCAATGGGGAATGGGTGGTAACTGACACGAGGGGTGTGTGTGGATGGATAGGGTTTTATTTCTGTATTGAAGCAGGTTTTCTTGGTATATGTGTGGTCCATTTCATGATGTGATCTATTCCTGGCCTTCAGACAACCTTCCAACCTCCTCATTGCCAGTATGGACTGAATATAGACAATAGGTATGTCAATCTATAACCCACTAACAACACTCTTGCCCCCCAGCTACCTCCCACCCCTTCCCTTCCTTTCCTTCGTATGACTGGTTGGGTCTTAATGGGTCACTTCACCTTGAATGTAGTCTTGTGGCACCTTAGAGACTAACAAAAATATCGACTGAAGAAGTGGGTTTTGGCCATAAAAGCTCATGATACTATATATACAGGGCTCGAAAAATAATGCAGTCTACTCGCCCGGAGCGAGTAGATTGCAACCCGGAAGAGCCGGGTTCAGGCGATCTGTGCATGCGCAGACGGCTGGCGAGCCCTATATATATATATTTATGTTCGTCTCTAAGGTGTAATAGGAGACTACTCGCTGTTTTTAACCTTACAGACTAACTCAGCTATCCCTCTGAGATTGTTTGCCTTGAATGGTCCTTTGAAATGAGTGTTAACTACTTATGCTGAACAATCTGTTTTATCTTGCATGGCTGTGACATGCTGAGGCCACGTCTGTACTGCAGACCTGTATGGCTATAATTACATCACGCAGGGGTAGGTTTAATCCACCTCCCTTTTTCCTCTCACCCCACTGCCATAGAGAGCACTATGTCAGTAGGAGAGCTTCTCCTGTCAACATAATTACTACTTCTCGGATAGGTGGATTAACTAGGGCAACAGTGGAAACTCTTCCATTGGCAAAGTAGCATCTTCATTGAAGCAGATACAGCACTATACATGAAGACAAGCCCTGAGTAAGTTTTCCAGACCTGAAGCAGAGTTCTGTGTAAGTACCAAAGCTTGTCTCTGTCACCAACAGAAGTTGGTCCAATAAATATCTTACTTATAGTTGATTTATCACAGTTTATAATTTAAAACTCACAGCAAAATACTAATACTGGCTGTAGTATTAGTATGAAACATAACATCTAGTTTATGGGGGTGATGAGTTAAATGTCATAAAAGTAGCAATATATTATAGAAAGCTGTTTTACAAAGCAGTATTGTGGTCAAAAGATCATTTACGACAAAACTTTGATTTAGGTTGATTACCCAGAAGATCTTTACTGTGTTAAAACAATATTTTGTTTTGAATTCTTCTAACCCTTAACATTCACTGATTTAAACTGAAATGTTTAGAGAGAAAATGAGTTTTCATACTCATGTCCATTTAGATTTGATAATAGCTTGCTCTTACTGCAGTGTGGGGAGACAGACTAGATGAGCCACTTGAGAACTCTTCCGAACCAACTGAGACTGGTTTAATTTATTCCTGTAATTATTTCCTTCTGTAGGATTGTTGGAGTCATGTAAATGCCAAAAAAGGAGTTCTGCCAAAGCTATGGATAGTACTTCGAGAAGGTGGACGAGGTCTAGCTACTGTTATATATCCTAATCTCTTGCCATTGGTTAGCAAGTTACCTCATGGCATTACGGCACCAAAGCTGGACTTTTACAGAACATTTTTCAGTTCAATAATTCAAGGGTATGAGCCACAAATTCTTGATATTAGGTCACATATTATAATTATTTATGTTTGAAAATAAAAATACTTGAAACATTTTAAAATATGTAGGTATCAGAAACTGAATTCTGTAAACTCTCTGCCTCGCTCCTCTTTCCTGCCATGATCTCTTGCCCCTTTCTCTTTTCAGGACTACACACATAAAGCATAGGTGTAAAAAGAGGCACTAATTTGGGTGCATTTAAAAATTGAGATTCAAGTAAATAGTAGAAGCTATGTTTGTCTTTTAAGCTACAAATGTGTTTCATCCTTAATTATATTGTTATAAATAAGCAAATAGGCTAAAAAGCAGCATGATTTTCTTATACCGTTTTTATCAAATGAACAGCAACTATATTATTACATTAAAGTATTGTAATAAAGGAATGATGACTGATTTTTTTTTTTATGTCTCCTGATTTACATGTATTTAGCTTGTCTAGTGAGCGAGCCTTAGCTAGCCATTCAGAGTGTTCTGCAATCATATCTGCATTTATGGAATGTTTACGATTTGCAATACTACAACATTTGGGAGAAGAAGATGAACAAAAACAAATTCAGAATATGCTTATATGTGATCAGGTATGTATTATGTAAATATTTTAAAATGCTTGTTCTTTGTTTTTGCAGTTTTATATTTTTCACTTTAAAAATTGTGAAATTCTTTAATGCAAATGTATTCCCCCCACACAAAAAGTGTTCAGAGAATTTAAAAAAAAATAACATTAGCTATGTTTCCATGTCCTCCTTCCCACAAAACAGACCATCTTATAGGTTGTGGAATTATTGTACAAAACATTAATGTCTTTAAACATAAAGTATAAATGTAATGGAGAGGAGTTAATAAATGCTTATTTTACTTTATAGAAGAGGTTGGGAGGGTTAAATTATATGCTAATTCTTTTTTTTTGATTGATGTTAAGTTGATATTTAATAGATGTTAAACACTTTATTTTTTCAGAGCTTCCTGAGATTGTTGAGATTTAAATTGTTGTCCAGTTCTGAAAACATTTAATTATTAAAACTTTTTTGCATTTCTGTTTGTAGTTAGTTCCTCTCATTGAAGCTGTACTTAAAGAGAGCAAGTTACAAACAGGTCCGTTGTTTTACCAAATAGCAGAAACACTGATGTCCTGGGAAACAAAAACAGAAAACTTAAATGATGATGGCACAGCTGAAACTTTCCAGAGGCTGCTGTCGAATTTCTGGGACAGGCTCTCTAAAATGTGTGTACTCTGTGTTGATGTAGCAGATGCTGATGAGACATCTTTGGTTGCTATATCCTGTATGCTACAAATTCTGCAGAGCCCAGAGAGCTCTATGAAACCAAGCAAAAGAAGAACCATAAAGATCAGATTTACAGATGAGAATGAATCTGAAAGAAATACAGAGAATGGGAAGCTTGCTGCAGTGACAAATAATGGTGAATCTGAAATACTGACTGATAGGCCACATACCTTGTTATTAAGGAAAGAACCTTTAGAAGATTTAGTCTGTACCCTCGCTGAACTGAGTATTGTGTATATCAGTGAACAGAAGTCTGATCGTCACTTAAAGTTTCTGTCTGCTCTGCTCAACACCTTCTCTTCTAGCAGAGTTTTTCAAGTTCTGTTAGAGCAGGAAAATGGTGTGAGTGCTGCTCAGATTGAATCCCAAGTAGATGTAAAACTTCATGAAAATCCTTCAGTACGCTTTTTGCATCAGAAGTTAATAGCTTGGTTGAAAGAAGACTGGAGGAAAGAGACAGATTTTCTGGTTGATATTTTGTACAGTGTCATTAGTTGTTGTAACAGTAATACAGAGAGAAAAAATATTCTTGATGATTTAAGTAAGGTAAGGCTTTCTTTTTTACTTTGCAAATAGAAATATTTATATAATGACAATTCTGATTTGTAGACTATAGCTGTCAGTAGGAATAATTGTTATTTTGGATCTGGAAAATATATTCTGACTTAGATTAACTAACATTGGTTTTGGATAAATTGGACAAAGGAAAAATGGAATTAGGAGAGTTTGGAATTAGACTTCTAGGAAAGGTATAGTGACATTAATATATTTATCCCTCTTATATACTGTAATAAAAAAATGAATATATCTGAATATTTTTATTTCTAAATTACCACCTTTTTTCTTCACACAATATGATTTATAATATTAACCTGTAACCTTTCTCTTAACCACAGTCACTTCTCCCCATTTTGATCTGATTGATGGGGAAATCTTAGGTTGCAATGAAGTTGGGCAATTATAATTTCTTTTATTGATTATTGGCTGCTAAATAATCATGATTTTGGAAATAACTTTTGCTCACTATTGTGGCATGACAATTTCTATACGTTTTCACAAATTATAATTAGACAATAAATAGAAATTGCATTAAGTTTCTCATCCTAGTGGAGTATGTTTTATTAATTATAGTTTTATTTTGTTTTTCCACTAGATGGATCTGAAATGGAATATTTTCCTACAAATAATTCAAAAGGTATCTTCTTTGGGAGTTTTGTTCTCATTTTGTGCTCTTATTTTGAATACTTTCCACTCTTTAAGTGATAGGATTTCAGTTAGTTAAAATGGAATAGACAGCAAACTAGTCTGATTTTCATAGTTTGAAAATAATGACAATAATGAAATTTGAAACAGTGCTGTTTTATTACAACTTAAATATAGTACCTCTCTCATAAGTCCATTGTAGAAAGTATTAGAAATTGAAGCAATTCCTTCAGGGATTCTGAAACAGGGGGTCACTGACAGCCCTGAGCCCCTGTTAAATTAAATTACCCATTTCCTTTTTTAAATTTATATGGAGGGTCATACTCAGAGACTTGCTGTGTTAAAGGGGTCACCATTACAAAAAGTTTGAAAACCACTGAGAGAGGCACCACACTAACTGTATTGAAAACTTCCATCTTCAGTATGTTTCATGTCTGAAATAGAGGGTCTCCCTGCCCATTCATATATAGGAGTCTCTGAAGGAGGTCAGTTTTGGGGGGTGATTTTATATAGATTTTCCCTAGCCATTTATTCTCTATAAAACAGCATTGCACTCTTCATACATAGAAAGTGTGATGTGTAAACTCAACCACTTATTTGCAAACCCAAGAAATATTGACAAATTAGGACCAAGTTATTTTACTTTATAGGCATTTGTCTAGCATCTATCACCATATTCTCTGAGTAACTCACAAAGATTAATACATTTATATTTGCAAGATGCCTGTAAACTAAATTATTATTATCCCAATTTTTATCTCTTGCCAGAAGTGGTATGTGAAATTGGTAGCAGAGCTGGGAACTGAACCTAGATCTCTTGATGTTCAGTATCCGTTTTCCTCCCTTCTCATCTATGGATGCCTCACACTTTAAAATTCCTTCCTGTTTTTTATCTTGTTTATTATTTATAATAATTGGCTCATCACCTAGGAGAACTTTCCCCCAGTATATAACCTGGCATTAGTTTCTGGAAAAACACTGACATTATAACTTGGGATCATTTATGTGTATGAATGAAGTAATGTTTCTAAAAGCTGCATACTAATTCTACACCGTTTGTCATTAACCTTGCAAAAATTGTTATTTTCTTGTCATTCAGGCATGCTCGGACTCAGTGAAACATTCATTAGTTTCTGGGTGGCTGAAAGGCGATGTGCTAGGGGAGAAACTTGTAATACTAGCAGATGATCTGTGCTATAAGGGTTTGAAAACCACAACATCCTCGTCAGAATTGTATTGTTCGGAAAGATGGACCCTCCTGAGCTTGGTGTTATCACAGCATGTTAAAAATGGTAAGTGAATTGCTACTTGGGAGGAAAAAACTTCTTGAGGTTTCTCACCATACTACATTTTGTAACATCTAACTGTTTCTTGGTTTATACTTATCTGAGCTAGGAAATTATCATGTCCTGTTAATTTCACTAAAACTAACCTGGAGTAGTGACTTGATATGCTTCCATTTTCATGCACCTGTTAACAGGATCTTTATTAATTCTCTTTTTCTATTTCCAGTTCTCTAATTGTATAATTGTTTGCAAAGACTGGATTTACTAAATGATTGAATGCAGAATAGACCATATCATCTGAAGTTTACAGTTCAAAAAGTGGTGTCAAATCTAAAGGGTTATGAATTCGTATTTGAGTCTTGTGACCTCAGATGATAGAAGCAGTTTATAAGTCCTAAGCAATGTTCTTTCTAATCTTTTCCATCCATGTGCAAATAATTTTATGTGCACGGAGGCATGTACAAATGTGCACCATTAGTAAAAACAAAAAACATAGCTGTTGGTGCTTTGCTAAACCACTGGGCAGCATTTGAATCTCTCCTAAGCGGCCACACAAGCACACAGCTTATAGGGAAGACTGGTCCTAAGTCTGCTTATTTAGGGCACATACATTGAAGGATGTAGCATATACCTTTGTGAGTAACTACCTTTTCTATCTGTTGCTTCTCTTGCATGACAAATATGAACATCTCTGTATTAATTACTTTCATATTCTGGTGTATGAAATTTTAAAGTCAATGTATTTATAAAGCTATCATTTTGTAAGCTTCCCAAGCTTTATTAAATGCTTGCAGTAATGTTCCCTAGTTTATTTGAAGGCTGGATTCTTTTTTTTATGCCAAGCCATGGTTCATAATTTCCCAAGAGATGTACCTGTAAGATGAATGCATACTCTAGAATAGCTATATCTTCATAATACTATTGTGTTTTGCTGTTGGGTTTCAGTAAAGGTGAATACCCTATACCTATTCCACTCCAGGGAGTGTTGGCAATGCTTCTAGATAATATTGACCTGACCTCCCGTGGTCTGGCAAATTCTCTGGTTTGGAATAGGGATGTAAGTGGCTAGTCGATTATTCGACTACCCAACTAGTCATTTCCCCTCGCTGCCTTGCAGCAAGGGGGGGGGGGGGGGGGGGGAGAGCAGGAGCCGGTGCTGGGGGGAGTTGGCTTGAAAGCTGGTTCTCCTTCCAGCACTGTCTCCACGGGGGACAGGGGAGGCAGAGGCTAAGCAGGTTATCTGTTGCAAGCCGGGAATCAGCTGTCCCGGCTCATGCCCGATCCCCCACTGTGCCTCCGCCTTTTAAATGTAGTAAGATCCAGGCAGCTGTTACTACATTTAAAAGGCAGAGCTGCAGCGCGGTTAGCTCCCAGGGTGGGAAGCTAACCCTGCTGTGGCTCTGCAGTTCCCCCCTTTATTGATTAATCGAGTAGTCGATGGAAATTCTATCAACTGCTTGATTATCTGATTAAATGAAATGTAACATCCCTAGTTCGGAACCAGTAGGTACCGAAGGTGCCAGACTAGAGAGGTTCAACCTGTAAGTAAAATGAATCAAGCTTTAGCACTTACAAAATTAAAGCAGACTCTCTGCTTGATCTTGCATTTAGTTGTTATTGAATCTGGAAAAGCAAGCAGAGACTGATTGTAACATCTGATGGCATTTGTAGGATCGTACTTGTCGCAGCATAATCATAAAGTATCTTTTTTTTAATAGAGTCCTTGATTGGTGAAATTTATGTTGAAAGAATTATTGATAAACTTCAAGCAGCTCTTTCAGAAGCTAAGGATCTTTCTGAAGCTGGAAATACTGAACCATCAGTATCATTCATATGTGATGTAGCCTCTAACTTTTTCAGCTCGGTTAAAGGGTGCTTACTGATGCCATCTTCTGAAGATTTGTTGTTCACTATTTTTCAGCTGTGTGCTCAGAGCCAGGATGCCACACACTTATCAGGTAACCTACTGCAGGAATTACTTTGCAAACTGAAATCTGACTTTGGAACATTTTATTTGCACATGTATTTAACGTTGGTTTGTATTAAAGGCTGATCTTCAGGACAGTAGTAGACAAAAGCCACCTCAGAAATGTAAGGATGCTGGGAACTGTAGTCCCTAGGAATCCTCTTAATTCCCTCCTCCTCCCGCCCTGGCAGTGTCTTCTGTGTGTGAGCTTCGCTCTTTTGGATCCAGCAGCCTATAGTGGCAGCTAGCAGCGCTGCAGCGCATTTCTGTGTGGGAAAGAAAATGCTACACATATAACATTAATTTCTGCAAAATTGTGCAGTTGTGCAGCGTTCCCCCAGGAGTACAATAGGAAGAATAGGAAGTGGCCAGTATGGCTGCATCAGGAGCTCTTGATTGACCTGAAATTCAAAAAGGGACAAAAAGTGGAAATCAGGATAAATTGCTAAGAAGGAATACAGGAGAGTAGCATAAGGGACAAAATTTGAAAGGCTAAAGCACAAAATGAATTACACCTAGCAAGGGGCATAAGAGTCCATAAGAAGATGTTCTTCAAATACACTAGGAACAAGAGAAAGACAAAGGAAAGGGTGGGTGCTCTGCTTAATGGGAAAGGAGAGCTAATACCTGATGGCATCAAGAAGGCTGAGGTGTCAAAAAATACCTGTTTGTTTCATTCTCCACTAAAAAGGTTACTAGTGATCAGATGTTCCACACAATTTATAGTAAAAGGGGGGAAGAAACACAAAACAGGAAAAGAAACAAGTATAAGATTTAGATAAGTGTGTTCAAGTTGTCAGGGCCTGATGAAATGCAGGCTAGGGTACTTAAGGACCTAGCTGAAACAATCTCAGAATCAATTGAAATTATCTTTGAGAACTCAGAGAGAACAGGTGACACCCCAGAAGACTAGAAAAGGAGAAACAAAGAGGCTGCAGAGAATCATAGACCAGTCCGTGTAACTTCAGCATAGGCGGCTGGACTTGATGGCAACTTGAAGTCTGTTCCAGGCTTACATTTCTAGGATCCCTTGTAATTAAAAATGTTATAATAGATATGCACAAGATGGCAAAATTAAGGTTGCACCAGTCAGCCTTAATTCTGTCATTTCTTAACAACTTTTGTATGCTTGACTTTTCAAGATATGTGTGTGATAATTATATTCACATTTTACTTATTTTTATTGTAAATGTAAGAAGGCCTGGCAAATTTTAATCTTAAATAATTGGTTTTCAACCCAAAAAGATTGAGAGACTACTTCACATGTTAACAGCATTGCAATGTAGTGAATGTGCCCATCCCTACACAGTATGTAATTTGGCAGTTAAGGTTTTAACTACCTTATTTTTTGTGTTTAGATTCACTTGTCAGTAAACTAAAGCATACGTGGTTGTCTGGCCTAAATTCCCTTGTGCATCAGGTTGGCTATATGCAGACACAGTGCACCTTCCTGCATAAATCTGCATTGTGGGTCAAGAATCAAATTCAGTCTTCATCTTTGGAGGTTAAAAGGTAACTATGTTTACTGCATATCTTAGGGGTGGGGAATCTATGGCCCGGCCCACAGCTTGTGTTGATCAAGCCTGTGAGGACTAAGGCTTTAACAGCATCTGCCTATACTTACATCCTAAATAATGAAAATGTTTATTATTCTGTCTGTGAGGAAACATCATAACATAAAATGCAAAGTGAAAAGTCGTTGATATGGCCTGGTACTGATGTGGCATGTCATGTCACAAGATTGTGCTTAATTTCTCAGGAAGAATTCTTTTTTGTTTCCATCTTTTCAGCCTTCAGGTTTTGATCTCTGCAGTTAATGATTTGCTGACCAAGCTACTGGAAGCTGATCAACTGTCTGCTTGTCTTCTTGGTGCTTATTTTGGACATATTACTCCAAATAACTCTGAATGGGAAAAGTTGCGAAAAGCTCTACCCACTGAGGTATGAAAACGATTGCAGTCTGGAAGCTATTACAGAATGAAATAGCTGCTATATGGAGAACCTGGTCTACTTTCTCTGTAATCTTTCCTGCTTAATCTCTGGAAATGATGTGAAGTAATCCTATCCTAGTATTGCCTGTCCAGTTTCCACTAGGGATGTGAACGTTTAATTGGCTAACTGGTGGGGGATGGAGCAGCTTCCCACTTGCTGCAGGTAGAGGGCTGCTCTAGCCCTGTGGGAAGTCCACTGTGGACAGGGGCTGTTCCAGTTGTCATTTGGTCGGGGGGCTGCTCCAGCGTGGCCTCAGCAGGTGAAGGGGGCTGCTTCAGACCAGTGGAATCCATTAACCAGTTAAATGTGATGTTTAACCGGTTAACTAATTAAATGGGATTTTACATTCCTAGTTTCTGTGCCTCAATTTTTGCTCCTCCCCTCCCCCCCCACTAACCTGGCTACAGCAATTAGACCTGTTTTGGGAATAGTTCTTTAGTTATGGTACTTTTACTGGTTCTTTGTTTCGAACATTTGTGAACTTCAATGTGGGACCTGTAGGTGACATTGTAAATAATTTTGAATTTGAAAGTGACATAAATGCCTGAGACTTAAATGTAAAAATTGCACTTAATTATGGACAGCTTGTTTCTTGTGCTTTGTTACAGTGGTTACACAAACCTCTTTTGGAAGGAAGACTGAGTGTGAACTGTGAGAACTCAGCAACAGAGGTTAAACTATGTAAAGCAACTAAACTTCCAAACCATCTGTGCACTGCTGCATTGTTAAGTAAAATGGCATTACTTATACAGGAATATGAGGTGGTATTTGAAAACCATGATGCAGAAAGAAAGAATATTGAGAATATAAGTAAGTAAGAATGATAAACTAGAGAGCAGTTAATTTTGTATAGTAGTAGTAAACCAAATTGTATTAAGTGGTAGAAGCAATTAGTAATGAAAGGTTTGGAGCATAGCATTATTACTTTATCCTATGTCTTTTACAGTTGTTCTGCTCCTTCTTTAAGTGCACAAGTGTCTTTCACTGGGGTGTTTTATATATCTACAATATTTCTGGCCTTTCATTTTTGTTTGTATTCACATTCTTTCATCTAATCTTTAGCATACACTGAAGTAATAGCCTGTATTTTGGCCAACAACAACTATCTCAAATCACTGCTTGTTGCATGGTGAGCATACATGCAATGTGTCCATGATAGTGTATTGGTACATTTTGAGTATTAGGCATGAGCTTGGAGACATTATTGCAACCATTTTTCTTTTTTTCATCATTCCAACAGTACCTCCCTCTGGTTCAATCACTTGTGAAGTTACTTAATTATGTTCATGTTCTTAAATCAGACCTGACCACTAACATTATCATTTTAATTCTGTATAGTAGTAGTAAACTAAATTGTATTAATTGGTGGAAGCAATTAGTAATGAAAGCTTTGGAGTATAGCACGATGTTACTCTGTGTTATTCTTCTCTTGCTATTGAAGCGGAATGTAACTTCTCAGCATTGTCACTTATAAGAGGATGAAGAAGAAACAAATACACAGTAATTTTAAAAACTGGCATCTAACTTCAGACAGGGTTTACTATCTGAAATTCAGTCTTGACTGCCTAGTTTAGGAGCAACAGTCTGAAAAGTTAGAACCAAGAAGAGGAAAAATAATAGGAAGGTGTAATACAAGAGTCGCTAACTAGAATCTTTGTAATACTTCTTTTAATTGAATAGTGCCTAAGCATCTAGAATGGTTTAAATTAACCACAGATTATTACCTATCGTTAACCCCACAATACATTATTGTTGGTTTCAGGAGTCCAGCTTATTCCTCTCACCATCTGAAGTTATGTGTGAATGTCAGCTTTTTTTATGATGAGTTACATGAACATGTAAGCAGAGTTTCCCAATGTACACCCTACATATATTAAAACTGATACTTTTGTTGGTTTTATTAGTTGCAGAACTGTTGTACTCATTGCAGTGGATTGAAGAACTTAATGATCCTCCTTGTGTCCTCCTTGAATTTCTCAACATGCTTCAAGTATTCAGTATTACATATGACGATTTAAGTACATTTGGTAATACAACCAACCTTCTGCAAATATTATTTAACAGGTAGGTACCGATTTAGAAAATACTAGATGAAATATAACACTTTTGATTTATTCTAACTTTGGTATTTGCACTACAGAGATTATGAAATGCTGTCATTTTGGTGAAGTGATTTCATTTTGACTTCTTTCATTAAGGTCTTTTCCTTCATCTGTTCACTGTGTGTTTGTGTACAGTCTACATGTAAATAAACAGCTCTTTTTTTCTTTTTTCTTCTGTAGATCAAAGGAGTGTGGAAGACTTTGGGCCTTAGCCATGGTTAGATTGATCCGTACAAAGAATATTGCATTCAGTGAAATAAAGCAACATTATAAAATGACAGAGGGGTATTTCTAATTTTATACTTCTTAATTCCTTGTGATTGTGAGTGAATGTTGTTGGTGATACAGTAAAACCTACACTTTCCGGAAACTTAAACATCCGGAAAACTGTAGAAACCAGCAAATTTCTGATGCTGGGAAAAGCAAATTAAAAACAAACAAACAAAAAGGAAACTGGCCTTTAAGTGCTGGGGCTGCTCCTCAGAGGAGCGTGCAGCAAGTATCTGGGGGAGGGGCGGGAAGCAGGGCTGGTCGGGGGCAGCGAGGCTGGTCGGGGAGAGATCGGG
>CM057845.1:163876569-163909234 GCA_030068395.1 Apalone spinifera | reverse complement strand
TAATTAGAAAATACTGGACATTTTATATGTCCGGTATTTTCTCAGTTTGTTTCCCAGACAGAACCCTCAAATACTGTACTGTCTGGTTCGAAACCAGACACCTGGCAACCTTAGTAATGAATGAAATATGTAGAATGGATACTATTAATCTTTTATCTATGTAGTGTAAAAGAAATGCAATTTATTATATATAAATTTCCTGAAAAAAAAACAGAATATGAAATAATCCTTTGATCCATGATCCCCAGGAACCAATTTACACATTCCTATAATAAAGCTGATTTTTGTTTCCCAGTTTCATTCTTGGCTTCTTGTTTACATGAACAGGTTTTTTCCATTAACAGAAGGCAATTTACATACAGTTCAGAGTCTGTCTCCATTTTTACCTGAAGAAGAAAAGGAAGAACTAGTTATCCAGTGTACTGCTAAACTTATGTCATGCACACAGACAGAGCTCTTCAGTACTGATGGTCAGTAACATAACTATGCACTCTTCAGCCAGTTTGGTTTATTGATTTAAGTTTGGGCGACTTTGAAATTAATTTATTTGTGGTAATGCCACGTAGACTATTTGATAAGGCAAATGTTTACTAGAAACTAGGGATGTAAGTTGCTAGTCGAGTAGTCGACTAGTCCCTTCCCTCCCCCTTGCTGCCACAATCAGAGGTAGCAAGGAGGGTGGGGAGCAGGAGCTGGCGGGGGGGAGGGGGCATGAAGGTGGTTGGTTCCCCCCAGCACTGTCCATGTGGGGGGGCAGAGATGCAGCAGGGTCCCAGACGCTGTGCTTCTGCCATTAAATGCCTTTAAATTCTTTTAAAGCAGAGGTGTAGGGTCTGGGACCGGGAGTGAACCAGGACAGCTACTCCTCTGCCTTCTATATGGAGTAAGAGCCAGGCAGCTGTTACTACATTTAAAAGGCAGAACCACAGCAGGGTTAGCTCCTGCGGCCAGGAGCTAAAACTGCTGTGGCTCTGCAGTTTCCCTCCTTGTTGATTAATCGAGTAGTTGATGGAAATTTCGATTAGCTGATTAAACAAAATTTAACACCCCTACTAGAAACAATTGCTTTGTCATTCCATTTACATGCATTATCTTCAATTGTCTGCATATTGTATCTTTGTTACAGTTTTCTAAACTATTGAAGACTGTTCTCATGCATATAATTTAGTATTACCCACGTGTCTCATCTACAATGGGAAGCAAATGACCCAGGCCCAGATTTTTATGGTATTTAGACATAGCACTGCTCAGTGTTGCTGAGACACATAACGTGACTTAGGCTGTTAAGTGCCCTGTGTCAATTTTGAAAATTTTTAACTTTCTGAAAAATTGTATAACTCTGAAAAATTACCATTTTGAGCCTAACCTTTTTATAGGTGGGTTTCTGCCCAAAGTAGTATTGTGTGGGAAAGTATGACCCAAATCCCTTTAGGAATTTTGAGGATGGTGGTGTTAAAATAAAAAAATAAAGCACTCTTTCTCCCCTTTCTTCCCTGTTTTCATACATTTTTGGCCACATTCTTATTCACCAAGCCACATAAAAACTTGATAGTTGTCATATCACTGTTCCTCAGTGAAGAGTATATCTCTTGCTGAATTTGAAAATCTTGAACTTGTTAAAACAAATAAATAGCCATTTGGGCAACATTGCATTGTGTTTTCAGGTAAGCCCTTTCAAACAGACATATTGTAAAGGCTTTGTAAATGTGCATTTTTAAACAATAATTAAGAGGGAACAGTTAATCAAAATCTTGAATTTTCTTGACTCTATTTTCCCCACAACTAGTGTGTATTTGATTATATTATCATTGGGTTATACATTCAGTTAACATTTTCTTGGCTCTCTGTATTTGAGCCACCAAGGCCTAACCTGGGAAATTTTAAGTAGATAACAGGGGAGTGCGTCCTCAGATTGTCTCCTGACTCTAGGAGATCCCAGTGTGTCTCTCTGGCGCGCACTCTGTGATTTGAGAATTGCGTTCCAGTCAGCTTCTCTGGTCCATGTTTCCCATTCTGCCTCATCCTATTCTCCAAGGAAAGTGTGCCCAGTTTCTAAACATTAGACAAGGAATGGGTTCCCCATTGAGTCTGTACTCTACTCACTTCATGAAAGAGCTGATAAAGTTCTTGTAAATACAGCACCAGAGCTTATGTATGCTCCTTGACATGCACATATAAAGGATGCAGTTATTGAAATGCTTACATCATCGGTATGGTGCTTGCAAAAATGTACCTGTTCTCCAGAAGGTATGGATACATGGGTGTTTTTTTAAAATAGAAATGTAAATGGACAAAATACATTAATGCAATAATAATGTTTTATAGTTAACATAAGTGCCAAGTTTCCTCTGCATGTTATACATTTGTAATATTTTCTTTTCCTATTTATCTCATTAAATATATAATTTAAATGTATTGATCTTTGTTTTAAAATCTGCTTCGAAGCATAAATGTGCTGTTGGATCCTGAGTTTGCGTTTTTAATCGCTTTTACTATTAACAATGTAAACTTATAGCATTTAGTTACCTTAACAGTGGATTAACTACAGAAGGAATAAGAGAGATCTAAATGTTGTTCAGAATAAATGTTTGTATTTTTGTATTATGTATATGTAAGATTCAAACAAAAAGTAGTAATTGTATATGCATTTTCCCTTTCTTGTGCTGGCATTGTCTTGTTAATAACTCCATGAATGTATTCAAGAGCATTTAATTCTATGTGCTTTTTTACATTTGACTGTATTGTAGGAGCTTTTGGGTATCTTTCCATTTTAAACTCCTGCTTACATAGTGGAAGTATTGATTGTTGGGAGCTACTGCCTGGAATATTAAAAATCATCATATCATGGAGAAATGATAGTGAGGACAGCTTCCTTTTCAGCTGGTGGGTATCTTTGCTATTACTTAACACAGTCAGATCTTTCTCTGTATTTTTAAGCAGCCTATTTGTAAGGGCAAAGAATTTAGAAATAAAAATCCATCTATTAACGTTGCAATTCAATAGGAGTATTAGATGTTTGAAGTTAAGGACATGCATGCATCTTTTCAGAATTAAGAGCTATATCCTTGATGAAGAACCTAAATAAATAGCTGGATTTTCAAACGTGTTGAGTATCCAACAGCTTCCGTAAGCTTCTTTCGGAACTTTTGCATGCCCAGCTCTTTGAAGATCAGATCATTTATTTAGCTACCTACTACGGGGGTGCTCCCCCTGCTCACTATGCTCACCAACCTCCCCCACCCCCAGGGAAATAACGCGTGGAACCCAGGGTCAGGTGTGGAGTCCCCAGCTGACATGGGGCTCCATGGCTTTGAAATGCACAAGAGCCCCCACTGGGGCCTCTTGTACATTTCAAAGCAGGCATCCGCGTGCAGCCCAGAGTCAGCAGGACTTCCTGTTGGCCCCAGGGGCTCTTGTACATTTCAAAGGAGCAATGCGGAAGTGCCTATTGAGTAGTCAATGGAAATTCCATCGACTACTCGACTAGTCAATTATCCCCAATTTAACATCCTTATTGTGTACCAGTTTGTGCATTAACTTGTGGGATTTCTGCACCCAAGTGCTCACATTTTAAACCAATCTCTGTGATACCTTCCTATGTTTATTGGCTAAAGGAAATCATTAAATCATACAAACCCATGTTGAATTGTGTTCTGGAGTATAATGCAAACTGCAGTTATTAAAATTTTTTGATTTACATTAGGATACTATTTGAGCAAATAGTATAATGTGCAGTTGATGGCCTAAAATCACAGAACTTTTTGTTTGTTTGCGCATTGGTTTATCCTGTTCCTATTACATAGATATTGTAACGTCAGAGAAAGACAGGATATTTTAAGCACTTGGGCAGATTCCAGTATAGAATATGGCCTACCACTAGAACAGAAATATTTTATTTCTCTACATTAATGAGGATGGTTTTAACTTATGTACTTCTGTTGCAGCAATCTGAAAGAAGCAATGCCTCAGTTGCTTGGTTTCAATATAGAGATGATCCGTTACTTTCCTCTGTTGCTAAAATATTCCACATCGCCACTGGTGGACAATGAGTGGGACTTCGTATTGTGTGCCATGCTGGCTTGGCTAGAGGTAAAATGATAAGCATCATCACTAAAGACAATATTGCATGCTGAAATAGGACTTTCAGAATGGACATTCGACACCTATTAATATGACATTCAACTCAGGGTTTTTTTCTGTATTTAAAATAAGGAGGCTAAAGAACAGATATTTAAGCCTTAATACCTTTCTGTATATTCTTATAACAGCTATTGTCTGAAGGATGTGAGAGTGCATTACTTAATATCAGTATATGGGTTGCACCATCTACTTTGGCTAGAAAAATATTCATCGTTTTATAGTCGTGTCATTACAAAATGGAAGGATGGAGATTAATGTAAAGACAGCAGCCCAAAATACAGCGGCAGCTATATTTGTGGATTTGCTGCATAGACTTGTAATGTTAGAGGATTTTCAGTAGTTAGTCATATTATTTTTTGTGGATACAAATAAAACAGGAGCCCAATTTGAGAGAGAGGACTAATTTTTGTCCAAGGACTGAGAACTGTTTTAGTAATTCTGGTTGAATGCAGGTTTTCCACAATGTGGAAATATTTTAATGAATTAAGCTTATGACATTTTTATATTTGTGAGAGAAGGGGGATAGGGATGCTTTATTACTATAGTTCTGACCTACCTGGTAGTATAAGGTTTAGTGTTGCAGATACACGCACTTCATCTGAATCCTCTTGGTGGCAGTTTCTGCCTACCATTATATGTAGGATTCTTTAAGAATGGAAACAATGAATTTTTCTAAACTTGATAAGAGCTGGGGGAAGAAATTGTATTATATTTACTTTCAAGGGATCCAGCAGAAGTTTTTAAATAACCTTGCAAGATCAAATACCAGGAGCTCTGAAATGAGATGAGTAGATTTGTCTTATTTACTAATTCTCATATTTTGTAGAAGTAAATAATGCTTCTTTTTCCTTCAAACATCTCAAAGCACTCAATGAAATAAAATTCTATGGTGATATATAGCTGAATAACAAAAAGAACTGTTTTAAAGCAGCGTGAGGACTAAGAAATTACTACATTTTTTTTCCAGACAACAAGTGAAAACCCTTCGCTTTATCATGTTCCACTTGTGCAAATTTTTGCCTGTGTCAGCTGTGACTTGGCTTCTGCCCTTAGTGCTTACTTCCAGATGGCAACTCCTGAGACTATCAAAAATCTTCCTTCGAATTTGATCAGTGAATGGAAGGAATTCTTTTCTGAAGGCATTCACAACTTGCTGTTAACTTTATTGGTAAAAGTCACAGGCAAGTATATGGCAAATGACAAATAGGATACTAACTTGATATGAAAAGTGACCTGAACTAAAATATTTTTAAACAGAACAGCTGACAGACTAAATTTGATTTATTATTTGGAATGCTCTATTTATGTAGTTGTTAGACAATATTTAACTAGCATATAATGGATGATCAACATTATCAGTGAAATATATTTAAGCAATATATAATTATACTTAGATTTTTAAGAATATTTAGCATTTGATAGTTTAGATAAGTGGAAGCAGTATGCTTTAGTCATATGTGATTGAATTTACTTGTAACTATAACAAACTGAGCTACAAATATAACTTGCTGTTTTTCTCCATTACGAACAGGGGGAAGCAAAGATGCATCTGAAAAATCCTTTCAGAACTCTGTATTGAAGTCCTTAGGTGAAGTTCTAACATACATTTCAAAGGACCAATTGTTGAACCACAAACTACCAGCCAAATTTGTTGCTGGCCAGAAAACAAATCTCCCAGATAACCTACAGACCTTGTTAAACACGTTATCTCCATTGCTGCTTTTCCGAGCTAGACCTGTACAAATCACTGTCTACCACATGCTTTATAAGTAAGGAATCAACCAGTGATCTTTTCCTCTCTGTTTATAAACTCTGCAAAATTTTGTTTTTTTGAAATGTGAGACTAGTAAAATAATTTTCATTTGGAAAAAAGTGGTAATTTATGTACATGTAGTGTACTGTGATATACATCTATTCAGTGTAAATACTGAATGATTTTATACATTTTAATTTAGACTAACGTATTCACATAAAGTAAAGAATATGAACATATAGTTTGGTTTTCTGACACTATTGTGTATATGATTTAAGTATAACATCAACATTAGTACAATCCAGGGTTGCCTAAGTGTTTACAATGTAGGGGTGTGAAATGGACATAGCTTTCAAAAAATTGTGTCTGTTGAGCTGAAATTTTCCTGGCTTAGGGTGTGTCTGTACTGTACCATTATTTCGAGATAACTAGCGTTATTTCAGAATAACAATGCAAGCGTCTACACAGCCATTCCATTATTTCGAAATAATTTTGAAATAACAGGCGGCTTATTCCGACTTCTGTAAACCTCATTCTACAAGGAATAATGCCTATTTTGAAATAAGGCGCATGTAGACTCATTATTTCGAAATAGCCCCTTCCCATGGCCATTCTAAGTTATTCCTCCCCAATGCCTCCTGGGGCTGTAAATCGAGATAGCATGTCTACATTAGGGAAGCCTGCCTCGGACTAATTTTGAGGGTTCCCTGCAGTGTAAACACACTATTTCTAAATAAGATATTTCAGTATAACTCTTCCGGAATAGCTTATTTCAAAATAAGCGTGCAGTATAGCGGTACCCTTAGGCTACATCTAGACTGGCATGATTTTCCGCAAATGCTTTTAACGGAAAAGTTTTCTGTTAAAAGCATTTGTGGAAAAGAGCGTCTAGATTGGCACGGACACTTTTCCGCAAAAGCACTTTTTGCAGAAAAGTGTCCGGGCCAATCTAGATGCGCTTTTGCGCAAAACAAATCTGAGCTGTCTACACTGGCCCTTTTGCGCAAAAGCTTTGTGCAAAAGGACTTTTGCCTGAATGGGAGCAGCATAGTATTTCCGCAAGAACACTGACAATCTTACATGAGATCATCAGTGTTCTTGCAGAAATTCAAGCGGCCAGTGTAGACAGCTGGCAAGTTTTTCTGGAAAAGCAGCTGATTTTCCGGAAAAACTTGCCAGTCTAGACACAGCCTTAGTCTCTGCATGAAGGTACATTTTGCTAGAGTATTTGAACCAAAACACTTCAGACATTTGTGTATGAGAAAAGTGGAGAATAATTCTTTCTTAGTCTCATGGTTTTTCTGAACTTTGTTTGGCCAGCTCTAGTGCCAGAAATTTGAAATATAGTACATATACTTGATTAACTTTCATGCAATTTGCAAGATACATATGACCTGAAATGTAGGCTCCACAGCACCTTGTGTGTCTCATACAGAGTGCCCTCAAAAGTCAGTATGGCAACTGTAATTTAAGCAGCCAGTTTTGAGTATATGGATATTTGTCTTACAGACACTGTACTATTTTTAATAAATACTTTGCCAACAGTTTAATGTTTTTCTTGATATAAGTGATAAAGGTGTAGACAGTAAAAATGAAAATTGGTTCTCTCCACCTTTTTCTCAAATCCACAGGTTAATGCCCGAGTTGCCTAAATTTGATGATGAGGATCTCAAGTCTTATGGTGATGAAGAAGAGGAATCAGCTTTGTATGTTTTACTCCCTATTTTGACAACAGTTTGGAATCTTTAAAGGGTTGGAGATATTGCATGTCATGGGGTCAAGAAGGACTTTTTATCCAATGTGTAGCATTGGATAAAAACTTCAGGAGCAGTTAGGAGCAGTTGTTTCACTATTACCACCTGGTTGGGTGGTGAGAATGGATTGTGCTTTTAATTGTATTTATCCAACACTAGAATACTGTGCTTTCTGCCCAAAATAAATTAAAGCAACTAAATAAAGGACAAATCATCCTTTCAGATTCCATGGTAGCATTCACTTTCTATATTCTGCTCTTCCTGTAAGAAGTTAATGGGGAAGTCTATCTGTGTAAGAGTAGAAGAGAATTAAAACATAATACTGCTGTGCAGGACTAAGAAGAGAATTTCATTGTAAGAAGAGAATGTCTATTGATGTATTTACATGTTTGGTACTGAGAAGCTGCTGAGAAGGTTGTAAAAAAGAAAACCATTTCGTGTTGTAAGAAAGCTTTATTTAGTATATCTCATCACTATGCCAAATATAATATTTTATCATTCTATAGGTCACCACCTGCAGCTCTTATGTCTGTTCTTGCCACTCAAGAACTCTTTCTAGAAAACATCCTAGAATGCATTCCAGTTGGAGAGTTTGCAGTTGTTCAGCCACTGAGTGAAGAGTTCTGCTTTATTTTAGGATATCTTCTCACATGGAAATTAATATTAACTTTTTTCAAGGCAGCTTCTTCTCAAGTATGTATTTTTTCTTTACATTCCTATCTGTCCAAAGGTCCATTTATGTCTGGCCCTGAAGTTTCCTCTTGGTATTTTTCCTCCTTTTAAGTATTTGATGGCTTCAGGCCTTCAGCGGATGCTGAATTAATGGTATTCTTTTTAGAACCCCATCAACACTGATACTGACACCTGTAGAATTCGCTACTTATCTTTCCCTAGTGCTGAGCATTGTTTACATAGCACTATTAGCTCTGCCATTAAGCTAGCAGTGGCACTCATGTGTCTGACATGGCAGTGCAGAAAGCTACTATTATGGAACTGAGTAGTAAATATAATGCTTTAAGAATGTTTTTCAAATATATAATTTGTAAGCACTTTTTAAACAACCTCATTGGCATTTATCAATTTTCTGTTTATCCATTTGCTAAATGCTTGCTTTACAATATTTAGAAATCATCCTCAATAGGAAGCAAGAAATTAAAGTAGAACTTGTAGATCAGGCCTGGACAAAATACAGCTTGCAGGTTGAATCTGGCCTGCCGAGCCATCGAATCCGGCCCACAGGCTCAGTGGGGAGCCCCAGGCAGGCTCTGTTGCTTGCCTCACAGCCCCACACACATATTTCAGAAAAGTGGCTGCAGGGCCGTTTCTCTTCCAATACTGTGAGCTTAGAGGGGAAGAGGGAAGGCTTCAGGCTTAACTCCCACCCCACAACACAATCCGATTGGTCAGCTTCTGGCCAGAAAGTAGCCAGTGAGAGCTGCCTGTTTGAATAACAGGCAGCACATGAAGCACCATGCCCCTTTCCCCTCTGACTGTTATTCACACAAGCACATGGCCATCCAGCCTGTGCAGGTATGGGACAGGCAGAGAGGCTGGCTGAGAAACTTTTTAAGCTCTGCAAGCATTAAGCTCTGCAGGCAGCCAGGCTGGTTGGGCGGCAGGTTGGTAAGTCTCCTGGCCAGATCCTGCTTTTGGCACTCCAGCCCCTCTCTTCCCCAACCCTCTGCCCCCCCCACTCAACACCCAAACCCTCTGCCACCCTCCTGCAGTCATACCCCCTCCCAGATCTGGCTCCCCAATCCCTTGCCTTAGATCACAATTCTCTCCTACCCAAGGTTACAACCCAAACTCCTGCACTGTCCTAGGTCACATTCCAAAACCCTGTACCCCAGTTCCCTGCCCTAGGTCACAACTGCCTCCTTCACCCAAACTCCCTCACAGACCCCATTCTTTCTCCTGCACCCCAATCCCTTACCCCAAGCTCCCTTCTGCACCCAGGGGCGGCCCATGACTATAGGCCTACTCGGCCGTTGCCTAGGGTGCCGCCTTCAACGGCACCCGATGATGACGTCACAGGGCGCCCGATGATGACGTCACCCCATTGACAGCTGTGCAGGCAGGGGTGCCGATCGCACGTTCCGCCTGGGGCACCAGCTGCCGCAACCTGCCTCAGGCCGCTTCTATCTGCACCCAACCTCCATCCCAGACCCTGCACCTCCTCCATTAATATCATGGAAGAGTGTGACCCTTGACCACTTTCCAAAATCTTGGAGTGGCCCCCCCATCAAAAATTATTGTCCACTCCTCTTGTAGATGAATGTTTGTTTAAGGAGAACAAGCTTGCTGCAAGAGATACATTGTTTGAATTTGAACTACTGTTTGAAAAGGAAATAGTTGATGCATTTAATTAAATATGCTGCTGTAGTTAACCTTACTAGCCACCAGACTTTCCTGATGAAAATCAGTAACAATACATGAGGCACATGGAGCAGTGTTTATGAAAACTCTACCATTTCATAGACAGGAAACTGAGGCCAGGTCTACACTGCAGGGGGAAGGTCAGCTTGAGGTCCACAACTCCAGCTATGTAAATAACATAGCTGGAGTTGAAATCCTTAAGACAAGCTTGGCGCTTTCTCCACAGTGGGAGGTCGATGGGAGAAATGGTCCCATCGACTTCCCTTACTCCTTGCAGCAGCAAGGAGTACCAGTGCCGACAGGAGCACCCTCAGCATTCAATTTAGCAGGTCTTTATTAGACCCGCTAAATCAAACCCCGGAAGATTGATTGCCAGAGTGTTGATCCTCCCATAAGTGGAGATGTGACCTGAGGTACAGACAGGGTAAGTGGCTTTCCCAGAATCATACAGGAGGTCTGCCGTGGAACAAAGAATTGAACCAGTCTTCCAAGTCCTAGGCTAGTGCTCTAATTATTGGACTGTCCTTCCTCTATATGTGTATAAATTCATATCCTCAGAACAAGCTACTTCTTATTAGGACTTATGCATACTTTATTTTTCCACCCTACCAGCTACGTGCTTTGTATTCACAATACCTTCGAAGAACAAAGAATCTGAATAAACTGCTTTATCACTTGTTCAGGCTTATGCCAGAAAACCCTGCCTTTTCAGGACCAGCTACTGAAGTCCCAGATAAGGACACAAAAACTTTCTTTACTGAAGAGCTTTCTTTAAGTGTGAAGGGTTAGTAAAAATGTATTTGATGTTTGTTCACTCAGAGTAACTTCAGCCTTAATAAGCTATTTCCAGAAAAAGCTGGGATGGGAAATCCTTAATACCAGTAATCTCTCTGCAAATAATAGTGCCCCGTATCTCTATATATTCAGGGTTTAGGTGGGGCAAGAAAGGGGAATATTTAAACCTATAACGTATTAAATTTTCATGCAGATTTCTTGCTTCATTTCTTAAATGGACACTTTTAGGTAGAATAAGTGAAACTTTTAGATTGCCTATTTAAAAATATATATGAACCTAATAAAACTGTCTTCAAAATATTTAATTCATATTTGCATTAGCTTATCTGCAGCACTTGGTTTCCCACCCAAATGTTGCAGTATAGTGCTCATGCATGAGAAACAGGTTAAATTGTCTAAAGACAAAAGTTAAGTAGATTAGTTAACGTTTGTTAGTCTACCAGAGAAGCGGAAAAAAGCAAATTAAACTTGAAAAATAGTTTCAAAATTCAAATGTTTTGATTTCCTCTTTTTCATATTACTATATCATGTAAACAAAACAAAATGAAAAGTTGTTTAAAAAGGAAATTGAAATATTTCATTTTAAAAACAGCCAAATGCAACACTTGGACCTTATTGAAACTAGGGATGTTAAAATGCATTTTATTTTGTTTTTCTGGTAACCATGTAACTGTTGAAATTTTCAGCGGTGACACACAGGGGGAGAGGGGAGGAATCAAAGGCTCCCCAAAGCCATCAAAGGCTCCATCAAAGCCGGTGTGCATGGAGAGCCGCCTGCCTGTCCCTCCCTCCCACCCCCACACTGCTGCAAGAGGCAGCAGTGGGGGCAAAGGGGCATGCGGCTATGCAGGAGCTGGTATGTGTACTGGCTCCCACCTGCCCCTCCCCTCACCATGCTGCAGGTGGTTTCATGGAAACCTGTGTTCACAGGGAGCCTGCTTACAAGCTGACAGCCTGTGAGCACCACCTCCCCCAGCCCTGCTCCAGTGTGGGGGTAGGAGGGAGCCTGTGTGTAACCATGAAGGTTAATTGGTGAGCCCAGGCTGATTGGTTAACTGTTTAAATGTGTATACACTATCACATCCCTAGATGAAACAATTTTTCCTTTTTTGGTAAAATTTCAGAAAAATGAAAACAACTTTTGCAGAGCATTTCATTTTAGACAAAGCTACTTTCTCCAAGGAAAAATGGTTCCAGTGATGTTTTTCCAATCACCTCCAATCTGAATGTTGCTAAAAAGATTAGCACTTATGAACAAGAGGAATTGGGAATTGTTGGTATGCTTTCTATCTTCAGCAATAGGCTCTCATCTCTCTCTCTATATAAAAAAGATTTTCCTGCCTTGTGACAAAATGACATCATCAGGCTGTCTGAGGGGGGTTGGCAAGTGTAGCGAGCAGGGGGCAGCCCCCTAGTATAATCAAATTATTAAAATAATGCTCCTGTGACATGGGGCAGAAACAGTGCTTTGTCACCTATATGAGTATGTAGATAGATATAACAATAAATATTTTTCATTTTTTTCCCTCCAGATACAACAGTACTGTCATCTCAAATTCCGCATTTAGCTTGCTCAGTGTATCATATGACATTGAAGGACTTGCCAGCCATGGTTAGGCTTTGGTGGAATAGCTGTGAGAAACGCGTCTTCAGTGTTGTAGATAAATTTACAAGCAGATACGTCAGCAATGTACTTTCTTTACAAGAAATATCTTCTGTGCAGAGTAGCACACAGTTATTTAATGGCATGACGGTTAGTAAGGACTTTATCTTAAAAAGTTGTCTGTGAATTGTCTTGTAAAAACTGAAATATTACAAGCTCTCATTTCTAAACTAGGCATTAAATGCAGCAAGGAGCCTTTTTAGTGATCTCTTAGAGTTGTGATTCAACTGAAATCGTGACCTTGTGAAAGTCAGCAGTTATGCCATTAATTTCAGTGGAGCCAGGATTTTACCCTAGATTTTCATCATAATGCTGTAATGGTCAAAGCAGAGATGTTGCTTTTTCAGAACCTTGTTGATCCTCTGGCAATGACTAAAATATCTATTATCATATATGATTGATAGCATAATTTCATTTGTTATTGGTCTAGCAAGGTGACATTTGTTTGCTATATAATTGCTGACTTCTTGTATGTCATGCACTTCAGTCAGGGTGCGTCTACACAGGACCCGAAACTCAAAATAAGATATGCAATTTGCGCTACACAAATTGCGTAGCTTATTTCGAGTCTATTTCAAAATAGCTTATTTCGTCATTTGGTGCTGTCTATATGGCACCAAATTTTGAAATAAAGCACTATTTCGAGACATCCCTTATTCCTCGTGAAATGAGGTTTACAGGGATGCCAAAATAGCATGTCCATTATTTCTAAAATTATTTGGAAATAGCAGATGCATTCCTTGGATGAGGGGTAGCTATTTCAGGATACCTCCGGTCTAGAAGTACCCTCGGGATGTGTCTAGACTACACCCCTCTGTCTGCAGAGGGATGTAAATGAAGCACTTTGAAAGTGCAAATGAAGAGGGATTTAAATATCATGCGCTTCATTTGCATAATCACGTCATGGCGCTGTTTCGAACAAGCACCATTTGGAAACTGAAACTGCAGTTTAGATGCATTTTTTTTTTGACAACAGGGTGATTTTTTGAAAGAGTGCCATGATGCGATTATGCAAATGAAGCACGGGATATTTAAATCCTCGCTTCATTTGCACTTTCAAAGTGCTCCATTTACACCTCTCTGCTGACAGAGGGGCATAGTTTAGATGTAGCCTCAGAGATGTTATTTTTGTAAGTGCTGTTTTCTACAAAAACACTATGAATGATATTTTCTGGTTAGTGTAATTTTTTTTTAACTTATCAGTGATTGTCATCCATCTTTCAGTCTGATTGGCTGGTATCAGTTCTGTTTTAGCATGACAAAAGTCATACAAAATTTTGCCTGACAAAGGTTTATATTTTTCTTTTATGAAAATATTTGTTGGTCTCTTGTTTACCTGGTCCAGGTATATGCTGTAAATTATGGATGTTTCATGTAATGTAAAGAGACTTGAGAAAGTATGTTTAACATAAAGTGAGATTGTGTCTATCTTTTTAATGTTTGTTTTTCTACAGGTAAAAGCTCGGTCTGCTACTCGGGAGGTGATTGCTACCTATTCAGTTGATGATATATTTATTGAACTGATAATACAGCTTCCATCAAATTACCCACTGGGATCAATAACAGTTGAGAGTGGAAAGAGGGTTGGTGTGGCTGTTCAGCAGTGGCGTAATTGGATGCTACAGCTAAGCACGTACCTCACTCATCAGGTGAAGCTTTAGGCAAAGTCCTTGGTTTTGACAACTTAGGAAATACAAACAGTGACACAAAAATGAAAGAACAATCTTAGCAATATAGTGCTGACTGAAATTTTAACACAGGCTCCACAGCTGTGGATGTTGAACTATTAGAAAGTCTCTAAACTTCCTCTAATATAAGACCCTCTAAAATTGGGTTAGTTGGTATTTGTAGATGTTGCTCTTCACTTAAGATTATAAAAATATTAACAAAAGGGTTTATGCAAATATGTTTACAAATGCTCTTAAATGGACACTGTATATTATGAGTTCTGTAAAAAGGAATGTGTGTGTTTGGAATCTGAAGGAAACATGACAGGATTCTGTCCATTGTATTTGAAATGCATGACTTTATTTTATTGTATACATAAAAATTGCATATGTTTCATCCCTTTACCACACCCTTCATATATAGCATGTCATCTTAGGTTAATTTTTCAGGATAGGGTCCAAGCCCTATGTGTTTATACAACACCTTATACTATCGACCCCCAATCCTGCTTGGGTCTTCTGGGTGCTACTAGAAATAAGAGATGTTCCAAAACCGCAACATATCACTGACTGCTTTCATGACTTCTTCCCTCTGTTAGAATGGAAGTATTATGGAAGGCTTATCTTTGTGGAAAAATAATGTGGACAAACGATTTGAGGGCATTGAAGATTGCATGATCTGTTTTTCAGTCATTCATGGTTCCAATTATTCTCTTCCCAAAAAAGCCTGTAGAACGTGCAAGAAAAAATTCCATTCAGCCTGTTTGGTGAGTACTCAGATTTGGTCTTGTGTACATATATGTATTTTGCCTAAATTTAACATTTGGTTCAAATTAGAGTATGTAAAATATATTAAAGCTGACAAAATGGTAATCATGAGTATGTCAAAAAAGGTTGATGTCTTTATTGCCATACAAAAGAAAATTACTGCTGCTACTCAACAAAATTCCAACAGGGTTCTCACTCGGGGATCCTAGCTTCTTAAAATGAGACTGGAAAACAGAGAATCCTGGATGTTATCTTTCAGAAACTGACATGGTGTTTATATATTTCATATATTTTTGCTTCTGTAGTTGCTTATTGGACAAATAACTTTTACTAAAATATTTAGTGTTTGGTAACCATTTTCACTTGGCAAGTTGTAAGTCACTAGATCAAAGCATTCAAGTGTAAATCATTTTTAGAATTCATCATATGTTCACATTTTAAATGTTGCTATTTCTCTTTCAGTACAAATGGTTCACATCTAGCAACAAATCCACCTGCCCACTTTGTCGAGAGACCTTTTTTTGAAATACAACTCTCTTCCCTCTTCAATAAAAATAAACAAAGTACTAAATGAAGAGGAGGCACAGATTCTGTCAAGAATTATACGTTGAAGGAAGCCAACTTTTTGAAAATATCAGAATGATCTTAAATTGCTTGGCAAAATGGATGATCCATGTTGATTTCTGAATTGTGCTTTTGTAAAGGGTTCTGAAACATTTATTTGATATAAAATATATATAAGAATAGTTTATTTTAATTTGTGTATTTTTTAAAATGTTAAAGTATTCTGAAAATTCAGAGGTGATTTCAGTAGTTATGTTTGCACTGTAGTGCTCAACTACAGCTCACTCAATTTAACCTATCTAAAAACAATCCAACATACTGTTACGCACTTAAGAAGAATGGTTCCTCTAGTTTACAGAAGAATATAGTGGTGGTGGCATGAAAATCTAAATTTCTGGGGCCATTAAAATTCCATTTACAAAATGCTTCACATTTGAATTATTAGCTGCAGCTGCTGTTGCATCAATTTAAAATTTGATAAAACATCTAGTAACTTAGTGCTAAAGCTTGATCTGAAATAAGGTAATCTACAGTATTTATAAATTGAATGTTAATAGTGTAACGATTGAAAAATTCACCAGATAAATTGAGAGAGAGAGAGAAGTTAGAGAAGAGGAAGGATGCCAACCAGCTGTTGTACTGTCATTTGTTGTTGCTTTCTTTATCAACAGTTGGTGAAAACTTAACCTGTTAATAAAATTTTATGCTCCACTCTCATTTTCCAGTGATCATAGGGATTTAGTTTTATAAGTGAATTTAATATGTCACAACTTAAAATTGTTGTTTCACTAGTAACTTCCATTCATGCAAGATCATTTTCTAGAGAAATACATGTACAGAGCATATAACTTCTTTCAACTTTGAAGCCATGTTATTTCATGTGTTAAATATTTGTACCTGCAAAGTCACACCAATGGAAAGGGAGAAATAGGCCTATTATGTCAATCTTTAATTGTTTTGGATTATGCTGGGATGTTTTATTTTCTTTTTTGGTTGTCTGGCTAATGGGTTTTCTGAAAAAATACCCTAAATTGTAAGTGACTAGTGCTTTGGGTATCTAGTTAGACAGACCTTTTAAAAGGGCCTGATTTTCAGAGGAGGAGTGCTCAAGCCTTGTCTCAAAACCCGGCCCTTTCACGGTGGTCACTTGTAGCTTTTAAAAAGATGGGCCTATGTGACTGATAAGTAGAATTGATCCGTAATCCCAGCACTGAGCTGCTAGTGCAGAACTTTTGCATTTTGTTTATCTTTTAATAAAGAGAGCAAAACATGTTTTAATATGTCTTTGAAAAACAGAGGGAAATAATTTGTTTCCATGAATTTGATACTTGAGCAGAACAGAAAGGCTTCTCATTTTGTTTCAGTAATTTATTAAATATTAACCATTCTAAATGATTATTTAGATTAGGAGACAACGTCGACTGGATAAACAAACGCTGTACACCTTCATTAGTTAAATGCAGTTCACAAGATATGGGCTGCTACCAAAAACAGCATAAAGTGGCTTGCAGGTGGTTCTGTTAGGCATCTGGTAGTCCAGACTTCGGCGGTGGGAAGCAGTACCTTTCTTCGCCAAAATATCTGGCTGTGGCAACTCTTTCTAGCCTATACCTGCCCTTTGGTAATTCATAATTGTTTTAATCTCTTGCAGTAACAATTTTTGAAAGAGACTTAATCTTAAACCACTGGCAGAGTAACTATACAGTAGAATATGAAACATAGGGTCTTGATATTCAGGTCACTGCTATATGTAAGGGTGAAATCCTAACCACACAACTCGCTGACTTCAACAGAGCCAGGATTTCACCCCATACTATAGAGTGCGTGGTCTGCCATGTTTTTCTTGGAAATATTTGTCACAAGATATGAAGAGGAGTAACACCCACTGTCCTATTCCTACTTACAGCACAACATTTAGCAGCTCCAATACCATTTTATCAAAATAGATCAAGAACAGAGTAATCCCTTGTCTAGTAGGACTCTCATAGAATTTTCTAACTGTAAATGCTTTACTGTCAATTACTGTACTTCTGAGTCTATTGCAATTGAGACAGATGGAATAATCCTCTTTGCCTGCAGTTTGAGGACAGCAGCTGTGTTACTCAGTCTCTTTAGCTTGCTGCAGTTTCTGCCCCTAGGGCAGTTCATTTATGGGTCACTATCTTCACTACTACAGGCCTCCCTTCTACCCAAAAAATATGACAGAAGTGTCCTGTAAACACTGGACCACATTAAAGCAGTGTTCTATAAAGGTGCTGGTGATGGGCACAGGTAGACTTGGGCACTCACTTCATTCTGTTCCTGGATGACATTTTGATCAGAGCTCTGACTAAAGTAGCTGCTCACAGTACCACAATCTTACACTGAAACTGTCCAGTTTGACTGCTCTGAGAAATCTGGATATTTGAGGATTGTCGGCCAAGGAATTGAAGGACACTGCATGTAAGAGGTTACTTATGGTTGACACCTGGCGTGCTACATGTTGGGCTGGAGTCCTTTGTTTATGCTGTCTTGAAGAGAGTCCAGAATACTTGGGATAACAGGTCCCTGGGAGTTTTTTTGTTTTCTTGATATCTACTTCCTGTAGAGATGGAGAAATAGGCCCTTAGTGTTAAAATCTGTCTGGAGGTGAGGGATCTTGCAATCACTTTGATGAGCATTTTCCACATGATCTTCATTGGCACAGAGAGCCTATACTTCGACTCAGGATATCTGCAGTGAAACAATGTGGTCAATTAACACCTTGAATAGACATGATAAAATGGCCTCCTTTGACAAGAAGATGCTATATGCACTGATCCAGAACAAATTTGCCATTTTGAGGGAGGACTTGCTCGCTCTAATCCTACTACCTTCTGCCTTCCTTTCTTACCCAATAATTCCTTTTTTTATCTGTCTCCCATACACCCTATGGATGGCTTTGCAGCAAAGTGACAAAGTTTAATTTTTATACCTACCTCTTTTTGCGCAAGAACGGCAAGAGCTCTTGCACATGAAGGCAGTGTTGACGGGCAACAGGGGTTTCTTGCGCAAGAGTGTCCACACTGCCATGGATGCTATTGCGTAAAAGCACCTGGCAGTGTGGACATGCTCTTGCGCAAAATAGTTCTTGCACAAGAAGCCTGCAGTGTAGATGTAGCCACAGTTTGTTGGCTAGTTAGCGTACTGTACATAGGCTTACTGGCTAGCATTGAAGTTGTTATTCACAGAATGATGAGTTTTTGTATGCATCCTGCATAGTCTGATGGCAAGCTAGAGAAGGGAGCATGATCAGTAAGTGCAGCATGACAGCATTCAACTGCAGGAAGGAGAGGAATAGCCCATACTTCTCAGAATTGTGGGAGATTCTGCTAGCAAAAGGAAATTATTGACTAAAAACTTCCTATTCTTAAGTATATTATAGAGTGGGGCCCTTTGTTTTTAATTTTTATTTTATTTAATAAATATTTTATTTAGTTTTTCCCTGGAATGTTTCCGTGTTTACTACCACAACAACAAGCAAAGGTGAAAAATCAGTGCAAAGTATATTTTTCTGGGCAAATAGCGGTTTATTTTGGTGGACAGAAAGACAGGAAAAGATACTGAGTAGATTAATGCTTTAAATTCTGTTTATCAATGTGGTTTGCTGCAGAACTAAAGCAATTCAAAACACAATGCCATCTTTAATAAATAAAGTTTTCATTTGAATACGTTTACTGTTGTAGATTTAGGACTATTAGCCTATAATGATTCACATTTAATAATTGGACCACACCACTTGCAGCGTGTACATTCTTCATCCCTTTTCTCCTGTTTGTTTTCTTAAAATTTTTGAATACTTATGTTCTGAAACATATTCTGATACACATTTTCAGTTTCTTCCCATGTTAACCTCCCAAATTTTTAAACTTATCTGCTAACAGTTTAAAATGTGTACATGGTAGGTGTGAGATTCATCAGTATGTTCAGGTGCACATACACTTCAGAGCTTGCATTTGTGGCTGTTTGTTTATTGTGCATATCTCCTAGAGTCAAATACAGCTTTACATCAACTGGCAACTGCATATGATAATACATTAGTTTGCATATAATACATGTTTCAATATATTGTATTTTCCTAATAAAGCAAGTTATTTTTTTATACATTTGAAGGATATAAAAATAGGGTAAAAAAAAAATCAGAAAAAAAGAGTACATTTTTGTAAAACCCAGAAATTTTGGGGGGCAAAAATCAGTTTAAACTGAAAGTGAAGGGGCTTATATACAGGGAGATAATCAGACCATACAAGGCTCCACAGTATACATTTTATGGGGTTTTAGTATAGGAATGGTATCATATAACAGTCGTAAATGGACCTGCTTCATAAAGAACTATCATTTGTTAGTTTTCTATATTCTTGAGAGCTAGGGCTCTACTGAAAATACTTTTGAACTGAGCCTCTCTTTTTGTAGTATAAAATTAATCTCTGCCATAAATTAATTCTGTAACATTGATTGAACTGAATTTACAACATTTAAGCCACAACATTTAGCTTAAAAACCATGTATGACATACAGCAGAGCTCCATGTTAAGTACACCTATTGGAATATCCATAGCAATAATACAGTAGCAAGAGAAGTCAAAAGTCATTATAGGGGCAAAACTGATTTCTGTGCACTAGGCTCTTGTTACAGAATCACCAAGTGCAAAATATGACAGAAGCCACTAATCTCAAGATCAGTGGCTTCTTAAAGTACTAATTTAAACCAAACATCCATGCAGAATAAGTACCATAAATCATGACTAAGTACTAAAGGAAGAACAGTTTTGAGAACCCATAATGAAAGACAAAGGTAGTTAAAATAATTAAATGCATGATTACATAAAATAAATACCAGGGAATTTCCTCATATTAAAGTGTACATTTCAACTACTGATTCGCTATGCTACAAAGAAAGCCAAGTTGAGTAACAACTTCCCTGTCAAAGATTACAGATCACGGTGGGTTGACAGCCAGGTTAAGGGAACAACAATAAAAGTCTTGCTCAGTTTTCCTGAAGAGGTCAGGAGACTGGATAATCTTTCTTAAAGTTCATATGTTGAGTTATGATTTGTGCAGGTTGAACCTCCCTGGTCCAGCACCCTCAAGACCTGTCTGATCCCCAACAAAGGAGTTTGTAGGACCAGGGTAGGTCTGGTGGAGTAGGGGGGCACCAACCGCTCTACTGGGCTCCTCTCCCTAGTGACCTTGCACCAGTGTTCGCAGGCCCCTGGCTGTGGCAGCCCTTTAGGCTTCGTAGTCCTGCAAGCTCTGGCACTTCTGACAGACTCACAGCCCCACGACTGCAGGCTCTGAATTCCTGCAAATTCTGGACAGCTTCCATGCCCCGCAGGCTCTGGTGCCCTGTGGGCTTCGCTGCCCCCCTGGCCAGCTCTGCACCCAGCCACTGGCAATCTCTGCCACTGAGGCTCTGTAGTCCAGCAACATCTGTGGTCTTGATGGACCACAGATATTGTAAGATCAGAGAGCCACAGACCGTAGAAATTCAACCTGTAGTTACAAAATAGTCTGACCATTGTAACACTATTTATGTTTACCTTTCAATCTCTTCAGCAATGGAAGATTTAATAGTCATTAGGACTTGCTGAATTTGAGAATGGAGAGAGTTTCTCTTCCTGCTTGTCTAGAAAGTACTCTAGTACCCCTTAAACCATATTTCTTCATTGTTTCCAAAATGTCATCTGTAATTAAAAATTTGTAGCATTACAGTTCAATTTGTATTAATCACTACTTAAGCTCATCCCACCTTAAACTGATTTATATGCTAAAAGCAAAAACAAATAATCAGATAATCTCATAAAATATCTATCATACTCCTTCAGTGGTTTAGAACATTTTTTAACGTAATCATCCAACAGAACCAAATGAACTTGACTTTCTATTAGTGGAAATGTTGGATTTTAATGGCTTTGAGAAATATATTAAGTACTTAAATGAATTGGTAAAAAAAGTTTAAGATTAAAAACTGTGCTCAAAGTTTAAGTGTAAGCTTTTAATATTCTATATATTAACACAAAAGCCAGAATGAGTTTCCTGCGGAGAACTGGAAGTCCACCAGTCTTTGCTTCTTGAGGGGCCCCTCTAGGCCCGTAAGCTGAGGCATCTCTATGGCCACTCATGCGGGGAGCTGTGAGGCATGGGGAAGTGACGGTGCCTCCACTTGCCCCATGGGGGGTAGGGTGGGAGATGGGCGAGAGCACCAGTACCATCAGTGTGATCCTGCTGTGGCTGCCCGAGCTCACCAACAAGCTGCTCTTCTGCTTCCCCTTCCAGCAGGGCCCACCCCCATTACACCCAGACCCTGCACTCCCATTCCCCTCACATACGCTACCTCCCATATCCCACACCTCCAGCACATTCCCTCCGTCACAGACTCCACCCCTCAAACCCCACTGCAGCCTCCCTTCCAGATCCTGCACACCCAGTATGCTTCTGCACCCTCCCTATGCTCCTTCACCCTTCCTCCCACCTCACCTCTACATACCAACATTATCCTTCCCTCCCAGACAGCGCTCCCCCACCACCCTTCATTATGGCAAACACTCATGGTCTGGAAAATTCCATAATCTGGCATAGCCTATTTCCCAAGGCGGTCAGATTAAAGCAGTTCAAGGGTATTACACAAGAATGGGAATGTTTGATTACCTATAGCACCTTAGTCTTGTGCTCATAGTTTTCACGTTAGCATCAGTAATACACAGTTTGGCAAACAGAAGAATTCTATTACCTGGATTGTTCTCTTTAATTGTAACTAAATAGAATAACCCTCCTGTTGAAAGCAGATCTGGTACTAAAGGAAAAAGTCTATCCATTACTTCTCTGCCATTTTTGCCTCCAGCCCAGGCTGCCTCTATTCCATGGCTTTCTACCTAGGAGGAATTAAAGGAAGATTAATTTTGTTACAAATGGTTTACAGATGACTATAGAGTGCTATATATGTTCTTGACACTTTAGAAAGAACATTACCACAATCCTTATCATAAGGAGCATATTGTATTAAAATAATTTCAGTTGTAAAACTGCTAGATGGCAGTTTAGTTTATACAGCGTACATGTCAAATTTCAGAACTTATCCTCCCTATAGATGATCTCTGTTTGGATTTAAAGAAAGTCTTTGTTGGAAATAGACACATTTTGTAACAATCAAAGTATATCCTTCCTCTAGAGGCATATGGAAGGCATTAGCATAAATTCCACCCAGGAAGGATATGTCTAAATTCCAATAAAACACTTGCAGCTGGTCCATGTCAGCTGACTTGGACAGGGGGGGCAGAGTTTTAAAATTGCCGTGTAAATGTTTGGATTTGGGTGAGAGCATACGCTCTCAGAACCTCCCCTTTCATGATTTTATACATTCCAATTTATAACCCTGTAGTGTAAACTCCCCAACTTGAGTCAATTGTCATGAGCCACCCATGGGTGTTTTATTGCAGTGCAGACATTAATTTAAGAGTCCTGAAGAATAAAAGAGAAAGACAAAAATTAGAGCAGTCCAGAAAAAGGAATTTCTGTCTCATAGAAATTGTTGAGGTTTTGGAAAAATTTAATTCCAAGTTTGGATAAAAGAGTAAATAGCTCAAGATTTTTCACAAGCCAGAAATTCTGAAAAAAATCCAAAATCCAAAATAGAATCTTGCAACTTTCCAGCTGCCCATCTGGATGGCTCTTGGCAGGTGTTGGGCAGGCTGCCACTCGAGATGAGAACCAAGGCACTCATCCCTGAAAATTTTGATTTTGTGGAAAAGGTATTTTCCAGCAGAAAATCATTGGGCTTGTCTATTTGAAGACACTCAGGAAAATCAAGGCAAATCAATTAAAGGTGTGAAGTCATTGCACATAAAATAAGACACAGTTAAAGCTCTGCATGGATCTCTTATTCAGGAACGTTAGCATGGCTACACTTACTGGAGATCAGCACTGCAATGATCAATCCATCACGGGTCAATTTAGTGAGTCCAGTGAAGACCTGCTAAATTGACCACCGGTCAACTCTGCTAATCCAATGGAATGAAACGCATAAGGTAAGCAGGGCTATGTCTAGACTATGGGGTTTTTAAAAACTCCGCCACATCCAGAGAACGCATCTGCTCTTCCACTTTTTTTTGCAGAATAGCAGATACGCTGTTTCAGAACGAGGAAGAAGGGCTCCTCCGAAAGAGGAGGTTTTTCTGAAATTTGGCCCAGTGTAGATGGGCCAAATTTCAGAAAAGCCTCTTCCGAAAAAACTATCGGAAAAAGGTACACAAATTGCAGAGTGCAAATTGCGTACCTTTTTCCAATAGATCAGTGTGGTCTAGACATAGCCTCGACGGGAGAGTTTCTCCCCTTGGCCCAGTGCAATGTAGACACCACAGTAAGTCTACCTAAGCTACATTAACTCCAGCTGTTATTCACATAGCTGTAGTTGTGCAACTTAGGTTGACTTAGCCCATAGTGTAGACAAGGCCTAAGTTCATTGTAACTTAGTCCAAAGTTAGTTGTAACTACACAAAGCAACTCAAGGGGCGTGGAAATCTCACATACCTGAGCAATGCAATTATACAGACCTAACCCTCCAGATAGACAGTGCTATGTCAATGGAAGCACTTCTCCTGCTCACACAGCTACAGCCTCTCAGGGCTATGGTGTATCTACACCACAGAAGCCCTCCTGTTGGCACAGGTAGCATCTTCACTGATGTACAATAGTAATGCAGTAGACAAGCCCTTAATCAAAGAATAAAGTCAGAAAACTCAAGTCCCCTTACTCCTGAATAAGATAATTGACAGAGGGAGGATTAAACATGCTTTAGTTTATGCGCCCTGACTTCACACTTTGGATGATTCTCCTTAAATTTCCTAAGTGTCCCTGGGTAGATGGATTTAAGAATTCCCATGGATGGAACAACATTTTCTGGAACAGTGGTCACAAGCATCCTTTATCTCTTATGCAGAAAGTGCAGTTAGTTGCTGCAGAGCTAGTGATTCATATTTAGTGCAAACAGTTCTGCTATCACCACTGGTTCCACATGATCCCTGTGATATATGGCAAGAAAGGGTTAAGCATCTTGCAGGATAAGTGACCCAAATTCAACCTCTAGGGACATATTGGTAAATAACACTTCTATTTACTTATGTATTGCAACCAAATGGTTCCTGTCTATGCTGTTCATTCAGAGATCCAAAGGAATTCTTAACATTTAAATGAACGGTAAATATAGTGAATATTACTATATTCCTCTCCAGTTAAATATATGTATCAACACCCCTGCAAATGGTGAAAGACAGGCAACAGCCCTACTTTAATGAACGTAGCTAATTACCAGTGATGTTTAGGAAACAGGTCTACGTCTGAGTTTTGAGGATTAACTACTGTTCACCTAGGATGTGTCTACACAGCACTGTAACTCGAAATAAGATATGCAATTATCTACACAGCACCAAATTTCGAAATAAAGCTCTATTCCAAAATGTCCCTTACTCCACGTAGAATGAAGTTTACAGGGACGTTGGAATAATGAGCCCGAAATAATGGGCTTACTGTGAAGACACAGGTATCCCGAAATAGTGTTGCAGTGTAGATGTACCCCTGACAGAAGGCCTGGAACTGTAGAGGAACCCTTGGATTCTGATCCTTTATATCTCATATCTGGTTGATGCTTTACGTAGGGGAAGCTTGAGTCGTAAGACCGGTACATCCAGTCCCATCTGGATCACCTTGAATAGGGACATTATGCTATAACCGGTGGACTAATTCTGAAAGAATTATTTACAACTACAAAGCTCATCATCTTTGCTATGAATCTGATCTCGGAACTGTACTCATGTCTGTATGAATACTGATCTTTTAACCAATACAGTCTCTTTTAAAATAGTTTACATAATAAGAATTGTCTGTAAATGTGTTTTAGGATAAAACCTGAAAAATCCTTTAACTTGGGAGGTAATGTATCCAATCCTTTAGGATAGGTAGAACTTTCAGTAATTCTCATCATATTTAACTCAGCTGTTTGGGTGGAAGCCCAAGGCTGGGTTGCTTTAAGGCAACTATTGCTGGCTTCAGGGTAACCAGTAAGGTGTTGTAGAAGCTGTTTTGTGCTTGGAAAATCTAGGTATTTGAATCTCCACCAACTTTGGGGATTGTATTTTCTTAAATCTTAGGAATTCCTACCTCTTCAGAGGGGGTTACCACATACGGTGGATTAAATAGCAGGAGATCAACTTTTCCTTTTAATCTTGGTAACAATCCTGTGACCTAAGGATAAAATTGAGGTAGGAAACAAGTTAGTTTTATTTAGGCAGTCCTTTTATTGGCTAAATTTTTTTATTTTATAACAGGAACACACATTTCCATTTCTCATTATACAATAAATAGAGAGAATGCAGATTTGTCATATATGGGATTAATATTAGAGATTAATCTTTGCATATAATCAAACATTATCAAGACAGGAAAAATTAATAAATTTACAATTATATACTACTGAGTTATAGAAAGTCTTCTATACTTTGCTATGGAATTCTGACATTTAAAATGACTTAAGCCCCTTGGTCTTTCTTTCAGTGTGGTAGAACAGCATCTGAATGATTACAGGCAAGCCTCCCACTGTACAATTATTAGAAGGTGCAGTTATTGGAACATGTGTCTTACCAAGTCAGTAATTACTGAGTGAATGTGAACTTTGTTAAGTACAGCTGTTTCCAAGGTACAAAAAGCTGCCATAGGGTTTATATCTGTACATCTGAAAGCAAAACATCAACGTCCCATCAGTATTACAAATTATAATTAACAATTAATATAAAAATGTAACTGCTATTGCTTGATGTGACATCAAGCCTTGTGTGTGAATAAATGTGATTCCCTGATCATGCACACATACTTCCACTAGTTCTCATTCAATTAGCACAAGTATAAATAGAAGCTTAACTGTGGTAGTAGCAGCAAATGTACAGCTTAGCCATGCTCTGCACATACTGACTATTTTCACCACTATTTTGCAGTCCAGCCATAGCCTTACTGAATAATCATCATCTAAGCCAGCGGTCTCCAACCTTTTTATGCCTAAAATCATTTTCTGAATTTTAAGGAGAACTCTGTCCCTTCCCCAAAGCCCTGCCCTCTCCATTCCCCCCTCTCTCCATCACTTGCTCTTCCCCATCCTCACTCATTTTTGCCAGGTTGGGGCTGAAGGTTGGAGTTTGGGAGGTGGACTGGGATGCAGAAAGGGGCATGGCTCTGAGAGGAGGGTCAGGGCTGGGGCAGGTGCTTGGCATACAGGAAGAGGTCTGGGATGCTAGCTGAAAGGGGTCGGCGTTAGAGCAGAGGTGAGGTGCTGGTTCTGGGAAGGCACTCAGGACTGGGAGTGCAGGATGGGGGATGGAGTGTTGGCTAGGGGAGGATGCTGGGAGCTGGTGTACAGCCTCCTGCCAGCAGTAATGCTGGAACAATTTTTGGAGAGGGGATGCTGAGCTGCACCCCTCTCCCCAGCCCCGTCTGTGCTCCTCACAGCTATGGCTAGCAGCTGGGACACCACATGCAGGGCCGGTGGCTAAGCAATCCCCCAGAGCCAGTGGCAGAACTCCTGGACTGGCAGCAGGGTGGAAGGCTGGAATCTTGGGAGCGAGCAGAGAGGTTGCCATGTGGTGGTGTGGTGAGGGTGAGGCAGCTCCCTGCCTGCCATGAACCCAAGCTGCTTCAAGAAGGGACCAATGTGCCTATGTGGGAACATGTGACTTCACATGTTGCTCCTCTCTGTTGGCACCATTACCTCAGTTCCCACTAGCCACAGTTTCCTGGGAGCTGTAGGGGGTGGTGCTTGTAGGCAGGAGTGGCACGCTGAGACTCCAGACCCTCCACACCAATAGGACTACACTGGCTGCTCCTGGGAATGTCTGCAGCATGAGGCCAGGGCAAGCAAGGAGCCTGTTGACCACAATCAACTAGAAGACTTCCTAGGATCTCAGCTTATTATGATCAACCAGTTAGTGACCACTGATCTAAGTCTTCAAAAAGAACATACAATTCTTGTTACTCACTCTGTGATTATACACAGATTAAATTTCATACAATAAAACTATCCTGAGGAAACATTAAGATTGCCCAAGTACTCAAAAGTCCAGGAAATGCAAAAGTTAAGGTTGCATACCCAGATACAACTTTAACTTTGTCCTCATCTACGGATGCATTACAGTTGTTTTGAATCATCACGTATTTCTCAAGTAATACAACATACTATAATATCAAAGTTTTCTACATTTTGTGCTTAGATAACTCAAAAAAGGCCAAGATAATTTTACCAGACCTTTAAACAAAATTTGGGCTGAGAACTGACATCAGAAATTCAGTCTAAAATGGTTCTGTCTGTTTTTAATCAGACTGCCTTTCCAGTCTCTCTGGCACTGCATCATAGACTCTCAGTGAGACCTTGTCCTTCAAACTCTTGTGCATTTGCTTAATATTTTATTAAAGCTAATGTCTGAAATAAAAGTTGGTGGCAAACAATGTTCCCTCTATTTTTTTCCATCCATATGAAAAATACATTTTGTAATATACACTGAAGCATGTACACCACCAACAGAACCACATGCTGCCCAGGATAGGCGCTCTGCTAATCAGTCGTGCTAAGGGTGGATAAAAATCAGATTTTAAAAAAACTGGATTTTATTGATTGAAATAGGATTTTTTGATTTTTTAAAAATAACCAATAAAATTCAACTCATTTAAAAACAGTTACAATTAAATCTCATCACAAACATGCTACCCATACACTTAGTCTCATAAACACGAGATCATGGCTATAGTCTGTCTGGCCTAGCTACCAGCTCTTGGTTCTTGAAAGTTCTGGGCTTTCAAATTCTACTTCTCATCAGACTAAAAAGTAACATGTTCAAAGACAGACACGAGTGGGATAGGATTGTTTTTGTTCTGTGCTTATGTGATGGTGGACCTTGGACAAGCATGGCAGAGAACTTAGTTAAGACATTGTTTTAAAGACAGAGAGAGACAATATTATAGGAAAGGATGGAGGCACCATAAATAGGAACAGTGGAGTAGACAGGCAAGAAAGTCTCAGGGAGTAGCCATGTTAGTCTGTAACTAAAAAAACCCCAACAATGCTACATGACCATTGTTGGTTTTTTAAGTTTTTTTGGCAAGAAAAAAGGAAGACGTTATTCAGTACACACGCAACTTCCTATATTCCCCCAAACTTTTGCCGCAGAAAAACTGTCCTGGCCTCTGGGTGAGAGACACCCCTTATCTGGGAATATTTTTAAGAAATTGGTTCCCTAGGTAAAAAAGGAAAACGTGTCAAGTGTAAGCAGTGCAAGAAGATGATGCAGTGCAGGGCCTAGTTGCAAGAATGAAACATCATAAGGAAAACTGCTAATTGGGAGAAAATGATGTGGATGAATCTAAGGCAGTGGTTCTCAAAGTGTGGTTCACAGACCACTAGTGGGCCGTGGCCACCTTCCATGTGGTCTGCAGCTCAAGCACAGCCCCGCACGTAGAGGGGAGTCCGCGCTGCCACTCAAGCCTCATGATTGCCGTGCAGCCGCAAGGCTGCAACACTGGCTCTGGCTTCTGCTCAGAGGGTGCGTGGGCAGAGGGTGTGAAGAAAGCCCCGATCTTCCTTGCCAGACCTGGCTGGCAGAGAGAGGCAGTGCAAGTGAGAAGCATTTGAATTTCTTCTGGGTGGTCGTCCAAGCACTCAGCTTACAGGGAACACTAGTGGCAACATAGTCTCCTTTTGGTTGGCTGGCTAAATTTATGGGAAACTGCACATGTGAGCATACCCACTGAGCTCAACAAAATGACTCACATGAATGGAGTTCGATAAGTGTTTGCAGGATTGAGTTCTGAGTAAACATGGTAGAGGCAACATGACTAAAAATTCAGCTCAAGCTGGGAAGAAGGGATTTCAGAACTCTAGTCTGGGCTCTACCACCAAACCAAAAAGTGTTTTTCAGCAAGTAATTTAGAGCCAGATTTTCAAAGCTTTTTAGGTGTAAAACCTTTCTTCAGTGAAATCAATGGGGGACAGAAATCTAAATGCCTTTGAAAATCCATTTGTAAAATGTAAATAATATTTTTCTAATGGTTGATGGCTGTATAATGTTTTGAAATGAAAAGCAGCATATATTGTAAGGGCTAAGTATTCTTATATTATTAGCTGCAATAATCTAAACAATTGGTATTATAATACTTACATGTACAATGCACTGGGTCCCACAAGGGAAGCCAGAAATGTTGAAACCACACCTGATCCAGATCCTACTTCAAGGGAGATCTCAACTCTAAATTTAAATAAAAATAATTAGTATACACTGTGATTAAAATTAGGGATATAAAAAAAGTTAAAAATGTAACCATATAACCATTAAAAATTCTAGAGGTTACATGAGCTGTGGGCTCTGCAGTATAAGTTTTATGCTACAGAGTTAGCAGTGCAGCTGGCTTCCTGGGAGCGGGGCTGGCAGCCAGAAACCAGTGTATGCCGGCAGCCAGCTTATAGTATACAGAAAATATATATATATATATATATATATGTATATATATATATATATATATATACACATATATATATATATATATATAAAATCGGCTTATATATATAGTATGCAGTATATAAATTAACAGATGGAAGGAAACCTGCAATGTGCCCCAGCAAGGGCTGTGATAAGTAGGAAACGTACTGATTCCCTTAGAGAAGTAAGTTATTACTAGAGAATTGTTTGTCAGCACAAAGCAGATCATATGGCACTCGAGTCATCTTGAAGGCAATATGACCGGTAAACCTCATTTTTAGCATGGTCCCTTGTGGCTGCAGGCTTGGCAGTATTGCCTGATCCAGGCCTGCATATGTCTATCCATTATACTTTTATGAAGCAGGTATTTTAATTAGAGATGTAAAAGTGCAATCATTTAAATGGTTTCTGTTACGGTTACAATGCCAGCCCTGGCTTTGCTCCCAGGGAGCCGGCTGCACCCAGTGCTGCAGTATAAAGCTTATTCTGTAGCATAAGCCTCTGCAGTATAAAGCTTATTCTGGGAAGCTGGCTGCATTAGAGTCTGCAGTGTAGGGTGCAGGGTCAGGAGCAGGCGTATAACTGTAACAGAAACTGATAAGCAACTTATTGGCTAACCATCTAAATAACTACATTCTTACATCTTTCTTAACAAGAAACATCCACTGTCAACACAAAAATCATACTTCTAGACACATTTCCACCTTCATCTCCAAACAGCCATGATGTAAGAGTTTGGAGCAGACCACAATGAAACTGGGATCCCAAGGATATATATCTACACAATGCAGCTGTGACCAAGCCTGCCAGCTTGGTATACAAATCTGCACTATCAGGATTCAAGTTAGCACTCTAAAAACAGGGACGTTAGAGTTTAACCAATAAGCTAATGCTTATTGGTTAATGGTCTCAGTTACACTCAACCAGCTTCTGGAGCGGCAGCTTCACTGTGGCAGGGCAACAATGACATCTCCCAAGGCACTGGGTGGGCAAGGGCTGACCGAAGGGAGAGAAGCTTTGCTGTGGCAGGTGAAGACTCCTCCCTGGGAGCAGGGCGGGCAAGGGCATTATACTGCAGAACCCGCAGCGTCCGTAGCTGTGTAACCACTGAGATTTTCAGCAGTTATATGGTTTCCCTATTACACAGTTATATCCCTAGCATGGATGTTAAGGTTCTGGTGAAGACTCAGCCTAGCCACCCAAGGTTAGACAGGCTTGAGAACACAAGCTGCTGCCCAAGGTGCAATGTCCTTGGTGCATATTTTTAGTGCACTAGTTCACACTTCACTAGCCCGAGGCCAGAGACTCAGTCCCAGCTGAATAATCCAGTGACTATTCCAAATGGTCGATGTTTGTTTAATATGGCCCTGCACATATATAAAAAATTGAAATTTCAAGATGAGCAACAATACAATTATTTCATTGTATGGGCCTCATTCAAATTAAATTGTTTGCAATGTACTTTGAGATATTTTAAGAATGAAAAGGAGTGACACAGAACTACATTCTAGCCCATTCTATATTCCAGTAAGTTATTCTGAGGCATGGAATGTTTTTAAATCAGGTTTATTGATGTTTGGGACATATAATTCCTGGAAAAACTGACCATCTTGCCAAGGACTAATTTACCACTGTGATTTGAAACCTGGCAGATGTTTACATTATTTAATGAAACTACTTGGAGCTATGAGTAGGGTGACCACCCATTTCTAACTGAACGGGAGTCATGAAATGTAAATGACTCCAGGACTGAATGACTCTAGGACAATAATTATCCTGGATTCCCTGTGGAATCACTCTGTGTAAGCCCAAGAGTCAGAGGCAGTACCAGCCTTTTCCCAGCACAGGCAGGAGTGCCCTCGGGTGGTCTTAGTTCCACTACTCAACATGAGGCCTCACTCCTTAGTCACCCCTTTCCCTTGAGATCCCATCTCTGACCAGGCCAGAAACTATAGCTGAACTGTAATAAGAGCCACCAAGGAAAACCAGGCTGCTATGTGTGGACCCTCCACCTGCCCTTTACTGTGCACAACAGGAGTGGCAGGGACATAGGCCAGGATCTGCTCTTAGGTACCCTGGACCCTCACCAAGGGTAGGTGGAGAGTTTGAGGTGCACCACAGCGGGTCCAAGCTCTTACCACGGCCTGGCCAAAGGTGGGGCCTCAGGGAGAAAAAGAGGCACAGGGGATGATGCCAACGAGAATGGAATTCCTGCCTGTATCATTTTTGCAGTGTGAATAGGTGTTCACGCAAACTACACCAGTCCAATCCTCTTTCTTTCACTGCAGACAAAGCTGTGGATGAACCAATCTTCCAAAAAGCTGTCCTTTGATTACCGAATGACTCGGTCATAGAAGAGCAGCACTCGCTGTGACTCCACAGAGGCTGGGGTAGCTCTGAATCTTTCCCAGGGCCTCAGATGCTCACACAGCACCATGTCACGCGTGCACCGTTGCACGCTGCCCAGCCAGTGGCACAAGCCCTGGCACAAGCAGGGCTCCACGACGCAGGCGCTAAGGGAGGATGGGAGTAGAGCAGAGGTGGAGCCCAGTGTAAGGACTCACCCGTCAGCGCCCCCGTGTCTCACAGGGCTACGGCACAGAGGGTGACAGCAGCCAGTGGGTGCACTCCTGGCTGTTTAAAGGACGGGGGGGGGGGGG
>CM057845.1:163822380-163874384 GCA_030068395.1 Apalone spinifera | reverse complement strand
GTCAGAAGTCCCTGGTGCCCTCTAACCTCCCTCTCCAAACTCCCTGTTAGCAGTACCTGTTCCCAAGCTCCCTGGGTTGCTGAGTCACAGGCTTATATAGTTCTGGTAGCCCCTCCCCCTGACTGAGGCTCAGCCAATTAACAGAGGCGTCTAGATTTCAAACCTTTCAGAAGCTCTTTCAAGCAAATAAACAAACCAACCAAACAGACAAACAAACAAACAGAAGCTCAGCACACAGCAAATAACTCCCCCACACACAAACACACACTCCAGACAGCCACTTACCACTAGGGTCCCGTTTTTACTCCTCTTTTACCTGGAGAACTCCCTCTCCAAACTCCCTGTTAGCAGTGTACTGTTCTATCCAACCTGCCTCTTCCGAAGTGGGGGAATGTATATTCTTAGGAGGTGTTTTTTAAATTACTTTCTAACTGTAAATTGTTCACTGACACAACAGACTAATCTAATAAGGCCGGGGGAGGTTATGCCAATCGCTTTTTATACACTGAATATTAAATTTCTTTACTTCAGTAAGAGGATCTACTTTTAGCATCTATGAGTGAGGCCCAGACAGTACAGTTACATCACATCAGAGCAGAAGTGAATCTATTCCACCTCACAAGAAGTAAAAACTGAAACCAGAAGAGGATTAGTAATGTAACATATTGTGAATATAAAATATGTGTAATTAAAGGATTAGGGTTAGGTTTACAGTGAGCATGTGCATTGAAAGTGCCAAAGAGGGCTGAAAGCCAGTTTTACTCATAGCAAGTGTGGTGCTCTGGGGAAGTGGTTCTCAACCTGCAGATCACAGACTGCTTGTGCCCATGTCAGCTCACAACTGCAACACATGCAACATCTTCAGGTCCATAGAGATAGTGTGTATATATATTGTGTGTGTATGTGTCCTCCATAACACAGAGCTGCATATATGGCTCACCATAGTAAATCGGTTGAGAACCACTACTCCGCAACAATGTTGTGTCTATTCAGCCTGATCATCGCTCAGGCATTATGAATTCAAGCCCTACTGTGAGTAGAAATCTGAAATAAGAGGCATGTTTTTACAGTCTGCCTCTGCTAAAGAGGTTTTGTATTTTGAGTATAGCAGAATATTAAGAAAGTCCTAAAACAATGTTTTAAAAGAAATTACACATGGAAACGCTGGAAGGAGAAGGGAAGTTAGGGAGCAGAAGACTATGTGGGGAAGGATTGCGGCTGCAGTGAGGGAAGGGGGATAAATGGGGATGAGATATAAGGTAATGGAGAACAGTTGTGGGCATAGGTTGGGGAAGGGAAAAGTGGAGGTCTGATGGGAAAAATTGGATCAGGTGAACTTGTCAGCTTCTCATTCTCCCTTGATCTGGCATCTCCTGGGGGGTGAGGGAGAACATGGAGGGAAGGATCTGGGGCCAGGTAACCTTACCTGCCCAGGAGGGAGATGTGAGCTGTCTCTGTGGGAGCACAGCAGCATGGAAACCAGCAGCAATGTGAGAGACCCCCTGTAAATCCTTAATTTCCCTTTAAATAGCCCATCAACAGCTCTCTAAAATATCTCCCCCCTCTAAGTTCCTGACAGTTCTTTAAATAGGTCCTTGCTCATTCTTTAAATATTCCCCTGTTGTCTTTTGCAGCAATTCAAACAGCTCTTGTTGGAGCTGCACACTCGGGCGCATCACCTTACTTGCATTTCTGATTACCTAGCTGGAATCAAGGTACCTTGATTGAAGTTTCCCTACCGTCCCCACAGCAGGAGACCAACAGGAGTGAGTTCCTTACTCCTCACAGGAGCAGGAGTACCTGCTGCTGATGAGGGCGCCCTTGGAGTTCAATTTAGCGGGTCTTTACTACACCCACTAAATAGAACTCCAGAAGATCAAACTCCAATCGATATTCCTCAGAGTGAAGACATGGCCTCAGGAAGGTGGATTACCCACACTGATGGGAGAATTCCTCCCATAGATATAGTTAGTGCCCACATCAAAGCACTACAGTGGTGTTACTGTGCAGTTGTAGCATTTTAAGTGGAGCCCACCCTGTTATGAGAATAATATTTGCTTCAGATGTTACATTATTAAAACTAAACCTGGCATACTACCTCTGATGGTTCAGTCAAAGATTTCCGTGTCTAGCCTGTCACACCAGTGGTAACTGTTGTACAATTTTTTTTACCACACTATCAGTTGCAGCATTTCTTCCTCTGCTGAGCATAAATGAACTAGAATTTAAAAAAAAATGGGCAAAGGACACCAAGCCCATTGGATCATTTAATCTTAATTCAGGATGGTAATGACTTTACTGGCACATGCCACCAGATAAAGTAGATAAATAATATTCCTATGCTGTTTTATTTCCCATCCCCCTTTCCCCCCCAAGTGAATGAAAGCAATTATAAAATATCAAGTAGAAAAGGAGACACGGCTTATGACGTCATATGCCTCAGTCTTCAGTTTTAGATTTTGTTAATATTAAGTTCTTGGTACACAAGAATACATGATGGTGATTTCTTAACAGGACCTCCAAAGACCATGACATTACTTCATGTCTCTATTGCTCTCTTTTGCCATTTAAAATTATTGGATCATCTGTGTTCCTGACACATTCCTGGTAGGGAGGCTTTTTTACTTTTTTTTCTCAGTCTTCAATTGATTCCTACCTCTATGATCTTTTTGTGTCTTCGATATTTTTCTTGTGTCTCCATAAAACCAACTCATGATTCTTTGAAGTTCTCTCTCCATTCAGTCACAGATTCAGGCCTTTAGTTCTGGTATTTCCTGCACTATACTTTCCTGATTGTAAGTCAGATACATCATTCAGTCACTAATCAGTGTGTGTCAACCAAAAGAAATTGCTTTATGTCCTGGCTTTTTTGCTCGCACAAACACCACAATTTATGTGTAAACTAAATGCCTGAATTTCAGCATCAGTATACTATGTGTGAACCACTGATACTTATGTTAGCATATTTATTCAGAAACCCTTGAGTTGCATAAAATACAAAACAGAAGAATCTCAAGCACGGTTGCAGGCTGGGACTGACTGGCTAAGCAGCAGTTCTGCAGAAAAGGACCCGAGAAACTGGGTATGAGTCAACTGTGTGTCCTTGTAGCCAAGAAGACTAAGCAGATGGGGGTGCATTAGTAGGAGCATTGCCAGAAGATCTAAAGAAGTGATTATTCCCCTTTATTTGGCACTGGAATACTGTGTCCAGTCCTGGGCCCCCCATTACAGAAAGGATGTGGACACTTTGGAAAGAGTGCAGCAGAGAGCAACAAAAATGATTAGGGGGCAGGAACACATAACTTATGAGGTGAGGCAAAGGGATTTGGGCTTGTTTAGTCTACAGAAAAAAAGAATAAGGGGGGGATTTGATAGCAGTCTATAACTACCTGAAGAGGGGTTCCAAAAAGATGGAAAGAGACTGTTCTCAGTGATGACAGATGACAGAACAAGGAGCAATGGTCTCAAGTTACAGTGGGGAAGGTCTAAGTTGGATATTAGGAAAAACTATTTCACTAAGTGGGTGGTAAAGCACTGGAATGGGTTACCTAGGGAGGTGGTGGAATCTCCATCCCTAGAGGTTGTTAAGTCCTGATTTACAAAGCGCTGGCTAGGATTTAGTTGGGTTTGGTCATGCTTTCAGCAGGGGTTTAAACTCGGTGACCTCCGTGTTTAATACAGTAATATTTTAAAAAGTACAAATGCTGCCAAATTGCAAACAAGTTCAAGTGCCAAAACTTGCATTTAGGCAGCCAGGAAATTTTAAGCTTCACCAGTGGATCTTGCTAGCCAATTTGAGCTTTGTCCAACCCTTTTACAAAGGAATGCTGCTGTTGTTTTTTTCATGTCCTTTGGATATAGCTAAGGCCTTATCAAATTCACTGTCCATTTTGGTCAATTTCACAGTCATAGGATTTAAAAAATCATAAAATTTCATGATTTCACCTATTTAAATATAAAATGTCATGGTGCTGTAATTGTAGGGGTCCTGACCCAAAAAAACCCACAGTGTAAACCAGGTACATGCAGATTGAATTTAAATATGACATCTGTGTTAGCTGCCTTATTCTGCATCCATGAAGACTTTGGGTTTAAGGTGCTTCAGCCTCCCCCCCGCTCTAACCCAATCCCCCTCCCCTCCCCTCCCGCAGAGCCAGGCACCCTCAGCCGCCCTGCTCTAACCCAATGCCCCTCCCTTTTCCCGCTCTACCCTAATACCTGGGACCCAGAGCTGCTGCCACGCACTTTTCCCTCCAGGCACTGGGACACGTGCTCAGAACAGACAGCTGTAAGCAGTCCTGGCACGTGGCTCAGAATCAGCAGGAACTGCATTTCTTTAATCAAAGAGCCGTATGCGGCTTGAGAGCCATGGGTTGGCCACCTCTGGAGTACTTTATGGGTGACTATTGTTTTCTTTCTTACATTAAAGAAGTTCTTTGTTCAGCATTAGAAAAAAATTATTCTGTGATTCTTTGCCATTGTTAGATGACAGCAGCCCTAGCCTCCAGATAGTGTAAGCCAGTCTGAAAGGGTTTGAGTCTGTGTAGGACTTTGGGGAAACTTCAGGGTAAAAAGTTAGAGACTGTAGTGTTTTGTGCTCCATTAGAGCAAATAACTAATTTTTAAGTTCCTTCTCTGTGCTGAAAAATTAAATGGTTCATTTCACCTGAAACAAAACACTTTATTTAAATAAAATTGAAATGCATTTTAAAACAAAAATTGTTTGATTTAAAGTTTGAAATATTTTTGTTTTGACATTTTTTAAAATAAATATTTTATTTTTTCAGATTTTATGTAGTTGTTTTCAGTAAAAGCAATTTGGTGAATACAGCACAAATTTACAAAATATTTTGGTCAATCTGAATCTGCATTTTTTTTTTATTAAAATAGTTTGGGATTAAAAATTTGGCTTTGTCCTCCAGGAAAGAAAACAAAAACAAAAAATCTGATGAGTAGAAAGTAAAACAACTCTATAGTTTCTCTCAAATATTTGTATTGAATTTTGTATGGTTCTTGATTATCCAGAAGATGATAGCATAGTTTAAAGGAAAATGTTGATACACATGAGCTAAAGAAGTAATGAATAGGACTAACTATGAAAAGGGGGAAATAATCTCAGTATTTTAGTTTTTATTTCTTATGGTATTGTAGTATTTGAAAATATTAATACTATGACAAGCAATCCATTGACCATAGGCAGATTCAAACCACATGTGAAAAGTCATATAGAATGCAACAATACTTGTTTTTCTTTTTCTGCATAAAACATCTTATCTTTCAGATTACTCTCAAAGCAAAATAGCATCAAACAATACATGACAGTTCACTAGGCCAGATTCATCACTTGTGAACTTATGTTGCTTTTATGTCTAGAAAGATTAAAGGAAGGATCTGCAAATCTTCACTCACAAGTTGTGTTTCTGGTTCTGACCCTTAATACTGTGGAACCTTGAACAAGTCACTTGAGACATCTTTAAAAATTGGTATCCTGTTATTTATTATCATTACTTACTTTAGTGAGTGTTTTGAGGTTTAATGTTTATAAAGTACACTGAGAGCCTCAAATGGAAGATACAAGTGTAAAATTGTATCTTTCTTGTGGGTTTAGAACCAATCCGTAATTTCATATAAGTGTTTCCAGTAGCTAAAAAGCCACTCTGATATAGAGGACTCCTTCCACCTAAATTAGGTTTTTTGACAATTTCTGAAATAATTTTCAAAATTATTTTTTGGGTCATGACTCATTTAAACATATAACTATTGTATTTATTGTGAAATCTGCTTTTGGCCTTTGTTTAATTTCTGAATCAGCATTACATTATCTGATGATATTCAGAAGAACTGGAAGTGTGCTACATCCCCATCACATATTATCTAAGTCAAAAGTTTGTTTTATTTTTGCATAATTGTTTGTGATGGGGCAAAGACACATCTCACTTTGTAAGAGCAAAACTTCAACTTAAAGTGACGATGCCAATGTTATTGTTTAGATTAGCTGGAAAATAATACTGAAGACTAGCATAAGGGCACTTTTGTTCCAGGGAAACACAGTATCAGCTTCATAAATGTATGGGGGAATCTTGCATAGGAATAACTACTTGTAATGCACATTAAATGTGTATTGAATTCCATTCCTTTGGCAAAATAAAATCATGTAAGAGACTGAGAATCTTTCAGTCTGTCTATATTTGGGAAATGAATACTTCTGACTATTTTTGCATCTCTGCAGGTGGTCAGTGTTGGGAATGCAATACAAGAAATGACCTCACCATCTTCAGCTGTACTAAATGTTATTTTTGGCTGCTGTACATGTCAAGAACTCTGGATAATTATTTTTTAATACTTTATAAATCCTTCTGGGTACATTGTATAAAACATTTTATTTTTATTGCTTACATAACTGCATAAAATGTTTATCTTGGTAGAAGACTGCAGTGTTTTTGCCAAAACAGATTCCATTTTGATTTCTAGAAATTATTGAAAGTTAATAATATTTCCTTTTTAATAGTATCTTTGCCATGTTATTAAACAAAGTTTTGTTGGGATTAAAAATTGTTTCTGACAGAAATCATAACTTGCCTGTTTTCACTGAATAAGTTCTGTGGTCCATCTCCTTTGGAACTCAATGCAGTTCAGTTAATTCTCTGATACTTAATCCGTGACTCTTTAGATGCCTGTGGCTCTTTACAGGTCTTCATGAGGTTCTCAGGAATTGTGCACATCTGATTGGAATAAATCACTAGAGATATGAGCAGATGAAATAGCTGAGATTTTCCTCCCTGTGAGTGGTGTAAAAAGGAGCCATTGGAATTGTCTCAGTATGTAAGCGTGAAACCATGAGCAAATCATGGCCAGTAGAGGAGGAGGAGAAAGAGGTGAATTCCCCCTCTCTTTCACCATGCTAGATTGATAGACTTTTTTTTCCCTTCCTCACACCCCCCACTGACTGATGAGAACATTTGCTGTGCTATTGTAACATAGCTTCAGTGCTTTGTGGGACAAGAGCACTTAATCACATAGATACAGATTTGATGAGCCAAGAGATTATAAATTTATTTATTAAGGGATCACGTCATTCATCACTGAAATACATTAGTGGAAGATACAAGTACATAGAACATTGGAAAACTAGGCCATTTTAATATAGGAGTATAAATACGGATTTAAGATCCTGACAGTAGTAATTTAGTTTTGAAAATATTTTCAAGTACAGGTTGGACCTCCTTGGTATGGCACCCTTGGGAACTGACTGGTCCTAGACAAGGGAGTTTGCTGGACTGGGGACATCTAGGGTAGGGCACCAGCTTCTCCACTGGGCTTCTCTCTCCAGCCACCTGGCACCTCTGTTCCCCTACACCCCTCCAGCTGTGGCAGCTCCATGAGCTCCTGCAGCCCCATCAGTTTTGCTGCCTCGTGAGCTCCAGTGGCCCTGGCAGCCCTGTTGGGTCCATAGGCCCGTGAGTATCACCCTGCTGATCCTGGGGGGCTGCCACAGCCACACCAAGTTCCCTGCCCTACCAGCTATGGGTTGTTGTACTCCATGGACTCTTCTGCCCTGCTGACTCCATGGCTAGCTCTGCTCTCAACCGCTGTCAACGTCTACTACTGGGGTATTCTGGTCCATCAACATCCATGGTCCTGATGTTGCCATACCAGAGAGTCCTGGACCACAGAGGTTCAACCTATACTTACAGTGAGAAATGTTTGATGGCCGTTTCTGAAAGGGACACTTTTAAACATCTATATATGTCTGATTAATGTTTCAGAAGTGGAATTTGCCAAAGCTTTTGACATTATTTCAGAGATGAAGCACTTAGGAATAAAAATAACAATCTTGTTTAGGTATCTTTCCGCCAAAGGACCTGAAGTACATTCTAAACTTTAGATACCAGTTACAAACTACTGTATGCAGATGGCAACAAAAATGATTAGGGGGCTGGAGCACATGATTTACGAGGAGTAGCTGAGGGATTTGGGCTTGTTTAGTTTACAGAAGAGAAGAGTGAGAGGGGATTTGATAGCAACCTCCAACTACCTGAAGGGAGGTTCCAAAGAGATGGAAAGAGGCTGTTCTCAGTAGTAACAGATGGCAGAATGAGGAGCAATGGTCTCAAGTTATAGTGGGGGAGGTCTAGGTTGGATATTAGGAAAAACTATTTCACTAGGTTGGTGGAGAAGAACTGGAATGGGTTACGTAGGGAGGTGGTGGAATCTTTGTCCCTAGAGGTTTTTAAATCCCGGCTTGACGAAGCCCTGGCTGGGATGATTTAGTTAGGGTTGGTCCTGCATTGAGTATGGGTTGGACTCAGTCTCTTCCAACCCTATGAGTCTATATGGAAGGTATGTCATGCATTGTCAAAATGCAGCCACCTCAGAAGAGAAACAAAAAATATTTAAATAGTGTAGAGAAGCACTATGCAACACTTCAGGAGAGTGATTAATACATAACCAATTGAACACAAAGGGAAGCATTTAGGAAAGTAAAATGTAATTGCTTGAATTGAATTTAGGTCAAGATCTTGGGAATAACCCTACTATTAATGGGAAAAAAATGGCATAGGATTTTTAAGTCACAGGTAATCAAGACCTTGGTTTTACATTTCATCTGACTAGACATCGCCTGCAACAGCACAAGGCCCATAACGTAATAGTGGGGTAGGTAGGCCCCATGCAAATGAAGAAAAGGTCAGAGAACTTCTCCCTTCTGGTGCAGCCAATCATACATGATAGGAAGGAGGCTTTTAAAAGGGAGGAAACTGCAGTGAGTGGGTAAGGAGGAACAGGATTGTCCCAAAGCAGCAGACTGGAGTGACTTTTGAAACTGTAACGGGAACTTTTGAAACTGCCACCAGGAGGGCTTTGGCTTCCTTGACCACAGGATGCTAGTCCAGGAAGAACTGCTAAGCAGGGATGGCGTTCACCTTTCGAGGTAGGGGAAGACCATATTTGGATACAGATTGGCTAACTTAGTGAGGAGGGCTTTAAACTAGGTTTGACAGGGACTGGTGACCAAAGTCCACAGGTAAGTGAAGAACATGGAGACCTGAGAGATGGGTCGGAAATGGGAAGGCGTGTGGGCTATAATAGCAGAGAGAAAGGAGGGACAAGGCAGAACTGGGAGGCAAGATCAAATCAGTATCTTAGATGCCTATATACAAATGCAAGAAGTATGGGTAATAAGCAGGAAGAACTGGAAGTGCTAATAAATAAATACAACTATGACATTGTTGGCATCCCAGAGACTTGGTGGGCTAATACACACGATTGGAATATTGGTATAGAAGGGTACAGATTACTCAGGAAGGACAGGCAGGGGAAAAAAGGGAGTAGGTGTTGCCTTATCTATTAAAAATGTACACACTTGGACTGAGGTAGAGATGGACATAGGAGACAGGCGTGTTGAGAGTCTCTGGGTTAGGCTAAAAGGGGTAAAAAAACAAGGGTGATGTCATGATAGGGGGTCTAATACAGGCCACCTACCCAGGCAGAGGAGGTGGAGGAAGCTTTTTTAAAATAACGAACAAAATCATCCAAAGCACAGGATTTGGTGGTGATGGAGGACTTCAACTATCCAGATATATGTTGGGAAACTAACACAGTGGGGCACAGACTATCCAGTAAGTTCTTGGACTGCATTGAAGACAACTTTTTATTTCAGAAGGTTGAAAAAGCTACTGGGGGGAAGCTGTTCTAGACTTGATTTTAAGAAATAGAGAGGAACTGGTTGAGAATTTGAAAGTGGAAGGCAGCTTGGGTGAAAGTGATCATGAAATCATAGAGTTCATTATTCTAAGATATAGTAGAAGGGAGAATGGCAAATTAGAGACAATGGATTTCATTAAGGCAGATTTTGGTAAGCCCAGAGAGCTGGTAGGTAAGGTCCCATGGGAAGCAAGACTGAGGGGAAAAACAACTGAAGAGAGTTGGCAGTTTTTCAAAGGGACATTGTTAAGGGCTCAAAAGCAAGCTATTCCGCTGCGTAGGATAGATAGAAAACATGGCAAAAGACCATCTTGGATCAACCAGGAGATCTTATATGATCTAAAAATAAAAAAGGAGTCATTTAAAAAATGGAAACTAGGACAAATTACAAAGAATGAATATAAGCACACAATACAGGAATGCAGGGGCAACATTAGAAAGACAAAGGCACAAAACGAGCTCAAACTAGCTACAGGCATAAAAGGAAACAAGAAGACATTCTATAAATATATTAGAAGCAAGAGGAAGACCAAGCACAGGGTAGACCCATTGATCAGTGACAAGAGGGAAACAGAATGCCTGACATAGTGAATGCTAGTGGGAAGGGTGTCGGTTTAGAAGATAAAATAAAAAAAGAAAAAGTTAAAAATCACTTAGAAAAGTTAGATGTCTGCAAGTCACCAGGGCCTGATGAAATGCATCCTAAAATACTCAAGGAGCTGATAAAGGAGGTATCTGAGCCTTTAGCTATCATCTTTGGAAAATCATGGAAAACAGAAGAGATTCCAGAAGATTGGAAAAGGGCAAATATAGTGCCTATCTACAAAAAAGGGATATAAAAATAACCCAGGAAACTACAGACCAATCAGTTTAACTTCTGTGCCAGGAAAGATAATGGAGCAAGTAATTAAGGAAATCATCTGCAAACACTTGGAAGATAATATTATAATAAGATGATAGGGAACAGCCAGCATGGATTTGTAAAGAACAAATCATGTCAAACCAATCTGATAGCTTTCTTTGATAGGATAACAAGTCTTGTGGATAAGGGAGAAGCAGTGGATGTGGTATACCTAGACTTTAGTAAGGCATTTGATACAGTCTTGCATTCTTATTCGTATCAATAAACTAGGCAAATACAACTTAGATGGGGCTACAATAAGGTGGGTGCATAACTGGCTGGATAACTGTTCCCAAAGAGTAGTTATTAATGGTTCACAATCCTGCGGAAAGGAGTAACAAGTGGGGTTCCACAGGGGTCTGTTTTGGGACCAGTTCTGTTCAATATCTTCATCAACGATTTAGATATCAGCATAGAGAGTACGTTTATTAAGTTTGCAGCTGATACCAAGCTTGGAGGGGTTGCAACTGCTTTGGAGAATAGAGTCATAATTCAAAATGACTTGGACAAATTGGAGAAATGGTCTGAGGTAAACAAGATGAAGTTTAATAAAGACAAATGCAAAGTGCTCCACTTAGGAAGGAACAATCAGTTTCACACATACAAAATGGGAAGCAATTGTCTAGGAAGGAGTATAGCAGAAAGGGATCTAGGGGTTATAGTGGACCACAAGCTAAATATGAGTCAACAGTGTGATGCTGTTGCAAAAAAAGCCAACATGATTCTAGGATGCATTAACAGGTGCTTTGTGAGCAAGACACGAGAAGTCATTCTTCCCCTCTACTCTGTGTTGATTAGGCCTTGGAGTATTGTGTCCAATTCTGGGTGCCACATTTCAAGAAAGACGTGGAGAAATTGGAGAAGGTTCAGAGAAGAGCAACAAGAATTATTAAAGGTCTAGAGAACTTGACCTATGAAGGAAGACTGAAAGAATTGGGCTTGTTTAGTTTGGAGAAGAGAAGACTGAGAGGGTACATGATAACGGTTTTCAAGTATCTAAAAGGGTGTCACAAGGAGGAGGGAAAAAACTTGTTCTTCCTGGCCTCTGAGGATAGGAGAAGAAACAATGGGCTTAAACTGCAGCAAGGGAGGTTTAGGTTGGACATTAGGAAAAAGTTCCTAACTGTCAGGGTGGTCAGACACTGGAATAAATTGCCCACAAAGGTTGTGGAATCTCCATCTCTGGAGATATTTAAGAGTAGGTTAGATAAATGTCTAACAGGGATGGTCTAGACAGTACTGAGTCCTGCCATGAGGGCAGGGGACCTCTCGGGGTCCCTTCTAGTCCTAGTATTCTATGATTCTAGGCAGCCAACCCTGGGGAGAGTATATGGACTTCCAGGGTAAGACAGATACTCCCTTTCCCAGACTATCCTTTAATATATGTGTGTGTGGAGGGGATTGTGACCTTCATTTTGATCCACTAGCTGGAGAGACTTAAGGCCCCCTAGCATATAGTAGGGAAGCAGGCCTTGTGTTGAGATAACCCAATATAGATAACTGGGCATGGTCAGGTTCCCTCATCCCATGAGAGAGGAACCACCCACCAAGCAGTCATAGGACATTACAGCAGAGTGACAATTGTGCTATAGCTGAGATTAATAGCTTTTTGTATAAACCTCAGTTGTTCTAAATGAACCACAATCAGTACAGTTCATCTGGTTGCTTTGGAATTTGATGTGGCTAATGGAGATATGAGGAATTTACAGTGATCCAAATACGGTGTCATTGGACAATGGGATTCCTGGGATACAGCTCCTGGAGGGGGGGGGGGGGGAAGGCAACTTTTTTTTAAAGATGATATGTTCTGGCAACAGTTTTTTGCTCACAGATACAGACTAAACCAGGGCTCAGAGTATTGTACCACGATCTCAAATACTTGAGGCATGTCTCTGCAGAGTGCTTGGCTCGCACCAGGTGTTTGGGGGAAATCAAATTAAAATGTTTGAAAACATCTGTAATTAGATGTGCAAAGTTTCACCTGCCTAATGGACTAATCTTGGAATGTGTAGAGACAGAGCCTAACTATCTGAAAACTATCTCTGTATCATAGAAATATGTGTGGTGCTGAGACTATGTTATAGTCAGAGTTCTATCCATAAGCACTCTGAGGTCAAATCCAACCACAGGCAGAAATTATTAAATGACAATCATTGTATCTCTGTGTCTGTGCATATCCAGCTAGCATACATGAATTGATGGTTCTGGGGCTGAGAAACAAAAGGAAGGAAGGGTCTGGTTTACAGAAGTCCTGAATGGGGATAGGACAGTTATACAAAACTTACAGTTGGTTATGTAAAGTTAGTAATAACTATCTTCTGTTCTTTAGGGCACAACTATGCTACACGGAAGATTGATGCTGCTGCAGTGGATCTTCCTCAATTTGATTTAGCAGGTGTAGTATAGACCTGCTAGATTAAATTCAAAGGGCACCCCCATTGATGTTAGTACTTCTGCTCCTCATGAGGAGTAAGGGAAGCCTCCTGCTATGTGGATGTGTAGCCTTGTAATTTTGTAGGTAATAAGTAAGTTAGTTATAATTAAAGTATGTTATAGCAAAAGGTTTGAATTAAACTTAAACACAAGATATGGGCCTCAGACAGACCAGGCAGCTTTGATAACTTAGCTCCAGCTCTGTTTGATGTTAGCATGTTCTGATGTTAAAGTAAAGGGTTGGAATATTGTAATACATAGTGATGTTAATATTAGGCAAGGCCTTATAATAAATACAAAGAAATTTAATGTTGAAAGACTTTGTAACGTTGTTAAAGTGACTAGAAGTACCCTTTTGTCCCACGCTGCAGTTGTGTAAATGTATTGTTTGTGTGAATGAGAGAGAGAATATTTTAGGAGAGAGAAGTGTGAAGGCCACTGCATGCTCAAATGGTCAGAGGAGGGGCCGGAGATGCAGAAGCTCACTGAAGACGCAGACTACTGGGACAGATTGACGAATCCTAAAGTTAGTGGCAAGCACCCCTTGATAGGGAACCAATTTTCGCCACAAGACAACACCCAGGAGGAGTTGTCAGCATACTGGTGTCAGATGACTGCGAGAACAACCTCCAGATAAACATATGTCACAGAAAAACTGATTGTGATGATGAATGACTGATTAAGGCCTGACAAGGCAAAATGCATAGACTTGCGTGGAAGGAAAATCCTATGAAGGATGGGGTGTGTTGTATGGTTCTGTCCTGGTAAAACCATGGAGCATCAGTCCTGACTGACAAGAACCCGGCTCCCCCCTCATAGTCGATCTATCTGGCCAATAGGTTGGGTCGAGCAACAGACTGGTAACTATTCCATCAGCAGGACATGTGTGTGTGAATGCATATGCTACTTTGTTATATTATCAATAAATGCGGCGTGTTGCCTTATCCACCTGAAAAAGATCCTGTATGCTTCTTTTAAGCATAACAGACAGTATGGAAACATGATGTAAGATCCGTCGACTCCAACTATGTAATTGACGTAACTGGAGTTGCGTATCTTCCTTTGACCTTCTGATGTAGTGTAGACTGGGCCTTAGAAGATTGCAGCTAAGGGAAAGCTAAAACTTTTCCCTTCTCCATCTAGATCCTTACCCTTATAAATGTGAGGCACACTGAAGGGGGGGAGGGGAAGAGTGAGGTCAGGGAAGGGAAAGGGAACACTTTTGTTGTCTGGGGAACAGTTAGGGCATGTGTAGACTTGCTTTCACTTTCGAAAGAAGATATGCAAATTCTGTGCTAATTTGAATATCTTCTTCCTATCACTTTTTCAAAAGAGGTTCTTCAAAAAAGAAAGTAGTCTAGACATGTTTCTTTCGAGAAAAAACCCTTTTTCAAAAGAACAGTGTAAACTTCATTTTTTTAGGAAGAACAGTTCTTTTGAAAAGGATTTTTTTTCCTCAAAAGAACCGTGTCTAGACTTCTTTCTTTTTCAAAAGAACCTCTTTCGAAAAAGCGATTGGAAGAAGATATGCAAATTTGGTGCAAATTTGCATATCTTCTTTCAAAAGTGAAAGTAAGTCTAGATGTGCCTTCTGTCACAGCAGTCCTTACTTCCTTGGAAAATTGCAGCAAGGGAGGTTTAGGTTGGACATTAAGAAAAACTTCCTAATGGCCAGAGTGGTTAAGCACTGGAATAAATTACCTAGAGAGGTTGTGGAATCTCCATCTCTGGAAATATTTAAGAGCAGGTTGGATAGATATTTCTCAGGGAAGATCTAGACAATTCTTGGTCCTCTCGAGGTGCCTTCCAGTTCTAGTGTTCTATGATTGATTACAAAAATTGTTACCTCCCCTTTACCTGGTGTCTTGGCCTCTCCCTGCACCCAGCCATGCTGCACGAGGTAGGGGAAACCAGCATGGGAGAAGGATTATAATAGTTGGAGAAATATAGTGTGATGTTCCTTTGCTGTGTCGAGGAGAGGGGCTTACAGTGCAGATCTGAAACATCAAGGAATCAAATAAAGTTGTGGTATGTCTCTTTCCCTGTTCATTTCACTGCTGTTAGCAGGCACAGGGACAGATTTTCTGATGATATGTGGAGGGGCATTGTTTGTGGTATGCATCTCCCTTTGCATGGAAACTTTGTATGCAAGCCAAGAATATGGTCAATTTCCCATCAAATTGCCTCCCAATTCTGTAAGAATAGTTCAGGAAATTGTTTAGTGTAACAGCAACTTCAGCTGGTTCAACAACAGGGCAAATGTGCTTAGTCCATCATCATAACCATTGAAAACCTTCCATTCAGAAATATGCAGTGAGTTGATCATTAGGAGAAATATATTTCTAGCATAGACTGCCAGATCTTCTCCACAGTACTGGAAAGCCATCTTTATTTTCTATTCTGGTAACTTGAAAGTCCCATTTCAGATGTTGGCAAGTATTTATAGAAGAAATTGCAGACAGGTAACAATTGAACTTCCTTCCCTTCCATCCCGGCCCTAGCATATCCTGCTTAAGACGCTATGAAAATTTTACATTTTAAAAAACTTTAGTACATGTATCTTACCATTACTAGCCCGAGCTCGTTCCTCAGGGGCTGCAAAAGTTGCCTGAGAACTAAAGGTTGTCTAGAAAAACTGTGGTCTTCTATATCAAATTGATGTTATATGGGAAGATTTCTTGTCTTCTTCCAAAGGAAAAACCCATATAATGCCCTTGTCTTTGAATTTCCAAGACCTTTGATGCCTGAAAGAGAAACTGTTTTGCTGGGAGGACAGGAGCAACATCACAGAGGCAAACCGAGAACTTGCTCCTTGGCATGGTTAGGAAGACATGCTTGTGACAAGTACTGAGAACACGTTGCCATGAGAGATGAGGTGCTGAGGATGAGTATTCTTGAGGCATATCAGAAACTATCAAGCAATGGGGAGGAAAGACACTGGGGAACATGCACTGACATGAATGAAATGGAATTAACTCACTTGCACATAGTATCATGGAGACCAGGAGCAGATCACATAAGTAGACACGAAGCCAACCATGAACTCATGGTAGCTAAAAAGAAATTTACTCTTTAGACAGGTTATTCCATAGTTGTCCTATAAATCTCTCCGTATATGGAAACTGTTCCATAAACACTATCAATTTTTGTTGCTGTGCTCTGTACTTTCTTCCAATTCTAATATATCATTTTTTTTAGATGGGATGGCAAGATCTGCACAAATTATTCAAAATATGGACATACCATGGATTTATAAAAATACTTTTTGGTATTTTCTGCCTTATTATCTATTCCTTTCCTAATGGTTCCTAACATTCTGTTCACTTTTTTGACTGCCACTGCACACTGAGTAGATGTTTTCAGAGAACTCCAAGGGTTCAAACCTCTAAGATCTCTTCCTTGAGCTAGTTTAGACCCAAGATTATGCATATATTTTTGGGATAAACAGACCCCTGTAAATCCATGGAAATCCTCTTTATACCTATGGGTATCTGCATCTGTGGATATAGTTGCAGATATCTATGGCTAACTTTTTTGAAGATAGGGCAAGGATGTGGATACAAATTTGTATCCAGGCAGGGCTCTGAGTATAAAGACAGTTCCCACCAGAACTTGGTGGAGAAGGAATTGAAAGACTGAAACCCATGCTGCTAACAGTGCAATGATCTTGCAAGGATGATGCAAGAGTTAGTTATTCAAGGTTTAATACAATGACCATGTTGTAAAGGATACTATATACATGATACCTGTAGTGTACTTGCACATTGCTTGAAATTTTGCCAGTGTGGGAAATTAAGGACTCAGGAGGAATTTCTAGCAGCTAGAAGGAGGACAGTGAGGTAAAAGTAAAGAGATCTAGAGGAGACCAGGAGCTACCATCTTGTGGTGTTGGGGCAGGATGAGATTTGTGTAGAAACCTAGGGAGGTGCTTTTTAATATCTGGGATTGGATTGGCCAAAGCACAAAGACTGACTCCTGGGATAGAGGAGAGATATCACTAGATGGCATGAAAGGGACCATCACAACAGATAAACCCACAGATTCAAACACCTCGGTATTAAACTGACAGCTCTAAACCTTTCTTATTGTTTTATTATTTGTATAACTATAGTGCCTAGCAGCCCTAGAATGGACCCTTTATGTAAGCACTGTACAAACAGAACAATAAAAAATCAGTCCCTGCCCCCCAAAAGCTTACAATCTAAGGATAAGACAAGAGACAACCAAGGGATATGGTCAGACTGGTGAGTACAAGGAAATAACAAGATAAGATTGATCAACATAATAGGTGGTGGTCTTCACACATTCGCAGCCTAGTCTGTGGGTGTCACACCAAAGAAAGGTTGAGGGGGGCGGGGTTCTACAGGATGACTCTGATATAGCTTTGCAGATGTTTGTGGGAAGCACCTACAAAGCATGAGGGACAACATGGAACAAAATGCAAAGAGGTTTTTTTTTAAATCAGTAAGTGTAGAATGGAAGATGCATCATGGGTTAATTAGAGATGGTAGCTGTCCTCTTCCTAGCAACAGGTAGGGTGGGAATGACTATAAAGGGCCTTGAAAGTGAAAACAAGTAGTGTAGGTTAGATATGATAGAGACAGGGGAGCCAGTGGAAGGATGCAACATGAGAAGTGACACAGCCAAAGCAAAGGGCTAGGATAATAATCTTTGCAGCCATATTATGAGTCAGGCAAGAGATTCTTCCTGAGGATGACCAAGAAAGAAGCCAACTATTTGATGGCTAAGTAGGACATCAGAATGAACGAACTAGAGGAAGAACTTAGTGTAACTTGAGTTAAATATAAAGGGTATAAACAGATCAACCACTAGAATAGATACCAAATACTGAACTTTGATTGAATGATTTTGGGTTTTGTGTTCCTGAGTGTTTTAGGTGTCTGAAAATTCTACCTTGAGATGTGAAGGCTTTTTAATTTTCAGGCTCCATTCCATATTTTGGAGACTGCCTGCTGGGACACTTTTGAAAATCAGGCCAGTTATTCAGGGTTTAGGAATTTAACTTGAAGCTTCTATTTTTGAAAATTTTGACCAAGAAAACAGTAGTACAAACCAAAATTGCTAGTGCTAAATGATTATTGATATTAACAGAACAATTATTTGTAAGTGCTTCCTGAAATTAAAAAAAAATCTAACCCTAACCCTTTTAAAAAAGTGAATCAAACACAAATACAGTGTGCAAAGTGTACCTGTATAATCAATCCACTTTTTAATGGATTACAATTTGGAATGGGCCCTAAGGAGTTGAAGCATACAGCCTTGCAAAAAAGTCAACAAAATAATTGAAATCAAGTCCTAAGATTATTAACATATCTCAGTGAAATATTTCCTGAAAACATTGTGTTTTTAACCATTCTGAAACATTAGTCAATGAGTACTGTTTTTTTTTTAATTAAGTACTGTTGGGAAAGCTAATAATTGAAGAGGCAGTGTTTTTTAAATTAATGCTGTTCCACTTTCCTGCTCAAGTGCTTGGTAAGGACTTTAGTGCTTATCCTCAATATGTTTTCCAATCCACCCAGGAATTTGAGTCAAATCTGTTCTCTAAAATAATCTAATTATCACAGTCTTGCTACTAAAAAGATTTAAAGGGTCTTTTTATTTGCAGAAATTGTCCACATACCAAGTTTCTGTCATGTTTATTGAGATATTTTGAGTAAATAGGAAAAGCTCTGAATTTCACCTTGCTAATGGGAACCTTTCATTAAAACACAATTTGTTAGCACTCTTTCAGGATATGACATGTAGCATGCTGAGAGCAGTTGTAGTTTAAATGGTTTAATTGAAAGAACTGAAGTGGAGGTCATACTGCCATGGCTATGTTTTTTGTAAAACTGCAATATGGATTAAAAATAGAATCTGATGTGTAAAGAAACCTCTCACAACTAGAAACCTGTCACAACTAGGGCTTACCATGCCTTTAAAAGTATGTTCTGGTTGCAACTAAGAATAATAACGAACACAAATAAAAATAAAAAATAGAAATGCAAATCATAATGAACAACTTTTTAAATAATATCTGCATTCATATATTGTGACCACAATTCAGCCCAGCACTTACCTGCTCTTAGTGTTATTATTTTGTGAAAATCAGCTAAGTTAACACATACTGGTCTTTACCATAGTTCCATATGGGGCCAACAATGAAAATATTTTGTTTAGAGTTCCACATACAAAAACTTAGCATAGACTAAATATTTGCCCTCTAGTAGCAGATTTATTTGAGGACCATTACATTATGGAAGTTAGGTTTTGTTAATTTTTTTCTTCCTTCTCGTTAACAATGAAAAGAACTGGGATAGTTCATGAACAAGGATCTGAATGAAAATCCTTTGCAGTCAGTGGGATCTGTTCAGAGATTCAACTGGGCTTTTGGTCAGGCCCTGACTGAGTAGAAAATGTAGTAAACTATGTATTTAAAACAATTCAAAACAATTAGTATATTGTATTAATTTAAAAGCCACTGGAATACTTAGTGATGGATTTAAATGTGTTAGCCAAAATCACTAAGGCCTGCATTCTTAAAGATATTTAGATGTCAACTCCTACTGAAGACTATGGGAGCTAAAGTGTCTGAATTGGGGATGTTAAAGGTTAACCAGTTACCCAGTAAACATTAGGCTTACTGGAATGCTTTTCAGATAACTGGTTTTGCGGCCAACTGCAGCAAGTTGGAACAGCTCTGTATTGGCTGGCAGGACCCTGCCCACATGGGGGTGGCAGGCAGGACCCTAGCCACTCCAACTTGGCATGGGGAGGCCCCAGCAGTGGCTCAGCCCTGGAGGCATCTTAGCCATGTCCCAGTGGGACTCTGGCCCTGGCTATGGCATCCCAGATGGAGTGACCCAGCAGTGTTCCAGCCCTAGCAGCATGCTAGCCCTAATGGCTTGGAAGCAGCCTGGCAGTGGAGCGGGAAGCAGTCTGTCAGGGTCCCAGCCCCGGCCCAGAGGGACTCCAGCCTGAGCCCCAGCTTGGTCCCACTGGCAGTCCAGCCCCAGCCACACAGGAGCATCCTGGCAACATCCTGGCCCCAGCAGCATCCTGGGGGCAGCCCAGTGGTGTTCCAACCGTATGGGGCATGCAGGTGGGTCTCTGGCCCTGACTGGCTCTAACCTTGCTGGTCAGATTCGGCCCAAGCAAGCCAGCAGGATACCCCCTCTCCCCAACCTTGTTGTTTTAGTCGTTTAACCAATTATCTATTTAAACTTTTTTTTACATGTCTAGCCTGAATATCTTTGAAGAGCTAGGCCTAATCACCAATATAACTTTCCCCTAAAGGAGTTCCTGTGACTCTTCTGGGGTTCATTGCTCTCTGCTATTGTAAGAACTCTGTTCGCTAGTTAAATATCATCTCTTCCAAATAGACAGTCTTTGTGAACAGTCATATTTTCACCTGAATAAGAGCTCGGTGTAAGTTCAAAACCTTATCTCTTTCAACAATAAAAGTTGATCCAATAAAAGACATTTCCTCAACTACTTCTTCTGGCTAATATTTTGAAACATTGGTTCTAAAAATATACTATATTAAAAACAGTTTTCCAGTCAAACAAGGTGTTTTGTGTGTGAGAGAAAGTTTAGAAATACAACATTTAGAATAAGAATCAAAGCATTAAACATAAACAATCTCATTATTTAGTAAATCCACAATAACACATGGACATTAATTCAGTAAATCCTTTTTGCTTGTAGTTCCAGTAAATATACTACATAAATTGAATGAAATGTTGAACATTATTCTGGCAATTTGACTGGCTAATGTAATTCTCCTGAATATAATTAATTCTGAAATGCGCTAAATAAAAAATCCATTGGGCAGTATTTTTCCACTGAGGTTTATAATAGCAATAAGGACCCGATACAAGGCAATGTCTTTGAATTAATGACAAATAGAATTAATGATCCTTGGCTGTGCTTTGGCTTCCAGTTTCTCCCAACCAGTCTTTAATCCCCAGGAGATGTTTTACATCTTGATTGTTATTGCTTATATAATTCCTATTAAAAACCCCTCAGGAATTGCAAAGTGTGTAAAAGTAGTCGTTCATATAATGGGTGTGTCTAGACTACAGGTTTTTTTGGAAAAAAGTGGCCTTTTTTCGAAAAAACTTCTCCTGCATCTAGACTACTACTGCGTTCTTTCGAAAGTAAATCAAAGGAATGCAGCAGTTTTTTCAACTGCGGAAAACCTCATTTTACAAGGAATAATGCCTTTCTTCAAAAGTGCTCTTTTGAAAAAAGGCGCTATGTAATGCAAACTGTGCTTTTTCGAAAGAGAGCATGCAGACTGCCTGTGTGCTCTCTTTTGAAAAAGCGACTTGCTTTTTCAAAAGTACTCATTGTAGTTTAGATGCTCTTTTTCGAAAGAGGCTTGCAGTCTAGATGTAGCCATAGCGACTAACTATTGAAAAAGGCAGAGTTTGCAAAGTTCAAGAAACTAGAAACATAAATCACAGTAAACACATATTTTTATAATAATAGTAATATTTTCATTCATATATTGTGTCACTTTCTATCTGAGACTATCAATGTACTTGCTTAAGAACTTCATAGTAAATAAAATTGACTCTGGCTCTTGCTGGCTAGTATGGCTATTTCTAAAGCACTTATTACCTTTGTATTTAATTGCCAAAGATAATTCTTGATATGTATATAGTTTTTCAAAACTGTTGAGCTGAATTCAATTCACAATGTACAGTACTAGTATAAATCAGAACAATGGAATTATATTAGTGGAAACATAGAATAGGTGAATCCAGATTTGTGCCCAATAATTAATCTGCCCAATTTGCTTGTGAAATAGGAAGCTAAAATTACAATTCCCATTTTACAGGTGGGGAAATTCAGGTAGAGAAGGGATGTGATCTGCCCATGGTCTCCTAATTAACCTGAGGCAGAGCAACATTTAGAATTCTCTAATAGATTTCAATCTTACTGCTCCAGTCATCCTGTCAAGCCGTTCTTTGGATTTTTCTCATTGAACATTTTGGTCAGGGCTAAATTCTGACATTTTTGTTTTTCTCTGTCTTACGGGACAATGTCCTACAACTGGTAAGAAGTCATAGAAAGATTTTTCTTCCTCTAATGCTGAACAAATAATTTCAGTAGAAGAAGGAAAATGGTATTACTATTTTTTTTTCTTACTGCTTTGCATTAGAGCTTCTGCCTTGAACCTTCTTAAGCCCCTCTCCTGGCTGGCATTTGTTTATAACTTTAAACAAACAATTCACACAGAATGAAGAGGAACAGGGCAAGTCTTGTACAGCTGTATCCTGCTGGGGATGACGACAGCCCCAGGGTTCCTCCCTCATCACACCATTTTTTCTCTTTGGCTTGTAATTGCAAGGGGAGGGATTTGGCAGGGCTGAAAAGACAGTCCTATTATCATTCCTAAGACAAAGAGAAAGAAGGGATTTTTGCCAGGCAGGTAAACTGTCTCCTGTTAAGTGAAACTTCATAAGCAGGTAGGACTCAAATGCATATAGAACGGTACACACTTTATAATGAAAAATAAAAAGTCAGACCCAAACTGTGTTCTTAATCTAGTCTTAGATTTCCTTGAAGGGCAACTTCTTCTGGCTGCATGCTATTGTGTTTTTCACTGTATGGGCACCAAGTCAAAACATAGTTTTACAGGCAGCTTAGGCAGGTACCCATGTTCAGTTTGCTGGAGCAATTGTTGTTACCAGAATAGCAGGCAACCATGAAAAGGATGAATAATATAAACCTCTGCCATCCGGTGGTGAAGCTGTAACCGTTACCCTGCATTTGAACATGCTAAATATTCAATCACACCATATCTCGGTAAATCAACTTGACTGAAGTCAATGGGAACCTCATGTATGCATCTAAATAATAGAAATGTTGGGCCCAATTCTGCCGTCAGTTATTCCACTGAAAATCCAGAGTAATCTGTAAAAGCATAACTGAGATGATAGAAATTAGGGCTATGAAAGCTGGCCCAAGCAGATTTTAATTTCTCAAAAGCATCATGAACAACTTCCTGTGGCCTAAAATTATACCATAGTATAATTTATTTAATATTTTCACATTGATAGCCTTGTAAAATACACATTGGTTGCATGAAGGATCTACATGCAAATTAGAAATGAGTATCAACAAGAAGGAACCATAGTGTGGATCTTAATACTTGTATACTTAACATTTAATGCCTACAGATATCTTCATAAAGGAATTTATTGAGGGGACATGGGACTCATTTCCTTTGGAATTGTACATTTTCAGGGGAAGCCTCTTCCTTTTTTGAAAACCTTCCCATGTGCTTTGGGATTCTGTTCTTTGCTGATTAGGCCTTGCTTTGTGGCTACCAGCTTTCTGGCCAAGAAAGACTGGATGAGAGGTCTTGGAAATAGTGAGTTGTGTTTTTGAGTCAACCAGAAAGCTTACTGTTGAAAGATGTGAGGCACCTCAAGTGGGTGAGTTCAGTTCTCCCTGGCATTCTCAGTGCCAGCTGTCATAGGGAGCAAAAGCCCAAGGTTAAAAATAGAACAGCCACTAAATGCCTTGTTTTTCTTTTTTCCTGGACTTGACCCAACATTTTTGGTGTAATTTCTGGCTTACTACAGCTGCAGTCTGGGTGAGCAAAGAGGTATTTGGCTCCAAGAGAATCAAAAGCAGCAGAAATGCAGCTACTTTGTTAGGACTATTATTATGGTAGAAACATTGATTATTACTGTAAAGCAAGAAAGGAGTAATCTGTTTCATAGATTACATATCATTTTATATAAAGTTTCCTAGTTAAATGCTTTTCCTTTGAATTATTCATTTGTAGCATTAATTGGGTGAATGCTTTCAAATTATCTTAGCTACTGGGAAAATATCGGACATTTATATTTTCTCAATTTGTTTCCCAAACAGAAAGCTCAAATACTGGACTTTCTGGTTCAAAACCGGACACCTGGCAACCCTAAACATGGATAAAATGAAAATAAATCCAAGAGTAAGTTAAGGTCCTGCTTTAGTGCAAGTGTAATTTCTTCAACATACCATGGTATTTTAAATGGGTTGCCAGATGGTTTAACCAAAAATACTGAACACTGGGGAAAAAATTTGGTTGACGGAAAAAAAAAGGGGGAGACCAAAGTTGTTGAGCAAAAATAAATAAATAAATAAACAAATAAATAAATAAATAAAAAGAGCATTAAAATATAATGGTCCCTTTACTGTATGCAGAGTCAGAGTAGGGATAGGAAGAGGGGAGAGGTTGAGCACTAATACCCAGGGAAGGCATTGCTTCCCCTTGCTTCAGGTCTTTAGCCTTTTTGCCGGCGGCCATCTTATTTTCTTGGTTGAGCCAGAAGGCAGCTTCCCTGTAGAACCAGGTAAGCAGGGGATCCGGGGACGGGGTGCCGGGGGCCCAGGAAGGGGCTGGGGGCTGGGCCCAGTTGCTGAGTGTGTCATAGGGTTGCCAGATGTCTGGTATTTTCACCTCCTGGCAGGGAACTCGCCCCCTCCCCCCAGAAAATACCGGACATTTTAGGTATCCAGTATTTTCTGAATTTTTTACCGGACAGGAGACAAAAATACCGGACACCTGGCAACCCAAAGTTCATAACCAGAAAACACAGAGGTAAATAAGTTATTGTTTCTAATATTTCATAACATAAAAGTCAGGGGTGCTTTATACTCCTGATCTCATGTCATTTCAATAAGTGAAGCGTTTAATAGCTGCACAACCTTGTGACAGATATGGCAAACTCCTTTAATATTTTGGGAGGTATTACTGTATTAACTGCGTGTATCATTGTAGGCCAGAGATTTTCTGTAATTCCACAAGGGCAGGAGATTGTCCGTAATTCCACAGCCAGGTGTGATTAGGAAAATTCACTTAGGGTGTGTCTACACTGCATCCCTCTGTCGGCAGAGGGATGTAGATTAGGCAGGTCGACATTGCAAATGAGGCAGGGATTTAAATATCCCACGCCTAATTTGCATAAAATGGCCACCGCGTTTTGCCGACTCAGCACTTTGTTGGCAAAAAGTGGCAGTCTACAGGGGGATCTGTTGAGAAAGAAAGCCTTTTTCGACAGATCCCTTATGCCTCCTGCAATGGTGAATGATCCCTACTCTGGCCCTGGTAAGCCAGAGAATAGGGCCAGAGTGGTTTAATGGGCTCTAATAGCCTTATATCTATTACACACATTGTGACAGGCAGCTATAGGTCTGCCTTCCAAAGACACTCTCATAAAGCCATTATATGGGCATGCTGAAAGCAGGGCTGAGACCAGCAAGGGCATATTAAAGATGGGACCACAGCGCAGGAGATTCATGGCTGTGCAGAAGCCTACAAGATCATAAATCCATTGAAAGTCAGCCACGTTCTAAGATCTTTCGGCACTTTTGAAAATTTGAGGTTCAGTCAAGTTTCTTGTCTGAACGACAGTTAATGCATTTTAAAATATAAATATGTTATTGAAAAACATTCTGTGTTTAGTAGTAAATGTTTACTCCTACAGATAGCAGCACTATAGACAACGTAAGCACAAGCAAAATGCCAGTCATCATTAAACAAAACCCATTAGCTCTTCTGCCATCCCATTTGCATCACATTTACTGTTGATAAAAGTTTCTTTTAATGAAGGAAAATTTTGAAAACTTGTCTATTTTGTTTCCTTAGCTTTGCCCACATTCTTCTTACATTAGAAAGCCTGAACAAATTTAAATGCCTAATTCACAGTACAGTGTGTACTATAAACATGCTACAGTTGTCAACATACACTACAGAAACATACTCTACAGAAACACTCTGGAGTAAGATATAAATGGAATTGAATCCATACTACCCATGTTGCTAAGCTGTTTGGAGGGGAAAGCTATTTTTCTTTAAAAAAAAAAATCCATCCAAGCCCTGGTAGGATTCTAAAAGTCTAAATCTGGAATAATTATGTTTTATCTTGGCAAATTATAGTCATCATGTTATATAATTAAATTATTCAATGATTTCCCTTTGCGTAATAAAGAACTCCAGATGGTGACCATCAGCCATTTCATAGCAGTGTAGTGCAGCTGCCCAACAATTAAGAACATCTAGAGAATTTTTTTAAAAACCCCTGGCTAGTTTTATGGCGTGGTTCATTTTAAGGACATAAATAAACTACAGCAATTCTTCACATTTTTTATTCCACAAAAGTTCTATAAAATTCTCGTTATATCCAGGATCTTAAAACATAATTTAAAATGTTGGCAAACCAAATCTGTTATCAAAACAAAGTACTATTCAACATGATTCATGAGATGAAATGTAGTTACACTAATATTGTCTATAGGGTTTAAATATATATACTCTATAAGAAGTTAAATCTATATAAAAGTCAATATGTTTTAATACATTTTGCCTCAATTACTTAGATTCCATTTGCTAAATTTATAACACAAAGAAAGAAACAAAAGTTATTACTACAATCCCTCCTTTCCCCATTCATATGTACCTTAAAATGCTTCCAAATCTAGCCTAATATCAAAATCATTTCAATCACACAAAAGGCACAATTATTTAATTTGCAGAGATTTGATATAATTCAGGCACACTCAGGAAAGAGAAAAGCTAAATTGTGGTTTAAATTTTGGTTAGGAAAAAATGTTCCCCCAAAATGAGAAGCTAAGTAACTTACAGAATATTTTTTGATAAAAAATTGTTGCATAAGCTGTCTTTTTTGGCATGCTGAAATCCCGTTGTAGAAATACATACATAGGGCCATATTCTTACAGTCATAGTAAGTAATACCTTACTTCCCAACCCTTCACATGTTTATGCTGATGGATAATTTCATGCATACAGTAGTCACATAGATTTAATAAGTCTACTCATGAATAAAGTTAAACGTGGGAATACATGTGGAATAGGATACTCTAAATGTAAGAACCAGAGAATCTTCCCCACAGATAGTGATTCTCCATGGAAATCAAGATTAATTTCTCTGACATCACTGGACTTATTCTAGTGTAAAACCCAGGAGAGATCATAATGAAGCCATTCCCTCCACAGACACCTCTACAAGGATATTCCTTAAACATACACTCTAGTTCTTTATACTGAGCATAATTAGTGGAATAGTAAATTGCTTGTCCAGATGTAACATGGTGTTCTAATAGGACATACATTTCTTTTTCTTTCTACTTGTCTGTAGGGGATCTTTCAGTGTGAAATTTCAGTGTTAGTTTGTAAGCCCTTTGAATTTTCTGTATAGGTTATTTTGTTTTAGTGTGATAAATTTGGAATAGGAAGTGTTTGAAATTGGTTCTGTCTGAAATTTGTTAGGGTTCCTCACATTTTGTGTTTAAGTTTACAAAAAATTGGCTGAGAGGTGACACTTAAGGTGATCTGCAATCATGGGTAGTTTTTAAACAGAAATATTTAGGATTAAGGGTAAGAAAAATCTCCTGCAAACACGTAACATTTCCTCTTTTTCAACATGACCATCATGTCTAAGAGTTTCAGTGGAACTAAAGCCATAGACTATCCTCCGTTAAGATGACTGCCACTTCCCTGCAGTCTCTTCAGGCAGAAGTTGAGGTAAATATGATCACCTTTGTCCCCAAATGATTGAACATAGCTTGCTCTCTGGGGGCACACCTACGCAACAGGGCTTAACTCGAAATAAGCTACACAACTTAAGCTACGCTAATTGTGTAGCTTAAGTTCAAATAGCTTATTTCGACTTTTGGTGCTGTCTACACAGCAGTTATTTCAAATAAAGCATTTTCCCCCCAACTTCCCTTACTCCTCATACAATGAGGGTTACAGGAGTCAGAGTAAGAAACCTGTTGTTTCAAATTTATTTCGAAATAATGGGCTTGCTGTGTAGACATTATTCCGAAATAACTGCAGTGTAGACGTAGCCTGGGAGGGTATTAGTTATCAGAAGGCCAACAGACATACTGTGAGGACTAGTTGAACATGGTAGAACAAAAAGGGTAAGAGAATCTCAATGGAATTGAGGAAAACTGGTGTTTGTGTGCGCATGCATATGGACACTGCTGCACCCTTGCGAGGGAATGTGGAGAACAGGGAGGGAAACTGAAGGGAGATTAAAAGAAAATAGGGGGTTCAGAAGAGAGTCTAAGCAGGTTATGTGGAGCACAGGACCAGGTTCTTGTTGAGCCTCCCTTTCAACTGATGGTAGGTGGAACGGGTAAGATTGAGTTAATAATTGGCACAAGTGGATGAAGCAGCTGTTAGGAAGAGTGGCTCCTGATTTTAAAAGAAAAACTGCTAATATTTGAGAGTTGGCTGTAGCTGGTATGGCTCTCTCTTGCATGAATCTTTTGTAAGACATGAGATTCGGCAAGATTCTAATAAATCAATGGATGATTGCTCTAGTCTTGTTCGTTTTGTATTCTACCATGTGTCATCCATTTAAGGGTTGATGAGTTCTGTTAAAGTCAAACGTTCTAGTATTGAATTGCACTGGTCTCTAGCTATTCTGTATTCTCCTTTTAAAAGTAATGTACAGATCATGAATGGATCCATTTTCCAAAAAGACATTTGATACAGAATTCCAAATACATATTTGGGCACATTTAGCAGCAGATTAGGGCTTTAGCCTCCTTTTATGTGTTACTATTGTCATCGGTAAAGGCAGTAACTATACCAGAGAATGTGATTTTTTCCCCCTTCCGAAATCCTGGAAATAGAACAGGAAAATAACCACATTTTGTGACATGAAATTGTGTTCAAGCATTCAACATAAGCAAAAAGAGACTAATGACAGATTTGAAGCAAATAGATGGATTATATAATACACACGTGAAAGTAAATGTAGAGCTGATTAGAGCATCTAAAATACCTATTCTCACTGAATGTTGATGTTTAGCTTGAGATATGACAAATATTTCTAAAGATTTGAATCTCAGCATAGATTTCTAGTTGCACTTCCCTTCTAATGCTATTTAGGCCAAGGATCCTCGTGGAAGATTTCTAGAGAGGGCTTACCTAAAGAGGCCACTGGGGTTATGTCTACACTGCAGTTAAAACCTGGGGCTAGCCCATGTTAGCCGACTTGGGTTTGCAGGGTTGAGAATGTGAGACTGTAAAATTAAGGTGTAGACACTGTGTTTGGCCTGGAACCCAGGTTCTGGGACCCTCCAGGCTCCAGCCTGAGCCTGAAGCATCTATACTGCAAATTTATAGCTAATCCAAGGCCTGCAAGCCTGAGCCAGTTGACACGTGCAGCTGGGATATTTCATTGCAGGGTAGACATAATCTGATATTGTAAGACCCAACCTTCTTGTCAATTACACCAACAACACAATTTCATTATTCAGCCAGTAGGAGGTGTTCTTGTAGCAGCAAAAAGCTGTAGGTATTGCGGAACTTGCCAGCTGGAACAGAGAAAACTATTTTGCTGCTCATGTAGCCCAACGTCTTGCATTTCAAAAATAACAAGAACAAAAAAAAAAATTGCACAATCTTATTGTTTTTATCTTACAATACCAACTTTAGTTAATGCAAGTAAAATAGCTATCTAATTTTCAAACTTCTTCAGCTATTCCCTGGAGCAGCTTCAATTCAAACATTTCTAAGCTAGTTAGATGTTGTTTCCTAGTGTTGAGAAGATTGACAAATAGTTGCAGATTTTCTCAGTATAGGGAACTGAAGGAATGAAGGCAGAACTTAATATATTTGACATTGCAAATGCCACTTAAAGAAATGAATTAATTACTGAATGAATCTGTACTTTCAGAATTTGAATATTTTTATCTTGACTCCTTTTGATATCTGTTAGTGTTAGACATTGTATGCAAGCATAACACATTCATATCTGTTTATGGAACTACTTAGCTCTTTAGCAGATTTTCCTTTAAATAATGCATGGTAGTTTTTTTGTTTGAAAATTTAACTCAAAAAATCTTTTCTTTTTTAATCTTGGTATTCACAAAGTCCATTATCTAAGTCTAAGGTCTGGTCCCACTGAAATAAATGACGAACTCCTGCTGACTTTAATAAGAGTTGGATGGGGTCCTCAATTAGTAAGTTTTGGTTTTTTTATTAATGATGTAACTGAGAAATAAATATTGGAAAAGCTAATTTTAGGAGAACAGATATCCCATTATATCTGTGTGTCTTTTTGTCCCTCCCTCCTTTATCTGTTTTCACCATTTATAGATGGTAAGCTACTACAGACAGGGAGGGTCTCTTGTGGGTATGATGCCCTAAAATTGGACCACAATCTTTGTAGAAATTTTTAGGTGCTACTGTAATAGAAATACGAATACTGTAATAAGCAGTAATTAAAATCTTATAACATTTCAGTGCTTGCATACTGCCTTTGCCAGGTTTAAGAAGCTTTACAAACCTACGCTCAGAACATTAACAAAGAACAGATTTTTACCTGCATTACATATATTAGAAATGTGGGGGTAGATTCTTGGCTGCCTAACTTGTACCTAAAGGGAGATATAGCAGGGTTATTAAATAGACTTTCTTCTTCTCAATTTGATTCTTCACATTTGCATTACACCACCTCTGGGTCTACCTGGAGGTGTGGTCTAATTACAACATGGTCTGGTCATCTCAGCTGAATTTTGGCAGATTGGAATATATGTCTCTAAATGGCTCATATCTTGGTTGCAACAGTTCTACTTCCTTCCCCCATGTGTCCCAGAGTGAAGGCTCCAGAAAGAGCCCAAAAATCCATGCCACAATTAAACAGATTCTTAGCCTGCGCCCTGTGAGCTGAAGTGAGTGGACAGGGGCCAGCTGTGGGTTTTTAATTGCTGTGTAAACATACCATGTATAGGCTTGCTCCTGCGCAAAAAACCAAAATACTATGCTTGAGAAACGTTAGTAATACAAGAGGACTTCTTTCTCTTTAATACATTCACCAGTCATATACCCTTTTGAACAACTTAGAAGAAAACCCTGAAAACATTTGCATGTCACCCATTAAAATTCTCATTCAAAATCTCAGGCCTTTCATCGTAATTGGAACATTAGTAATTTCGAGGCATCATTCCTTGTAGTAAAACAATAAGTTAAAATATTCAAGGCACTGTCGCTCTGATAAATCTAGTTAAATAACACTACTTAGGGAGGCTGATCATTTTCGAGAACACATCTGTTTGGGAACACATCTCTTCAGGCAAGACTCAAGTATCATTTCATTGTGCAAATCCTGGCACTTACATTCTAAATTGTGATTAAATAATATAGTCAAAGATTCATCTAGCCAGTTTCTACCATGTAATATTTGGCCTTATAGCCAAGGTAGCATTAAATAAAGACATTGGATGAAATCCTGGCCCCAATAAAATGAATAGCAAAATTCCCACTGATTTCAGTGGGCCAGGGCTTTATCCATAGGGAATCAATGTTGAGGGGAGAGAGTAATTTTTGAATATCCATATAGCTGTATGCCCAATGTTCAATGGTAGCAAGAAGGGCAAACAAGTCTTACTTTTATATTGTATATATGGATAAGGAATGAACATGTGTGGGGCTTCTCTAGTCACTTTTTGAATGTATTATGTTACATTGGTCACCACATTACAAAATTAATACCAATTATTTTTCAGTAACAGCTATGAAGAAGGATTAGTCAGAGTTAGTCTACTGTCAGACAGCGAGAACAGCTAAAAAGCATTGTATATAAGCTTTGGAAACTCCACTGAAGAAGGAATTATTAAATTATACATTTTTTTGATGTTCTGAAGGAGCCATCAAATTGTGCAGTGCTGAGCAAAGCTTCAGAAACCATCATAGGGGCACATATGCCTAATATCTTGAAAATAAAAAGTAAAAACAATATATAAACATACAAAATAAAAAATAGCTCTTTGAGACAGTTAAACATGTTTTGCATTTGAGTGTCAATAGGAAATGTATTGGGGGAAATATCTCATGCTCTGAACAAATCCAGTGTGCTGACAGGATCTGGGTTTGGCAACAGGATGAGTGACAATTTAATAAATTCCAAGGAACCTCCTCTCTCTCCTTTCTGATTTGTCTTCCATAGGCCTAGCAGACAGCATTTTTTTCACTGTTGGACTATCTCTGTGTTTTGGGGGGATGGGAGAAAAACATACGTTAGTAGAGAGAGCAGCTCCTTCTACAATAAATATGGCAGCTGCTTTGGGTGGGGTAAACAGCCTCTGTTTCCTCTTTGTTTAGGCTTCCTGTTGATAAAATACAGGAGGCCCCCACCTTGCGACCACCCGAGTTCCAACCTCCCACACTTACAACCATTTTTGTAAGTGCAGAAGGGGCCAAAAACCCAACTTACATCCTTGGCCCACATTTATTATCTTGTGTGCTGGCATGGGGAATAGCGTGGAGACAAGGAAATAAATGTACTGGAAATGAGTGAATGTTCCCAGGAAGACACATAGCCAGGAAGCAAGTACTGTTCTAGAAAGGTGTCAGGATTTTCTGTTTGTGCTACTCCATCTACTGGCACAAAGGCTTGGTACTGGATAACTAAGGTAAGGAAGGGCTTTTATCTGCATTTTGGAGATGGAGAACTGAGATGCATGGAGACTAAAGCAATTTGTTCTCTATATATTTGTATTAGTTTCTAAGGTGCCACAGGACTACTCATTATACAAGAGTGTATCTTCTCCATCCCTTTGAATCACTTTTCTGTACTTTACAATGCGAGTTAAAGCTACTTCAGAACATAAGCCTGCAATTTCAGGAATATTATTTGTTCTAGTTAGTCGTATTTGAGACAAAAACAAGAAACTTTTCAGTTCAACACCAAATCTGAGATCATAGGGCACAGAAATAACAACTGAACACTGCTTTAGTTTTTTAAGAAATGAAGCTTTTCATCTCATTCTTGCTGCTTATGTCTCTAGGGAAAATAAAGAGTGCGACAGTGAAAAAATGTGACTTAAAACTTCTGGTTCCAGTGGTTAGGAAATAGTTCTTGGCTCTAAGAAGATGAGGTTTATGGAAGAGAAGCTGATAAGTAACATATGATCATGTAAAAAGAACATTTAAAAATTTTAACCTTTTCATATGATATTAATGGATGAATTTGTATGGATTCCTACAAGACCTAAAAAAGTTTACAGCTGTTACTTTTCCTAGGAACATATATTTGCTATGGTAGTTCTATGAATGCCTGTATGATACAATTTTATGATTTCACTTAGATCTTAGTTTTATTATATCACTTTAAAACTGGTTTTATTCTTTTATTCATTATACTTAGCAATTCCAATGTAGGGTATTGTAGTACATGTGTAAAGAAACTACAGTAAAAATGCAGTAGCTTGCCTATCTTTACTGTACCATGAAGTTTAATACAGTATCTATCTATCAGAAATGTCTATCTGTGAGTCTGTTGTTTAAGAACTCCTCCTAAACAGTAAGAGCTAGCATCACCAAATTTGGTCTGCAGCTTTCTCTAGTTCTAGCTTAAATCAAGATCAGGATTTGTTGTGCCAGGAAAATGGGAAGTGCCTGGAATGGGAATGTTTTCCCTAACCTGGAAAGGGAGGGGCAGAGAGAGGAGGGACACGATACTAGGGGTACGTCTACATTGCACAGCTATTTCGGGATATAGGAGATATCCCGAAATAGCAATCCTGCGTCTACACAAGCCATCTGTTATTTCAAAATATTTTTCAAAATAACGTGTGCACTATTTTGCCATCCCGGTAAACCTTGTTGCACAAGGGATAAGGAATGGCTTGAAATAGCACATTATTTTTAAATTTGCTGCTGTGTAGATGCACCAAATTTCAAAATAAGCTATTTCAAAATAGTTTTGACATAAGATATGTAATTTGCATAGTGCAAATTACATATCTTATTTCGAGTTTAGTGTGCTATGTGCATGCACCCTCAGAGTGGCCACTGGGGGCTGCCAGCACAGGGGACAGCTACACTGCAGAGTGACCACTGGGGGCAGCTACACCAGGCAGAGAGTGGCTGGCTGGGGCCAAAGCTCCACATCCCATCTAAGTAGCCCCCCTACCTCTAACCCCTCCCTCCTGGCCCTCGACTGCAGTGTTACATGGGGACGGCACTGCCAGCTAGCCACCCCACGGTGGTCCTCCCACGACCAGGGTTTGGTCATTTTATCTCTGACCTCAGAAAACACCCTCCCCTCCAGCGCTCTCCCACACCCAAGAAACAGTTGGGGGGAGAACTGCAGCCCACAGGCCCTCCCAGCCACCCCCAACCTTCAAGAAATGTGGGGGGAGAGGGGAGAAGGCCACAAACTAAAAACCAGCAGCCCTCCCACCCCAGGACATGCTGGGCTGGTTGGAAGCCACAAACCGGTAGCCCTTCACACCCTTAGGAGATGCCAGAGGGGCCATGAACCACAGCCTTGGTGGCCCCCTTGCTGCAAGTAGATGTGGTAGGGGGGAGATAGGGAGCCATGCTCTGGTGGCCTCAGTCCACTCTCAAGGAGCACTAGCGGTGCAGAGAACCATGGTCTGGTGGCCCTCCCACCCTGAGGAGATGCAGGGGGCCAGGAAACATGGCTCGGCAATACCCTGCCCCCAGGACAGGCCATGTGTCTGTGTGTGAGAGGAATCACAGCCTGGCTGTCCCTCTCCCCAGTGAAACACAGTGAGGAGGGCTGGGAATCGTGGCCTGGTGATCCCTCCACCCCCAGGAGATGCTGGGAAGGCCCAGGAGCTGTGGTGCAACGGCCTCCCCCTACACCCATGAGATGCCAGTGGAGGATCAGGAACCATGGCCTGGACCCGGGCAAAGCCAGGTGAGTCTATTAGACATATGGCAAGGTTATAGTAGAATGCCATCTCTGATAACATAACAATAAAGCTGGAAAATACTGGTAATTGCAATTTACATGCTTATGGGGTAGATAAAGATACCAGTACATTAAGACCCAAACTTTCCAATCCAGGTGCCTACATTTAAGCACCTACATTTACATTTAGGCATCTAAATAAAAGAAACCCGATGTTTCAGAAGTACCTATGGTCAAGTGAAGCTGAGGTACTAAAATCAAGCCATATTTGGGTGTCTAAATAGAAATGTAGATACCTCCCATAATTTCAGGCACCTGTGTTTCCCTTTTGGTCCTCGGTACCTCTTTGAATATGAATATCCAGTAGCATAATTTAGTTATCTGCACAATGTTTTGAGTAATACCTATGCCTACCTATAGAATTGAGCCATGTCTTACAGATGACAGGATGGAATGTTAGCTTTTCCATATTTAGTATGTTTAAGAGAAAGTGTGTCTGTTTTTCATGTATCTGCTGTATTTTAATACTTGTGTGTGGGAAAAAGATTCCTGAATTTCTTGTAAATGGAGTAAATGATCTTGCCTTGGCTGTGGCATCTTGTTAGGGTTTAAAATTAAAAACTCTGAATACTGTACACTTGCAAAAGAGCTACTTGAGAGAGTGATAAAATTACCAGCACAGCGGGGTTAAACCAGCCCACAAAAGCCTAACTGAAGAGGTCAGCACCATGCAAACTAAATACTGTGTACTGAATTCCTTTTGAATGGTTGGACCCATGGGCAACTGCCCCCTATAGCTCCCCTCTCAGTCAGCAGGCCTGTCCCACCCACCCCATTTTAGCTACAAAATGGATTCACATATCTTTGAACTAATTGGGACACTACAATCCAGCAGATGGCAGGTAGAGTTCCTTCAATCATCAGCAGAACTGCTTGTTATGCAAATGGCTGCTACAGGGAATGTAATAACATGGACTACTTTTAGGTGTAACAAAACAAACATTAAGAGACTCCTCAGTGGTACAGACTTAGAGGAAACTTCAGTTTCATTTTCAATGATTCATATTTGAATGTCACAAAAAGTACAAAAGCTAGGTATTTACAATTCTTACAAAATCTATTATAATCAATTTTTTGCAAACCACTTCAGAAGATCTATCTATCTATCTATCTATCTATCTATCTATCTATCTATGAGATCACTGACTGAATTCAGCTCTTCTCATTTTACATAAAATGATTTTTCTGCTGTCTGAAGTGCATCTGTTGTTAGGTGAAGAGACATCTACAAAAGTTCCATTTTGAGGCACATAATGTAAAAAGTGAGGATGATCATTTCCTTTCCGTAAGGGAAAACTTTCTAAGGCAGTTATGCCACACCTGGGACCCTGAAGCTCTCCATTTGTTTCAATTACTTAAAAACAGCTGTACTGCTGATATGAACACCTTTACTTCTTGTAGAGACAAAAGTGGGTTCCGGGCTACCAAGACAAAAACTGCATGAATACTCTCCTTGGAACTGATGTAATGGAATATGTGGAAGGCTTGATTTTAGGTTCTGTGTTAAGTGCCATGTTTACATTGATATTTTATTTTAAACATAGAGAACTGAGTTTTCAAAATTAACCACTAAAGGCCTAAATTCTCCTTTTGATGGTCAGAAATACATACAATGTGATATGACATAGTTTCCATTTTAGTGGTGATGCATATTAATATTCTACTTGAGAAGTCCAGCCTATCGTTTTATTTGTGAATGGGCTCATTCAGCCAGATCACATGAAGGTGCATAAATCTATTCTCTTCCAGTTCTAGTGGTACATTGTGGTTTTGGTAGAAGAAAGAATGTGACTCTGCCCTTTCTCATGTTCTAAAATACCTTCTCTGTTAATAAATAGTCTGTTGCATTTGGGCTTATTAATGATGGTCTCGATACTGATTGGAAAGCCATCCTAACAAACTTTTGTAGCAGATTATTATTAAATTAAAAATTAGTAATACAAAATGTGGTGTTTGGGTCTCTAATCAGCTGCTTCTTAGATGGGGCTATATTACAAGGCTCAGGAGTCCATTTCTAACATGTAGTTTCCTATTTGAACTATGATACCACTCTGCCCTCTGTAAAGAATTGTCTCTTAATATCTTCAGATGGCAATGGGACGTGCATGCGTGTGGTACCATACCTCCCCAAGTGCCTTGCGTTTCAAGAATGCTCAAACAGTTTAAGTAACCTGAATAATAAGAAGAATGTACCAGCAAGACGTTCATGTTCCTAATAAAACAATTCAGTAAAGTTAGTCACTACTCATATTTTTTTAGTAGCTGCATTAATTTCAATGTCTCTTTTGTTAACAGTTTATGCAAATCATGCCCATGGCCCCTCAAGCTTTTGGCATATTACCAGTATGAACCACTGTATACCCTGAGTCTAGCTCATAGAATAGTCTTTGTTTGCACTTTCCCATGGGTCCTCTTCACATGGTTCACTCCTTTTATGGACCTCATGTTCCACCCTCCCTCTTATTTCCCACAAAAGACATCCATCATTGGGCAAATCATCCCAAAGAGAGAATAGCCAATGTGGTCTTTGTTCTTAGCTGGATGTTTGGCAAATAAGTGGATAATTTAAAACATAAATGATCATTCATACTAGCCAAGTTTGTGGCTCAAATGAATAGATACCAGATTTTCCAAAGTAAGTTTCCTTTCCTTGGTCTTGGTACATTTCTTACCTCCCCTCCCCCCATTTTTTCCAATGCTGAGTTTTGTGAGGCATTATCTCTTGAACATCTACATCCTTCAGAACCATGCAGCAACCCTAGTGCAAGCCCTCCAAAGAGCTTGGGTACCAACTCTTCTGAAGCTCATGCTATCACATCTACACTTCTGTTGATTCCTGGGTTATCAACAAATAGGCAAATATATGCTGGTTAAAGCCAGCATATATTTGCCTATTTGTGCTATAACCAGAACCTCCTTTGCAATGTAGACATATCCTTGAGACATGTCTACACTGCAGCCAGGATGTGTGTTGCAATGCCTATAGGCATTTCCTAACTAGTTTTGATCAAGATACCTTGTAGCTGTGGCAGCAGGGGTGGCAATGTGGGCTCCTAACCCCCGGCAGAGTCCTGAGTTCATATTTAAGTGGCTAATTAGATCAAAACTAGCTTATATGAGATGCAATTACTACTCCTGATAGTACTGTTGACATTCCCATGGCAATATCTTCAAAACTTCTAGGTCATATTATAGCTAATAGGATTTTGCTGCTATATTCTGCATCACTCCTTTTTTTTTTTTTGAGATTGAAAATGATTTTTCTTGTCTGAACATTCTATCATGTTAAAATCAGAGTAGTTGCTCTATAAAACCACTGTCTTGCTCAATAAGCTTCGAGGGGAAAAGGTCAGGAACTTTAAAAAAATTGAAATAATTATTTAACAGTTATTATAAAATAAATCAGCTGTTTTCCCGCATTTGATTAAGGGCTCCCGATGGATAGCTTCAAATGGTATGAATTGGTTTATTTAAACTTTTATTGCACATATAAGAGGCTCTAAATCTGTAACACGCTTAAAAGTTTAACAAAACACAATAAACTTACCTTAAAAACAAAACTGCTGAAACCCTTATGCTCTGGCAAAAGATCTTTCATTGCATGGGGCTTGTTACATAACATAGTTGCATAGTCTGTTGACCATTAAAAACTTCTGGAAGACCCCCAACACAGTCTCCCCACATCTTACTCAATTCCACTGCTACAGTCCTGAATGTTGCAGTCAGCAGAACTGCAATTTTATTACTATTTTAGTCCATGCAATGTAGTTGAGAAAATTACTGTTTTAAAAATCAGTGGCTACTTAAAGATTAATCAGAGCAGAGAAGCCCCCTTTTTTTCCTCTGTTTCTTAGCCAGTGAGGGTATGTCTACACTACAGAGTTTTGTTGGAAACACAGCTGTTTTTCCAACAAAACCTGAGGTATGTCCACACTGCAAACACGTTCTTCCAAAAGTAAATCAAAAGAACAGGGGATTTTTTAGCATTGGTAATCCTCTTTCTATGAGGAAGAAGCCTTTTTCCAAAAGAGCTCTTTCAGCAAAAGGTGTGTGGGGACAGGGAAGACGGAGGACATTCAGAAGAAGAGGAAAGAAGAAAAAGCACAGGTGTCCTGCTGACTACTTCGTCCATAATAATCACAGCTTACATGCGAGAGAGATCCATTCAGTGTGGACGCTATCTTTCAAAAAAGCAGATGCTTTTTCAATGTGCTTTTGTGTGTGGCTGCTTTCTTTTAGAAGAAGGTTTTTCGGAAGATCTCTTCCGAGAAAAGGTTCTTCCGAAAGAAGCCTGCAGTCTAGATACAGCTTGAGAGATCAGATATGGATTATTTTTTACTGCCATCTGTGCTTCACTGAGCTGTTTTTAATTGTTTCTGACTCTTTGGGCTAGATCCTCATATTATGTAAGTAATCATAGATCAATTGAGGTCAATTGAATGTGGATTTAAGACCAAAACAAAAAATAGATACCCCAAATTGTGCCCTGCTTTTTGAGGTCATTTTGAGATCATAGCTAATAATAATTTGTAGACATCTGCATCATATCTTTTGTGGCTACATGTATCATAAATCAGAGATTGTGTGACATTTTGCTCTTCTAGGCAATGGCACTGAAGAATTTCAGAGAGTAGATCAGCAGTACCTTGCAGTGCTGCAATACAATTTGCAGAAGCTATGACAAAAGAGATATTAGTGGCATCCACCAGATTTGGCGATTACATGGAATAAATTAATTTATAGAGGGACTAGAGGGTCTGATATTGGGGGAACTAACCCTATCATTTCTAGGTTATAGGATAAAGTATATTTAGCCAGACTGGTAATGATCAAGAGTAATTACTCTATTAGTGACAGTTTAATGTTTGTGTGAAAAGAATTGGTGTTCTCACCCCAGCGTTTAGCAGACAAGAATTTGCATCAAAAACTCACCACCATGATTACTATACTTGTTTGTAGTTTCTGAATAAACAGAATGAAATACCTTGTCACTACTGACAGTAGCACCTTTTTCAAGACTGGAGTGTTGTGAGGGTGTTTGCATTGCTATATCCTATGATGAACCAGTTCTGTGGTTAAATGGAAGGCCTCATTCTCCAGAGTTCTCAGCCTGACACTTGCTAGTATGATTGTTATCAAAGAGAGCTGTGGTTGAGTGAGCTAATCACAAACTAAGTGCCAGGCACCCCAGCATTGTCCTCCTGACTTTTACACTTACTTCCACTATCTATAGCAAAAGAGCATCTCTTTGACTCTGTATCTCCATCAATACATGGGAACAGTTTTTTTTTTACTGTGTCCGCACCACTGGGATTGATGACTTAATATTTGTAAAAACACTTTGAAGAAGAAAAGCATTGTGAATCTAGCACTTACATTAGATACTGAATTAATTAATAACTAAAAAAATGCACTGTCCCTTCTGGATTCATATATACTGACAATTATTTAAATTGGCTTTTTCATTTACAATTACATTAAAGCAATTATTGTACAAAATTCATAATAGTTAACACCCTACTTTGAAAATAAGTTTGAAAAAGATACATTCTACTTACAAAATTCCAGATAGTTCTTTACATTAAATGTCTGGGTAGAAAAAGGCGAAGTATAGTCTTTAATTAACAGATGCAATTTAATATTTATTGAATGGCAGAATTAATTGGCAGAGTTGTAGAATTCCAGAAATATCTTGATGTCTGGATTCTTACCAGTAAGTAATCCTGTCTCAGAAAGCAGCAGGAAGAAGGCTTTTGTTTAGGCAACATATATGCTGATTAATCCAAAGAAATCTAAATAAAACTAATTTGAGCGTTTGCTAAGAGAAAACAACCCCTTGCTGCCTCAGATATTAAAAGCCAAATTATGGCCATTTCAGTGCAAATGCACCAAAGAGTGAGGTGGCAAAAGCATAGGACCCTGCACCAACTAGTGAAGGGGGTGTCTAACGAGTACTGCTAATTTTAGAGGGGGACTGGCCCTATCTCTGCTACTATGTTTACACTGCAGGCTTTTTGTGCAAGAACGGCTGTTCTTGTGCAAAAACTTGCAGAGCATTTACACTGTACGTGTGTTCTTGCACAAGTAAATTTACAATAAAGCATCAGAAAAGAGGGTTTCTTGAGCAAGAGTCATTCCTCTCCCCACGAGGAATAAGCCTTCTTGCGCAAGAGCTCTTGTGCAAGAAGGCAGTGTGGACAGCCAACAGGGGTTTCTTGCGCAAGAAACCCCTGTGGCTAAAATGGCCATCAGAGCTTTCTTGCGCAAGAGAGCGTCCACACTGCCATGGATGCTCTTGCGCAAAAGCAGGATTAAACAGGATTAAACAGGACACCAGCCTGTTTGAATCAGTTGAAGATCAGTGCCTATATAAGCTTCACAACATTGAGATGTACATTTATACTGAAAACAATCATAAGATTATTATCAGAGGTTATGATGTAAGTGAAAGAGATTGTGAGTAAGGCTAATGGAAACAGAAAAAAAACTTAAAAAACAACTAATAGTCTAGCAGCACCTTATTAAAGACTAAGAAAACGTAGATGGTATGAGCTTTCACGCACATAACCCACTTCTTCAGATGAATGGCATTATTAAAGGTCTAGTTTAAAAATAAATGGGGGAGAGAGGAAAAAAAGGGGAAAAATGTCAAGTAGAGTGTTCATGCTACATGAAGCTGATAGAAAATAGCTGACAGCTATTTCCCCTCTTTCCCCCTTCTTTTTCCTTCTCCCCCTCCCTATTTATTTTGGAACCAGACTTTTAATAACTCAATTTATGTGAAGAAGTGGGTTATGCCCATGAAAGTTCATGATACCATCTACATGTTTTGTCAGCAGCACTTTAAAGATTAGTCTAGTCATTGTTTTTTAGGTTTTTCCAGTGACAGACTAACTCAGCTACCCCTCTGAAGGTTTTGGAAACAGAAAAGTTACTTATAAAACAAAATCATACCACGCTTTCTAGAGATTTAACTTTATAGGTTAACCTTTTCTCTAATAATATTGTCTTATGTCCTCTACAGAAATTCCAATCAGGACAAGTTGGGATCTGGTTTTCATTAATGTAATTAAACTGTCTGATTACTTCTTCAGGTGCAGGGTGTCTTTTTGCCTTCTTACATTTCCTGAAGTCATGTGTTTGTCCCCAGAATCAAAATGACATCCTAGGGTTTATTCCCTGGTGTGCTGAGTTCATGTTGACTTCTCATGCAAACTGGGCTTCCATGGTGCTGTCTTACATTGCTTCATTTACATGTGAACCAAGGCAGACAGGCAAATTTTATATCCTTTGTTTGATAGTAACCTCTTTGACTTGATTTTAGACTTTTAGGAACATATTTTCAGTATACACTACAGATAAAATTATTGCTACAATATTTTGAGAGTCATTTTTCACAAAAACAAAACAATACCTCTGCAAATATGCCCACAATATATATTTTTATTAATTATATAGTTTTTCTTATTCTAACACAGCATTGCAGTCCAGGATACAAGCGTATGAACTATAAAGTGCTCTGTGTCCCGAATAAAAAGGGGCACATCAAATCTTTTAATTAGAAAGACAGTACAAAAACTGGCTGGGCTGCTTAAAAACCAGCGAGGTAACAACAGTAACAACTTGTTCCTACACTTTTATCTAGTAACACAACTGCTTCATTTTATAAAATTCAGAATGTGGATATTCTAGATAATTTGCAAGTAACTTGGTACATAAGAAACACATTCAAAGTTCCCCACTACCTTAAAAAGCCGGGAGAAAGCTTTGAATTTTTATTTGCCAATAACTGAGAAAATGTTGACTTTATTTAAGTCTATTGGAATGATGACTCTCAAATACTTAAAACCATTTTTTACCACAAATAAGTCATTAAAAATTCATGTAATTAAGATAGTGAGAATCAGACACACAGAGGGTGTGTCTACACTGCAAGGAGCTACATCAATTACATAGCTCATTTCACAATAAATATGGAATGTCTACACAGCACTTATTTCAAAATTGAGCACTCTTCCTCTGACTTCCCTTATTTCTCTTACAATGAGGGTTACAGGAGTCAGGATAAGAAGTCCCCCAGCATAACAGTATTTTGATACTATTTCAAGATAACTGCCTGCTGTGTAGAAGTGGACTAAGTTATTTCGGAACAGCGCTAGTAATTTCAAAATAGTGTTGCAGTGTAGACGTACCCAGGGAGAACTTTTGATTTTGACCATTTCAGGTCTTGATCCAGCAAAGCTCATGTGGCGTCCCACTGGCTTTAGTAGATCTATTCACAAGCAAGTGCGTAACCTTAAACAATGTGGCTACGTCTAGACTGGCCCCCTTTGCCGGAAAAGGCATGCAAAGGAGGCCAGTCGGAGTTGCAAATGGAGCGGGGATTTACATTTTCCCCGCTCCATTTGCATGAACATGGCTGCCGCTTTTTTCCGTCTTAGAGTTTTGACGGAAAAAAGTGCCAGTCTAGACAGGGCTCTTGCGGAAAAGAAAGCCTTTTCCGCAAGATCTCTTATTCCCTTTAGAAAATAGAATAAGAAATTTAGAAAAGGGAATAAGAGATCTTGCGGAAAAGGGAATAAGAGATCTTTTCCGCAAGAGCCCTGTCTAGACTGGCGCTTTTTTCCATCAAAACTCTAAGACAGAAAAAAGCGGCAGCCATGTTCATGCAAATGGAGCAGGGAAAATATAAATCCCCGCTCCATTTGCAATTCCGACTGGCCTCCTTTGCATGCCTTTTCTGGCAAAGGGGGCCAGTCTAGACATAGCCTGTAAGTAAATCCATTGAAGTCAGTAGGGCTGATGTGCTTAACTATTTTGCCAGATTTGGCTTTATTGAGGACTTGATTCTGGAAGGTACTGAGCACTTCTTGTGACACGCTAAGTTGTTCAGCATTTGGACTAGCTGAACTCAGCTGCTGAAGACAGCCATAAGATACTAAGCAAGAGTTGTTGCTCACTGCTACACCCGAAGTGGGGTTTTTGGTGTCTGGCAGTGGGGACAGTGAGAGGTCAGGTACTTGTGTATAATGAGGGCATTCCTCACTATATTTTCTGAATTGCATTATGTCCCCAGTAAAACCAAATGAAAGACTCCTACAGGAGCTAATGGAAACAGTTGATCCTATGCTACTAAAAATGTTAGAATCCCAAGTATGGAAATGTGTCCTAATTAGTAACAATTTACATTTGCAATCTGAAGGTTGGTGACTGACCGAAACACATTTGACTATTTCCAGGAAACAGTCTGTCTCATAGTCATCTGCCTAATACATCCCAATGTAAGCTGAGATCAGTCTTCCAGCCTGTTGGCTCAATGTCCATCAGTGCCCACTCCCTCAGTTGACTTCGTTTTATTGGATCCTCAGCAAAGCACTGGTGGCTCAGTACTGGCCTCACAACCTTCATCCCCATTGCTACTGGTTTCAGCTCTAGAACTGGAAGTGAAGAAGAAAGCCACATGCAATTAAAAAGCCTTGTAGTGAGGCAGTGTGGCCTCCCTCAGAGAGTGACAAGGAGGCAGCACAACATCCCTCCCCCGGTGGGCCAAACCAGGGGAGCCATGTCCACCCCAATGGAATTGGAAGGGTGAGATAGGAAGGAAAGTACAAAAGATGGGCTCTGCTGCAGCTCAACTGGAGTAGATCCACCAGACGAGAAAGATGTGCCCCTCTTGCGGTAGAAGCCTGCATGTAGGTGTGGCCAGGGCTGCCAGCTGAGGACTGGCTAGAGCTCCCAGGACTGTTGGCTAATGAAGACACTGAGGAGTTGCTAGGCTTGCTGCCTGAGCACTGGCCAGACCTTCCTGGGTGGCCTGCTGGCTAAGAGGCTGAGGAGCAGCTGGGGCTGCCGCCTGCAGACTGGCCAGAGCTTCTCCAAGTGATGGACACAGATACACCTGAGGGGGAGAGTAGAAGGCAGTCCAGAGAAACCAGGAAACAGTGTGGTTGGGAGCTGGCCTGATATAAGGTCAGTGTGCTGCAGCGGATGCACACTGACCCAATGGTGGACCACTCTGCCACTTTTAGAACCCCAGGCCGGGATACAGTAGAGTTGGGCTGGCCCATGTCCCCCGTGCTACTGCACCCCTGGGGTGGCATCACTCCCCCTCCTTACGCCAGGAGGCCTGAACTCCTTAGGCACCCTTACCTGAGCCTCACAGACTGCTTAATGCTCACCACTGCCTTAGTTCCCATACTGTCTTGGTACTCACCCTTACTTGGAGCCCAGACGCTTTTGCTGCTCTGCCCTGATTGTAGGTCTACCCATTGTCTTGCTGCCCCACCCTGACTGGGTCTGGGCTTATTGACTACTTAGCCCTTTGCCCATATTGCAGGCCAGAACTTACTATTTGCTTCCCTGCTCTGACTGACTGCCCAGGGCTCGTAGGCTGTCTTACTGTTTTGCCCAGCCGGGGGACCAGAGCTCTAGGTGTAGTAACTTAAGTTCCTGTTAAAAGTACGTGACAGATACATGACAGTGAGACAGTGTGGCCTCCCTGAGTGCATGTCTACACTTACAGAAGATCTATGCTCCGGAGGCCGATTTTCTGGTGTTCAATTTAGCGAGTCTGGTTTAGACCCATAAATCGAACACTGAGGGCAGCCCCCACTGGTATCCGGTACTTCTCCTTCTGTGATGAGTAGGGGAAGCCGATGGGAGCGTTTGCTCCCATCAACCTCCCACTGTATGGATGCTGTCAGGGCTCAGCTTAGGGCAGGGGTTCCCAACCTGGGGTACACGTATCCCCAGGGGGTACGAGAAACTTGTCAAGGAGGTACGGGGAATATTTGGTAAATAACTAGAATATCCTAATTGAAATGTTCCAAAAGTAGTAGTGTTAGTGAAAAAAGTTGTGGATTCTAGAGGCTAGAATTTATTTCCTTTCATATTGAATAGGGGTACGGGAAGGTTTACTAAAAGCCAAGGCGGTACGGGGACCGAAAAAGGTTGGGAACCCCTGGTTTAGGGTAAGCTGACTCCAGCTATGCATTTTGTGTAGCTGAAGTTGCGTACCTTAAGCCAACCTCCATAATCTAGCATAGACTAGGCCTAAGAGACTGACAGGGAGGGACTGCCTAGGTCCTCAACAGACTTTTTATTGAAAAAAAAAATGCTGCAGGGCTTCTTAGTGACCCAAACAGGTCAGGAACTTGGTTTAGCATCTCATCCAAACAGCATAGCAATCCCAGACTGCAAGCACTGATTTATCAAAAACACACTGTGGGTCACACAAGGGATTATTCTTTTAGTATCAGGCTCCCATTTAAGGCTCACTCTGCATAGTTTGTACAATCTGATTTGGTATGGCTAGAACAGATCAGTAACAGTCTTCATTAGTTTACTGGCGTCTACTTGAATTGGGAATTATGCCCAACAATACCAAGACACTAGAAATATTCAAATTGGCTAAGATTTTTGTCCTTTTAACCATTAATCACTAAATTGTGCAAAATAAGGAATGGAGTCAAGGGGGAGACCAGATTTAGAGGCAGACATAATAAATAGTTTACCAAGAATATAAATAAAATCACGAGTATAATCCATTCGTTATTTATCTTTACACACACCAGCAAAGAGCAGTCTAAAGCAAATTTACTGTCAAGATTTGCATGCCATCAATAAAACATGTTATAGGACTACCACAATAGTCAAGGTATTCTTCTTCTTCTTCATCATCATCAGTGTTCCCATTAGGCCACTGGTATTTAGGGCAGTGATGACCATCACCCATTCCTGTCTGTTTCTGGCAAGACTTTCGTGGGTCTTCAGCTGTGCCCCATTTTTTTCAGTTCCACTTGCACAGCTCTTGGCCATGTTGGTTTTGGGAAGCCTCCTTTTTGTTTGCCCTCAGGTGTCCATCTTATTGCTATTCTGGTAATGGAATCCAAAACACATGGCCAATCCATCTCCAATATCTCCTGGCAGTGAGGGTGCTCAGATCTTCTTGGCTGCAGTTTGCAAATAGATCTTGGTTTGATATTGTTCTGGACCAAATGATATGGAGGATTTTCTTAGGCAGGTGTTATGGTTCACCCCGTCTAAGCCCAGTGGGGGCTCCTCCTTTCACGGTTCTAGCACCTCGTTTGCCTTCCTCCACGTCACTGGCCTTCCTGGTATCATCCGGGATGGAGGGGGACCTGGTCCCTCGCTCTCTCCAGGTCCCAGCCCAGGACCCTAAGGGTAGGTGTCTTGAACGCGCTGCCCTGCCGGGGGGGCTACTGCCGCACCTCACCGGTCCCTGGGGAGTCCTAACCCCGTCCTGGGCTGCTTTCTCCGACCCGGGTGGCTCCCGTCTGTCCCGCCACGTCCGCCGGGGATAGGGGGGCGGCTCACCCTCTCTGGCGGTGCTGATCCCCTGTCACCAGGCCGGACGTCCTGACAGGCCCCACAAGGCCCCTGGCTGGCTCCTCCGGGCTAGGCGCTGTTCGGTGCCCTCGCGTCTTCCTCTCCTCCTGGCTCCCTGTCCGGTCGACTTTTGAAGCCTACGCCCCTTGGTGGGGATGCCAGCGCAGGCGCCTTGGGCCGCCGGGCCCTCCCCTGGGCTGCCCGCGGGGAGGGCTATGGCGCATGTGCTGCAGGCGGCCGCCGAACAGTCCCGGCAGAGCCGCCTTGGCTCCCCAGCGGCAGCACCGCTCAGTGCTGGAGTGCGGGGCGCGGGGTTAGCTGCCACGATCCCCGCCATCCCATCACAGCAGGTTATATGGAAGAAGACAGTTTGGACTGGTCATACTTTCTCATTCACCAGCATTCTGCACTATAAAGTAGAGTTGAAAGTATGCACCTCTCTCTTTTAAGTTTGGTTTTAGTGTGTTATTTTGATGGTTTCCAGACTGTATTTAAGCTTCTGAAGATGTTCCTGTCTTTGTTGGTTCTGATCTGGATGTTCTGACTTGTTCCACCATCCTGGTTGAAGGAGCTGCCCAAGCATGTGAATGTTTCTACAATGGTGAGAACATGATCCTGTATCTGTACTGTTTTTGGTGGAACAATATTAATGGTCATGAGATCAGTCTTGTTGCAGTTGATTTTCAATCCAATCTGCTCACTGAATGCATAGAGTTGAATTTTTTTCCTTGTATAAGGGATTGGGTATGTGGTACAAAAGCTGGATCATCTGTGAAGCCCAGGTCTTTGAGATTGGAGAAGGGAGTCCATTTAATGCCTCTTAGCATGTCTACTGTTGTACACTGCATCACCCAGTCAATGGCAATGCTGAAGAGAATTGCAGATGTGACACACTCCTGTTTTGGTTTAAAAACTGAGTTAACTGTGATCAACACCGCATGTAAAGTTGGAATAGAAACTTTTGAAGATGTTGATGATATAGAGAGGGATTCTAAATACCTGCAGAATGTGCCATTGTAAGCATTGTTTTATCACAAGGGTGGGCAAATACTGGCCCAGGGGCTGGATTCAGTCTAACAGGGTTAGTCCTTGGCGGGCCCCCACACTGCAATATTTGCCTGTACCTCCACAGGTATGGGGGAATCACAGCTCCCATTGGCTGTGGATCACTGTTCCCGGCCAATGGTACATGTGATCCTCCATACCTGCAGAGATGCAGGTAAATATAGTGGCAGTGGTCCTCTGGGGGCTAACCTGGTGAACTGCTGCCATTTTATTGTCTCCCTCTGTTCTATCATGATCCTTAGAGTGAAGGTCTGGTCTGTGCATCCATGCCCTTTCCAAAATCTAGCTAATTCTTTTTCCTCTGGCATATACTGGACTATGATTTTGCACAATACCTTGCTTGGCACAGATAAAAGTATGATACTATGCCAGTTATTAAAATCATTGAGAGTTCCTCCTTTTGGTATCTTCATTATAACTCTATTGGTCCATTCATCTTGCACTTTTTCCCTTTCCCAGACTGATGTAAATATTGGGGTCAGGATCCGTGTTCCTTCTAAGATTTTCCATCCATGAGCAGAGTGAGTTTTGTCTTGTGCGCCAACAATGAGGTTACGTGCTTTTGTTTGGATGTGTGCCACTGTGGCACCCACCAGTGGTGCTTCTCCCCAAAAGACTTTCTTTACCAGGTAGCACACCCCCCCACCTCTTGGAGAGAAGGTGAGACTTGCCCCTCCTCTCCCCCCCTCCCCACAGAGAGTGCTGCTCACTGGGCATCCTGTGTGCAGGGCAGGGACTGATCCTCATGGGGCTAGCTGTGAGTCCCCACCTGGGGCAGAGGGAAGCTTCTGCCAGAAGGGACTGAGATGCTGGGGAAGGGGCAGTGACATGTGGAGGGGGGAAGCTCTAAGGGGCAAAAGAGAGGTGTGAGAGGGGGGAAGAGAGATGCAGGGCGTCCCAGTCCCAGGAGCAGCCGCACCACAGCCTGGCTTTGGCTTTGGGCAGCCGCCATGCGGCCAGCCGAAGGAACAGTTGGGAAGCCACTTTGAGGTCCTGAACATAGCTCTAGCACTGGGGAAGGGCTGAAACTGACCCTAGCCACCAGAGCAGCTCCCACCACCATGCAGCCTCAGCCGCGAGAGTGGCCCCAGCCCCTCGCCACATAGCCCTGGCCATGTGGCCCCAGCCCTCTGAACAGGCCCTTGCTATGTAGCCCAGCCTCCTGAGGTGGCCCCAGCCCTTCCGAGCAGGACCTTGAGCAGGCCCCAGTCCCCCGAGCAGGTCCCGACCCTAGCTGCCCACCATGTGGCCCAACCAGCCGCAGGAGCAGCCCACCCCATCATACCGCCTCAGCTGTCCACCCAGGAGCTCCCCACCACGACGCGTCAGCGGGCCCTGGCCCAGAGCAGCCCCCTGCCATGCCACTCACCTTTCAGCTGGAAGGGGAATGCTGCTGTGCGGCTCTGCAAAGTAGATGGGTGGGCGGATCCTTTTTTGTGCACAGCCGTGCAAGTGCGCACCTTGGCAGGAACTATGGTCAGGCTAGATGCTGCTAACTCAGGATTTACCTTGAAGAATTCTGCATTCTATTTATCCTTGCCAGGAGCTTTCCCATTTTCAAAGGAGTTAATGGCTTGATTGATCTCTTCCTTTGTTGGGGTGTTTGTGTTGACATCAACAACTCCTTCTGCCTCCTGCATGTTTGCTTCCTCTTTTATAATTCTCAGTAGATAATCTTGTTTGTCCCCGATGAGAGTGTTTGTTGGTGTCTGTCACTTACTGTGGATAAGCCATGTCATTCTGTAGACAGTTCCTTATTCACCACAAGCAACTGCATACTCTGCTTGTGTTGCCAGATCATCAGTATAATCTTCAGAGGGCCAGAGGGGTCACCGAGTTAGTCTGTAACAGGAAAAACTTAAAAAACAACAAATAATCTAGTAGCACTTTAAAGACTGACAAAACATGTAGATGGGATCATGAGCTTTTGAAAAAAGACAACGAGTAGATAAGCTTCAGAGGGATAGCCAAATAAATCTGTCATTTGTGTGCACTCAGAAAATGTTTGACCTCCTAGTGTCCTTTGCTATACTGCTTGAGGCATTTGTCTTCCAGCTTCTGGGATTTTGTGTCTAAAATTTTTTTCTTCAGGGCTCGTCTAGTTGCTGTGACATTACATGTGCTACATTTATCCTTTCTTCTCTTCTGCCCATAGTCTACTCAGGCTTCACTGCCTAGTTTATAAATTGTTGTTACTTTGTCCCATCCTTTGTTAATCTCATCAGATGCATCTCCTTCCTTTTCATCAAGTGCTTGAAACCTGTTCTTTTAACTGCAGAATAAAGGCTTTCTGTATCCCAGGGGACTTTAGCCTGTCATTGTCGTCACATCTATTTCCCTTGATTTGTGGACCCATATTCTTATTATGCTAAGAATAATGACAGATGTAGTGTAGTACCAAATGGAACCTGAGTCAGACAAGCTGACAAGCTTAAATATGTGGATAGAAAAGATAACAACTTTGCATCAAAAGTATTTAAAAACCAATTAAAATACTTTCCCTTTGGATATAGCATGATTTGGCAGTTCTTTAACTCAAACAAAAATGTTTTTATTGAAGTAGTTTAAAAAAATCCTTTTGTTTTTTGGTTGTACAAGGCAAGACTGAAACATGCATTTTATTGCTGGAGTTTGTTTAAATTTATCTTCTGACAAAGTGGGCTTTGATTGAAGTACAATAAAACATTGAATTTTTCTGGTTACCTCTAGTGATTACATTTCCTTCCTCTTAAAAAAGAGGAGACTTTTGAGTTAAATGTGGCCAAAATGATTTCAAGGGTCGCTTAGGTTAATGGCTACCATGAGAGGTGCAGTAGTAGTTAAGGTAGAAATTCCCAAACAAGTTACTTGGAAGGAATCCCACCGTCAGGCATCCAGTGTCACCATTATACGATGTGATATCTTTTTGGAAAATACCAAAATATGATATGCTTGGGATTGTCATTGTGGAACTGGCAAATCCATATTTTTAAATGAAACTCCAACTGTTTATCATATAACATGAGAGGTGATACAATGTATTCTGTGTACTGAATTATTGTTCAATTAGAATTATCTTTACCACATTGCATGGTATTATTGTTGTTTTAGTATTATACTAATGACAAAACTTCAGTCCTTATAGTGATCCTGCTTCAATACCTTCTCTACAAACACAGGCAGACAGGTACCTTTCCCACCCACAAGCACTTAAAACATAATTAAAGATAAGATGCAATAAATGAGCCTAGGAGGATGGATGGGTTTTGTTTTTTCCCTTTTCTATGGATTTGTTCATCAATATTATTTGATGAATTTATGGCCTAAGGATTGTTTGCAAAGTATTCGGTGCGACTATTGCTGTAATAATCCCTGTTAATAATTCACTATTTACATCTTGTAAATGGTCACCTAAATTATGATGGATGTTAATAACATTTTATATTGTGGAAATTTAGAGAGATCCTAATTGGGATGGGGCTTCATCATGTGGTAAAGAGAAAAACCACATGGCATTGTTTCTACTTGTTGACTGGATGATTTCCAAATCCAAAAAGTCCTTTCAAAATGGTTGTATGAAGGCTATCATCATAAATCCCAGAGCAAATACTTTCTTAAACAATTATTTATGATAATCTGTTTCTGCAAACAAAACAAAACAAAAAATACTGAAAACAAAAATGTGCTTATTCAAATGATATGCACACAAAAGTTTACAAAATACCAGTTAAGTGACTTTGTATTGTAATGTAAAACAGTATGGCTGTGTCTAGACTGGCGCGTTTTTGCGCAAAATCAGCCGCTTTTGCGCA
>CM057845.1:163795508-163822280 GCA_030068395.1 Apalone spinifera | reverse complement strand
AGAGTGTAGAAAATTGTGTCTGCTGCTGGTGCATATGCTGCATAGCAGAGCAGTACCATGAGAAGAGAAGAACAGGAAGGTGGCAGAATTGAGACCTTTCAAGTTTTGGTCCAAGCGAGGGGGTATGAGGGTGTCATTTGAGCTCCCTGCCTCAGGTGCCAAAATGTTGTGAGCCGGCCCTGATCAACAGTGTTATGGAAGTGTGATATTGGAGCAACACAGGGTATGTCTCCACTATACTTGAAAGTGTGATTTGTCACTCAGGTAGGTATACCAATGCTTCCTTTAATCTAGCTGGCACACTAACAATATCAGGGAAAACATGGCACATGATTACAGAGGCCTGCTTAGGGCTCCTAGTTATGTATTCACATTACTGGCCCATGCTGAAGCCTATGTGCTGTGGCTTCACTGCTATTTTTAAAATGCTAACTAGATTAAACTACTGTGGCTATGCCTATTTGTGCTACTTTCACATCTTCAGTTGCATTGTGAACCATACCTACAATGGTGAACTGCCCATAACATAGTCCATTTGGAGGAACAGGGTCTTTGGCAGACTGAGTGTTGTGGGGAAAATTTCAAATAAATGTATAAACAATTTTAAAAACAGGTTTAAAATATGCCCATTCTTGTCTAATACTTTTGCACTCCTTTTGCTATAAACTAGTGCTGTTTTCCTAGTTGGCCTTTCCTACCTGGAGACTGCCACTTAGCAGTCTACTTAGGTCTACATTTGAAAGTTACATTGATATATCTACATTGGTCAGGGTTGCAAAAACAAAAGAATAAAAACAACCCCTCTGCCCCATACTTGACAGGTATAGCTATGCTGACATAAATCCAATATAAATGCAGCCATCAACAAAAGAGTATATCTGCTAATATTCAGTGAGTTGGTGGGAAACTCATCAGCTACGTCTACATTGGCATGATCTTGCACAAATACTCTTTAACGCAAGAGTTCTTGCGTTTAAGTATTTGCACAAGAGAGCGTCTACACTGGCATGTGCCTTTGCGCAAGAGATGTGCTTTTGCGCAAGAGCATCCGTGCCAGTGTAGATGCTCTCTTGCCCAAGAAAGCTCCGATGGCCATTTTAGCCATTGGGCTTTCTTGCACAAGAAATTCATGTTGCCTGTCTACACTGACCTCTTGCGCAAGAACAGTTGCCCAAGAGGGCTTATTCCTGAGCGGGAACATCATAGTTCTTGCGCAAGAAGCACTGATTTCACACATTAGAACGTCAGTGTTCTTGCGCAAGAACTCCCCGCCAGTGTAGACAAGCAGCATGTTTTTACGCAAAAGTGGCTGCTTTGGCGCAAGATCGCGCCAATGTAGACACAGCCATTCTGGTAGGGTATACTGTGTTTACATTAGGGGGCTATGCTGACATAGTATAGTCTCCATAATGTAGTTATATCTTCAGGCAATGTGCACAAGTAAAGTTATAAACAACTCATTAACACACACACAATGGTGTTGGAACAATTGTTATAGTGGAGGCGCAGAAAACAATTGAACAAACCAGTATACCATGTATATGATGGAAACCATTTCAAGGCAAGGGGTGATGCTGCATCCCTAGTTCCAGCACTCTTGAGTGTACCCAGAACACAATAATGCAAAACATTCTAATGATGACCCCATTAAATCTACCACTGCTAATTAGGTCTCCCTTAATCCTGTTATTGGCATCCTCATCTGTTTTTTATTTTTTAAGATGAGCTACCATTCTGTTAACTCATCCTGTTACAAAAGAAGACTCCAGCCACATAACTGCAATATGAATTTACATTCCAGCCTAGAGACGATTAATTAAGCACTAACATGCTCGAGCAGATTCTTTTTGCCTTTTCTCTTTTTGTACTTTTGAAAAGGGCAACTGGGAAATTAAATGCAAACAAAAATGCACACTGAGGCAACATTAAAGTAAAGTCGTGTTCTAAGAGACTGAGTGAAGATACCAAGCTGGGATTGCATGTTTGTGTTTCAATTAATTTCTGGGGAAATTTGATCAGTTTTCAAATAAAGAACTGCTCAGTCTTACTCCCAGCTGTGAAGACTTCTCTTACTATCTTGAAAATCAAGCTGTGTTCACCTTTGCTTTCACACTCAGGTGAGAGTGGGCTGGTATGGGCCTGTGTGATGCACAGGCAAAAAGAAGTTGCTGGTATCAGCCCATACATGGCTAGCATGAAAATACTGCCCCAGGGCCTGGTGATTTAAAAGGACCTTGGTGCTCCTGGCCGTTGCCACTGCAGCAGCAGTTGCCAAGCCTCAGGCCTTCAAATCGCCACTTTGATTTGAAGTGGCTCCCGCAGCCACTGTCAAAGCACCAAGGCTCATGGCTGCTGCAGCTATGTTGGCCATGAAAAGCAGTTGGGGTGTTTCTGGTCCCCAGCCCTGCCCTTTCTGCCTGAGGTCCCACCTCTTCTGGGGGCCCAGAGCCACCCTCCCTCACCTTGCTCAGGACCCCAGCCACCTGACACTGTGTACCATAAGCCCCAGTACTTACTTCACCCCTGCTTTTTACACTAGGGCTATGTCTACACCGCAGCCTTTTGTCGGCAGAGACAATGCAAATGAAGCACTCATTAGCATTTTCTCATGCTGTCATTTGCATATTCTATGCCAATGCTTTTTGTGCAAGAGGTTTTTGTGCAAAAACAAGCAGTGTAGATGGGGCCGTTTTGTGCAAAACTCCCCTTTTGCGCAAGATCCTATATAACTCCTTTTTTGAAGCATAAGGGATCTTGCACATTAGGGGTTTTTTGCGCAAAATGGCCCCATCTACGCTGCTTGTTTTTGTGCAAAAACCTCTTCCGCAAAAAGCGTTGGCAGAGAATATGCAAATGACAGCACGACAAATGCTAATGAGTGCTTCATTTGCATTGTCTCTGCCAACAAAAGGCTGCAGTGTAGACATAGCCTCGGTGACTAGAGAGCAAATGTGAAAAATAGGGACAAGGGTATGGAGTAATAGGTACCTATGTAAGGAAAAGCCCCAAATATCAGGACTGTCCCTGTAAAACTGGGACATCTGGTCACCCTATTTTACACTATCACCGATAATATTCTGTCAGTCAAATTCTGTTGTATATTATGTTTGTGCAATATAAGGCCAGGGTTCAGCCTTTCCTGTGACTAATCAGATGCCTTCCAGCTTAGATTTGTCCAGTGATTATAAAAGCCAACACATAGCTCAGTTGAGGAGAGGAATTGTGCATAGCTATGACTGGTGTGAGTGAATGTATGAGCTGGCTCTGGCAACTAGCTTTGGTCAAAGAAATAGCTTTGCTTGATTGTCACTTGGTGAAGTTTATATTTGAAAAATATAATTGTAAAGGAAGGGTCTGAATAGCCTTTGGTCAGGATGTTAGTGCTGTCTGGGACAGGAAAGGTAGGACAGCAGCTTATGCACAATGTCTTCAGACTCAGCCCTCAATTATTCCACACACCCATTGTCTAAGGGTATGTCTACACTAGCTCGTTAGTTTGAGCTAGGTAGGCAAATGAGGGCAACCGGAGTTGCAAATGAAGCCCGGGATTTAAATATCCATTAAATATCCATTACCCATTTTAAAATTTCCCTTAGTCTAAACTCCGTGCCTGTGGCTACACGTGGCATGGAGTAGGTAGTTTGAATTAGAGATCCTAATTCGAACTACCGTTACTCCTCGTGGAGCAACGAAGAAGGAGCAATGGTCTCAATTTACAGTGGGGGAGGTCTAGGTTGGATATTAGGAAAAACTATTTCACTGGGGGGGTGGCGAAGCACTGGAATGGGTTACCTAGGGAGGTGGTGGAATATCCATCCCTAGAGGTTTTTAAGACCTGGCTTGACAAATCCCTGGCTGGGATGTTTTAGTTAGGGTTGGTCCTCGATGACCTCCTGAGGTCTCTGGCAGACCTGGGATTCTATGATTCTACAATTCTATGACACAAGGACAGACTTTCCTAATTAGAAACCCCATTAGCTGTCTGTGTTTTCCATGTACTTTAAGAAGAGCTAACTTGTCAATCTTGGGACCCTAGTGCTATCAGGTTATGACTATAAAACATTGAGCCTAATCAGAGATTTTTTACTTGACCTCGCTCCCACTGAAGTCACTAGTGGATTTTCTATTGATGGGAATAGAATCGGGCCCATTATGGGAAATACATTAGTAATAATAATGAATGTTATTTATTTGACCCTCATTGTATTTGCCATAGGCCTTCTGAGCACTTCATGTAAACATATACAAAACAATAAAACACTACAGATGAAAACGATTCTGATTCCTACAGGTTTAGGACAGACAGACAATGAAAATCAAAGTATGCTTATATAAGGGTAATTTCTTATGAAATTATGCTAACTATGTCAGCATGTAGTTTATGGCAGGTCATCATGTACTTGATCTACATAGAATTGTTACATGCTGATCCGTGAAATTGTTGCCTCTTTAGAATTTTATTAGCATGCAAAGAAGCACAAAAATGGATATTGATAAAAGAAAATATTTTTAGGCTTGCAAATCAGCCAGAATCAGCCAAATTCTTGGCTCTTGGTATGTGCCGCTGAGTAGTGTCAGATGCTCACACATACACAAATTGACATTTTCAAGGCATGCTGCAAACAGTGCCAAGTTCAAAAATAAATGGCCTCTTTTGATAAGTTCACTAGAGCCTCTTAACTACACTAGGGCCTTCTAAGATTCATTTATTGTTTGCTACTGGAGGAACTGCAATGCTCCAAGACCCAGAATGAAAATACATTCTATACAGCATAATGAAAATGACATAAACTTAAGTACAAGAAGTGTGAATTTTCAGTTTCATGGGCTTACATTTTCAACATGGGATATATGTCTGTATGTGTAGGATAGGCACACTGCTCTCATTATTGTAAATGGGAGCTGCATAATTAAATCCATGTGTACTCTGCTGAAAATCTACTCCAAAAATACAAATACAAATATCTCCTACAGAGGGACAGAGACATAATCATTGGGCCTTGGAGGGACAGATTCTTCTCCTGGAACTCTACTTCTGGATACTCCCTCCATGAGAGGATTTATCTTCCACCCTGTGTATGGCTCTGGCCTCTTGTAGCTCTCTCCAAATTTCTAAGATTTGGGGTACCAGTTCTCCAGGGGCAAATCCTGATTCTTGCTCACCTATGCTACAATTTAGATTAATCTCTGCAAGGCAGAGACAGCACTAATTCTCTATACATATGTATCTATTACAAGGACGTAGGATCTGTCACACCTGATCAAATGATTAGTTGACCTAGTCCAACATTCTGTTTTTGAAACTGGCCAATACAGTGCACAACAGTTAAAAGGAAATCAAAATAACCCCAGTAATTCACTTAGGGTACATCTACACTTGCTACCTAGTTCGAGCTAGGGATGCAAATGTAGGTGACCAAAATTGCTAATGAAGCGGGGATTTAAATATCCCGTGCTTCATTAGCATGATCTCGCCGGCGCGTTACTCCGCTCAACAGCTGATTCGAACCAGGAAGTGCGCGCCGGGACGCATTAGTTAGAACCAAGGGGTTTGGTTCGAACTAACGCGTCCCGGCGCACACTTCCTGGTTCGAATCAGCTGTTGAGCGGAGTAACGCGCCAGCGAGATCATGCTAATGAAGCGCGGGATATTTAAATCCCCTCTTCATTAGCAATTTCGGTCACCTACATTTGCATCCTTAGCTTGAACTAGGGAGCAAGTATAGACGTACTCTTAGATAATTGTAGAGTGTGGAGAATTTCTGAACCCTCTGGCAATTAATTTTCTCCCCGAACCTCTATTTTAGTGTGCTTACAGTACTGTGGGAGTTACTGTTGACCAAGCAGAAGATATATATGTCAAGATATATATGTTCAGTCTCTTAGATTTTTTAGCCAGCTAGTCGAGGAACAAATGACTTTGTGGTTTCAGAGTCCATCAGTATTGTGCTTTCACCAGTGACTTCTGTATATGTTGTGGCTTATAAAAATGTCTGCTCTAGATATGTAATAGAACAGAAAACCTGGACATTCTAAAATGAGGCTCAGCCATATGAAGGTGCAATGTTTGTAAAAAAAACCAAATATATTTGCCACTTGTAAACTACTCTTGTTAGACCATGCCTTACTGTGTAAAAAGTAGAGCATCCTGAATTGCTATAAAGGGTAAAGATGTGGCAGCATCACCAATATATCAGAAAAGCATAAAGAAGTACAATGCAAAGTGAAATGAATGAATATTTGCCAGGTGCTATAATTGCACTTGTCTCTCAGACTTGATTGATTAAGTCTCTTGATTAATTTCAGATGCTTAATTCTGCAGCAGTTCCTCTGTTATTGGTCCTGAACAAACACACTAGTCCACAGTATGGACAAAGATGTGGAATCTGACCTCCTATAACACTGATGTTTAGAGAAGTGTAATGGGACTCTAAAACCGGCCCACACACATATTTTAAGTGGGGAAAATGCTTATATTGACCCTTGCTGATTTTCAAACACTGGTGCCCACCAGACTAGTTAGCACATATATTTATTATTAATAATAATTCAGGGCTATTATTCTTGCTTAGGTGATGAAAATAATATTCAATGGAGCAGACTTTGAAATGTATGGTGCTGACACTTGCAATTTCTTGTCATTATCATAATTGATTATCTTTTAAAATGTAACCTGATCTCTGCTTCAAAAACAATGGCTCTAACTTGTAGCTTGAATGGCTGCTCTGATATTAAACAAGAATACAGGTTGGAGACCATAGGAAACAGTAGTTGATTAATGCTTTGGGGTTTTCTATTGACAATGATTAATGATGAGCTGATGTGGTTTAGAATCAAAGACACTCTGAATGTGAATTTGTGTGCAAGGAGGGGTTGTGTAACTGCATATGTGTGTGCCAGCTGTGCTTTTTGGAGTGTCTCGCCAGGAGGTTTATTATTGTTTATTTCTAACTTTTCTATGGGTGTTCGTGTCCATGAAATGTGTTGAACCAATATGCTTGAAGATTGAATCCTCCTGATCTGTACAGGCAGTGGTATGTATTGCAAAATTGCTTACATTACCTATTAAAAAGAATAGGCCAATTTCCCAGTTCTCAGATGATGCTTGTATGTAGAGATCTCTTATGAAAATGAGATTTGGATTTCTAAATAGGAAATAAGAATGGCATCTGCCTCTTATCCCTCAAGGGAAATCAGTTGCAGATGCTGAGAGAAACCAAGGGGAGCCAATGAAGTTTCCAGATGAATTAGTTCCTTCCAAGGTTACCGTGTGAAATACCCATTGCAGAGCTGGGGGTACTGCCACAGGGAACAGATCGTCCTGTGCTCACCATTCTGGACTCTCATTCAAATAAAAGGGAGTTCTCTCCCTGAAGAGCCCAAATTTAGGGACATTCTTGTGGCTCCAAGGAGGAAATTTGGAGACATTTGGGGAGAGCTCTCTCCAAGCATTGATGATTTGTATCACTGTATCTAAGATTTCTACCACTTTGGACAAGTCCACCTGAATGCATAGATTCCATTACAGAAAAGGTGACTACTGCACTTGCTCCTAAAACCACTGTAATTTCTTATGCTATTAGGAGTTTATCTAACAGCTGAAAAATTAAACAATTTGAGAACCGTGGATTGAGGGTGAAGGACAACGGAATTCCCTGGTCTCACCAGATGCAGGAAATGGAAAAAGTAGCCTTCCTGAAGGACAAACCAGAAAATCTGATTAACTGGGAAGGTAGAATTACTTCTGCACTATAGGAGTCCTTGAGGGAGCGGTGAGCACAAAATATATTATGATTGCATGCCCGTTGCTTGTTTGATTCACACCTTTCTGAAGTAGCTGGATCCAGGCCAATGATGATTTGACTGTTGAGATCTAGTAGGGCCTGCAGGGCAGTTATATTAACAGATATGCTGTTCTGCTATATGAAGATGATGTTTTTTCAGACATCTGCAATAATCTGAGAAATCAGGGTATATGACTTACTGTGATGCAATGTGTGATCATGCTCAAGACTTCTGAAGCCAAACATACCAGCTCAGCCAGTGATAGAGCAGGAAAACACATGGCACTCAAACAAACTTAAACATATGACACTCCTTCCTCCTCCTTCTCTGCCATCGCTATCCAATGCCTTTTTGCAACCAAAACCTTAGTGAATGGGGTAATAAAAGTATTTTTTTCTCTCTCTCTCTGTAGTCTTGGGGGGCCAGACTGGCTTCAAGCCATAGCAGTATTTATTCTATCTTTTCTTGTCATCACCTTTGTGCAATCTCTCATGTGGATCTATTCTGCCAGGAAAATTTGGGTTATTTCTCTTGATGCTGGAAAAGCATCAGACTATATAGAATGGGCTCACACACGGCTACAGTTCTGAGACTCTATAGCTATATATACCACGTTTGCTCCACTTTCTATATAATTCTCCAAAGGGGAAGATGACTTTAGCTAAAATGCTTCATCCGTTTCCCCCTTGCCAGAGTCTGTAGACGAGGATACTCTTTAGGCCTCAGTCCTGCACCGGGCTCTGCTTATGGGGACACCTTCAACCACTCAGTCTCCATGTTCTACATTATAGGTGCTCCAGTTGCACAGCTATGGTAGCGTACCATAGTACAGAAACTTCCATAGTGACAGTGTAGTCCCCGCCTTGCCACTGAGATCAGTGCAACCCCTCATGGAATCAGAGGCCTGTGCTAGCAGAGCTGATGCAAGATCTAGAGCCTTTGTCTATTAATTTTGTCCTGGTATTGGAACCTCTAGCCATAAAACTATGCACAAAGGAAAGCTTTAAAGGCATTCATATTGGAGAAAAATATATAATCTTGTTCCTGAGACCTTTTAGGCTGTGTAATTTAACCAGCTTTTTCACTCCCAATAACTGAAAAATATATTTTTAAAGAGCATTTTTTACTGGATAAAAGTTCTGGGACATTAACTACCAAGTCTTTCCTGTGCCACTGAAACTGTTGTCAGATAATTTCATCTCAGATTTCACTTGAGGGCTTTACGCATTGGGGATTAATTTCACACTACGTAATTTGGCATGAACGTCAGTCACTGATGAAGAACAGCACAGCTGGAATAGCAGGGAACGGCAGATTAGCAGAGCTGTATGGGGTAGATTCTGTCATAATTACCTGGTGGAACAAATTCTGTTCTGTATTACACTCTTGCAGTTTCAGCTCAAGTCAGTGCAGTTACAGAGGCACTCTGTCCACAATGTGCCTTCAACAATGTTTATTGTTAGGCAGCACATTTAGTCCCTCATTTTAAAAATGAATTAAACGGATATAATTTAAATCTTTTATTTCTGTTATTTATAGAGAATTTCATTCACTGCAGTTCAGAGGATAAACACCAGGCCTTAAATTCTAATTGGCAACAATTAGGGGGTTTTGGCAACAAAACTTGGCAGTGTAGATATGCCCTTAGACTGTCTTTGCACCCATTGTCTTGACTGCATACCATCACAGTCATCCTCATCAATTCTTTCCTGTCATGGTCCCTTCCCAGCCTCCAGTCCATACTGTTTGACTTTGGCAGCTTAAAATGAGAAAAGGAAGAAGACAATCTGCAAGGCTTTTCTAAAACTGTCACCTTGCTGCTGAGGCTGGAGAAATTCTATGTACCCAGTCTTGAGATTTCATCATGAGTCGCATGATTTTTGGTGTTCTCCTTAAAGCATCAGCTCCCTGAATCATGGGATTATGTAAGAATTTAATTTTTCATTTGTAAAAATAAGTACTAACCCTCCTAGTTATGGAGTAAAAGGTTGAAAACTTGAACCCTAAGGATTCAAAAAACAGAAGGCAAATAAAAATAACCCTGAATTTACTGTTTTAAAAAATCTAATGAGTATTTGGGGCTGTGGTGGGCAATGTGTGACCCACAAGCTGCATTTTGCCCATCAAGATCATCTGATTGTGAGCCACAAGACATTTTGCTGACATTGACTGTCCACAGGCACCTCCCCACACAGCTCCCAGTGGCCGCAGTTCTCTGTTCCCCATTGTCACAGGTGAACTTTTAACAGTTCACATTCGCCAAGAACTGTGTTTGTGTGTGGGGGGTACCTGCTGACAATCAATGCCAGTAAAATGTCTCATAGCCCACAATAAGATTACTCTGATGGGTTGCATGCAGACCATGGACCACAGACTATGCTCCACTGATTGATTATTTCTGAATACTTGTTCAGGAATCCTGAAAGTTCCCATGGCCTTTGCACACATAGGATAATACTTGCGACCTCCTAGTATGTGTCCCCACTGTCCTTCCCATGCTCCCACTTCCAGTGTTACAAACTCTTCTGATTTTATCATGAGTCTCACAACATTTGGTGTTTTTTTTTTCATTCCCAGCTCCAGTAGTGAAGATATTATGTAAGAATCTCAGCTTTCTGTGAAGAAGAAAGCTTGGAAACAAGACGTGAATGAACCCCAAAGAACCAGAAATCAGAAGGCAAATAAAAAGAACCTAAAAGTCATTATTTAAAACAAACAAACAAACAAAACCTCATGATTTTTTAGCCAAGCTCATGATTTTTTGGATGAAGAGTCTCATGAGTGTTTGCATGTTTGGGGTTGGCACTACTGTACCTCCATAAGATAAAAAGTTAAAAAATTGCAGAGCATGTAACAAACCCCATATAAAAACAAAGCCAGACATGAAGGCAATTGTACATTTAAATCGCATACTTGCTACTTGTGACATTGGGGCTGCTGCATGTTGCCCTGGAGAAAAGAGAGGTCTTACCGTGCCTTAACTACTAACACATTAATTTGCCATAACTAAATCTTTAAATGTTTTGCACACACCACAAGATGTCAGTCTGGCTACATGAAAATCCTTCCAAAGTCCTATGCCCTGATTAGTTCAGTATGATTTCAACTCTAATATCTATGGTACTAGAAGATCTTCATTAACGGCTATTATTTGTACTGAACTTTTTTCCACATTGTGATAGATGCCCTTTCTATTTGCAGTAGGGCCAAATAATGCAAATACAAACCTGATGCTATAAAAACATCAGACATATCTCTGTCTAAAAAAGGTGTTCCATATTGATGTGCTTTTGGTCTTTATGTTTTTGTCTAGCTAGTGGGCTAGAGCTTTCAGTGTCTGGAATTGGGGGTTGTTAATAGCATGTGTGACATGCTGTTTCCTTGTGACTTGAGACCCTTTTCCACTATAAGAACATAAGAATGGTCATACTGGGTCAGATCAAAGGTCCATTTAACCCAGTGTACTGTCTTCCAATAGTGGCCAACGCCAGGTACCCCAGAGGTAATGAACAGAACAAGCAATCATCAAATGTCACCCCTTCCCAGCCTTGACAAAACAGTGGCTAGAGACACCATCCTTGCCCATCCTGGATAACAGCCATTGAAAGACCTATCTTCCATGAATTTATCGGTTCTTTTTTGAACCCTGTTAAAATCTTGGGCTTCCAAATATCCTCTGGCAGGGAGTTCCACAAACTGACTGTGTGTAATATGTAAGGCCTTCCTGGGGGAGGTGGGGATGGCACTGGGCCTGGAGTGGCTCTACATCATTACACTGCTCTCTCTTGGCCCGCTATGCCCCACTTCTCCATGGCAGTGGGATGTGGCAATCTGCTTCTCACTGTCGTGGAGAAGCTGAGTGCAGTGGGTGGGAGGGTGGGGTGGTGGGATAGAACAGGCTGCTGGGCCACTCCAGCTCCCACTGCCCGTGTGGTGAGTGCAGGGGGATGACCCCTGCTGTCACCCTGCGCCTGATCCCTGTAATCCGCCAGGCCACTCCTGTCCATAGGATAGTTGGGATGGCTGCTTCAGGGTCCCCAAAAGTGAGAAGTCTAGGGTGGCTGCCCTGATTTGTCCTATGGACGGGACAGCTCTGTTTGTATGAAAAATATTTATTTTTATTTGTTTTAAACCAAGATGTGGGCGTACCACAGCAATAAGATATTCTCTGTCTTATTGTCTATGGCTGCATCTAGACTGGTAAGATTTTGCGCAAATACTTTTAACGGAAAAGTTTTTCCATTAGAAGTATTTGCGCAAGAGAGCATCTACACTGGCATGTGCCTTTGCGCAAAAGATTTGCTTTTGCACAAAAGCATCCGTGCCAGTGTAGACGCTCTCTTGCGCAAGAAAGCGCCGATGGCCATTTTAGCCATCGGGCTTTCTTGCACAAGAAATTAACATTCCTGTCTACACTGGCCCTCTTGCGCAAGAATACTTGCGCAAGAGGGCTTATGCCTGAGGGGGAGCATCAAAGTATTTGCGCAAGAAGCACTGATTTTGTACATTACAAAGTCAGTGTTCTTGTGCAAATTCTCACAGCCAGTGTAAACAGGCGGCAAGTTTTTGCGCAAAAGCTGCTGCTTTTGCACAAATCTTGCCAGTCTAGATGCAGCCTATACCTTTCTTAACGATTCCCAATATTCTGTTTGCTTTTTTGACTGCTGCTGCACACTGAGTGGATGTTTTCAGAGAACTATCCACAATGACTCCAAGATCTCTCTTTTGAGTGGTAACAGCTAATTAAAACGCCATCATTTTATATGATAGTTGGGATTGTGATTTCCATTATGAATTACTTTGCATTTATCAACATTGAATTTCATCTGCCATTTTGTTCCCCAGTCACCTAGTTTTGTGAGATCCTTTGAAGCTCCTTGCAGTCTGCTTTGTATTTAATTATCTTGAGCAGTTTTGTATCATCTGCAAATTTTGCCACCTCACTGATTACCCCTTTCTTCAGATCATTTATGAATATGTTGAATAGGACTGGTCCTAGTACTGACACGTGGGGGACACCACTAGTTACCGCCCTCCAATCTGAAAAATGACCATTTATTCTTACCCTTTGTTTCATATCCTTTAACCAGTTACCAATCCATGAGAAGATCTTCTCTCTTATCCCATGACAGCTTACTTTGCCTAAGAGACTTTGGAGAGGGACCCAGTCAGAGTCTTTGTGGAAATCTAAGTACACTATATCCACTGGATCCCCCTTGTCCACATGCTTGTTGACCCCCTCAAAAATTCTAGTATATTGGTAAGGCATGATTTCTCTTTACAAAAAAAGATGTTGGCTCTTCCGTGACAAATTATGTTCATCTATATGTCTGACAATATTTTTCTTTATATTAGTTTAAACCAATTTGCCTGGTACCGAAGTTAGACTTACGGGCTGTAATTACTAGGATCACCTCTGGAGCCTTTTTAAAAAATTGGTAGCGCATTAGCTATCCTCCAATCATTTCATACAGAAGCTGATCTAAATGATTGGTTACATGCCACAGTTAGTAATTCTGCAACTTCACATTTGAGTGCCTTCAGAACTCTTGGGTGAATGCCATCTGATCCTGGTGACTTATTACTGCTTAGTTTATCAATATGTTCCAAAACTTCCTCTAATGACACCTCAGTCTGGCACAGTTCCTCACATTTGTCACCTAAAAAGAATGGCTCAGATTTGGGAATCTTCCTCATGTCCTAAATTTTGGGGATGAGAGGTTCAATGGTATCATAAAGGAGCTTACAATGATAGCATGGCAGTTTTATATAAATATTGTAGTACAATATCGTTTTTGTGGATTTCTTTCTGTACCACTCTACAAAAAGCTTGTGAACCTAAGAACAAGCGTTTGAGCTTTTTCTTTAAACAAATAGAAAATCAGCAACTTCTTTGTTAACAAAATATTGGATACCTAAAGTACGTAACTAGTATTCCAGACAGCTGTTGTGCATAAGAGAGAACATACGACCTTGTTCATCTTTCTGTAGCTTTAAATTTCTGTTATGTTAAACTTCAGTTTCCTGTAACTATGGCAACATATGGAAAAACAGCACTCTAAGAGTCGTATACATAATACAATATTTTTCTAAACTACTTCTATAACATTTCCCATATTTCTATGTAAAAACCTCACTCAAATACGAGAACAGTATGATACAGGGTTCAGGTTTTAATTTGATCAGTAGGGACAATAGAGAGCAGAGATAAAAATGAGTAGAAAACAGAAAGTTAAGAAGGATATTTTATTTTTATAGTGTACTCAAATTTGGTTTAAAATACTTGATAGTCATCCAGAGGCTTACATTGTTGGCAAGACTGCAAGGATTAATATCAATGTTAGAATGGTATATATCCAAAAAGACTTACATACTATTATGAAAATTCTGTAGATGGCAATAGCTAGTTTTTACTGAGATGTGAAACCTATTTCATTGTAGAAATTGCTCCACTTTTGATCCAATGCGTTTTTGGTAGGTATGTAAGTCACTGGAAAGTTAACTTGTTGTTATTGTTATTTATGATGAAACACTAAGACATTGGCTGATTTTGGACATTCACTGCATTGCCTGTGCTAGAATGGAACTCATCCTCAGAAGTCATCCACAAATTAAACTTTTTAGGCAAAAATAATGAATTATATTAGTTCAGAATGCTTAGTGTAATGTGAAGAATTAAACCTCTATTTTCTTTTTAAACTAACCCTTTGTAAAATCACTGATTATACCTTTAGATGTTTGAACATTTTTATTTATTTTAATGTCTGTGCAATGTGAATATGATTTCTTTAATAGACCATAAAGGGAGATGCGTTCAGTGACATAAAGGGCATCTTGTTGCCCCATTCTCCAAACTCCTTGAGCTTCTTCTACATATAGTTCTAACCTTACAAGATCTAACTAGGTGAAATCTAGGCCCCAAACCTACAAACACTTACACAACTTAGTACCACTCCAGTGTATTGCTGACATGCACCAATATTTGCAGATGAGTGGTCAGGATACAATTTAAAAAACAAAGTTTCTTTAAATAATAAAATAAAGCTACTAATATTTTTGTCACATGGTATGAATCTATTTAGAGATTGTTGCAAAGCTGACAAATATGAAGGAAAAAGAATATATCAAACATTAATTTTATCCCTAAGAGTGTGTCTAGACTACAGGGTTTTGTTGACAAAAGTGGACTTTTGTCGTCAAAACTATACCTGCGTCTACACTGCCACTGAGTTCTGTCGACAAAACTTCTGTCGACAAAAGCCTGTAGTCTAGACGTACCCTAAAAGAAAGAACAACTCTAGAAGGAAGGGAGAAATCTCTCTTGAAAAATAACTGCTGTATGGATCAGTAGAGGAAAGGTTTATTTTTTCCATACACGTGTGAAATAGACATAGGTAATATACTAAAATTATTAGGACTATTTTGTTGAATTTTGTGCTTGAATTTTGCTTGAATTTTGCAGGCAAAAAAATGAAGTCCCTTAATGGAGTATCTATCTTTTCACCCATAATGTTTCATCATTAATAATTGGTGTTCTCAGTTTCATGAGGTGTTTAATCAGAATATTTATAAAAAAACAAAAAATGCAGTATGCAGAGTCAACTATTTGTGCCTCCAAGCTTGTGATTGTAAATGGTGCTTATGGAAAAGTAACTTTTGCAATGTTAAAAAGATTTTTCTGAATTGGAAGTGGGGTGAGGAGGATAACGGGGAGGTGAGTGGCAAGTGAGCATCGTGGGAGGGAGGTGAAGGGCAGTGTTCCCTCTAAACTGCCTGGCAACACAGCTTCACAGGTGATTAATCTGCCTCATCCAGTCAGAGGCCCAATGCTCCATTCAGGAAGTTGTCTGGGTGGGGATGATTAATCTGAAGTTGTGCTGCTACACAGATTAGAGGGAACACTGGTGAAGGGCCCCATTTTTATGTGCCTTATCAAAGAGTAGTGAGGTATTCTAATGGGGTGCAGTATTGAAAATCTAAAGTTTTCTAAGAGGAAAATCTCTACCAGATACCCCCCTCCAGTGTCTCCTGTCTGCTGTTGGACCTCACTGATCAGCACCTCCTACTCCCTCCTAGAGGCTACCACCTGCTGTGGATCAAACACTGTGTGGCTTCAGGAGGCACTGGTGGGGGGAGGGGGAGACAAGCAAAGGTACAGTGGGCTCAGGGAGGGGGTGGAACTGGGTGGGGCAGAGGCAGGATGGGAGCAGGAAGAGGTGGGCAGGGCAGAGTAGGGATGGGATGAAGCAGGGTGAGGGCAGGGTCTTGGGGGAAGGGCTGGAGTGGGAGCAGGGCCTGGGCAGAACTGGGTGGGGGGCGCCTCAGGCAGATTAGAAACTCGGTGCCTATGTTTAGGGCTTGCATGCCCTGTGCATGTGCCTAGCAGCCCTGTGGTCTATCGAGATGATTTAAAATGGCTCAGGACTCCCGGCTGCTGCTGCTACCACAGCAGTGGCAGGACCCCTGGCTCTTTTAAATCAATGGGAAACTGGGCTATTTTCCCCTTTGCCCTCCTCTGTTGCCAGGCCTGGCCATTTCCTTGTATTTGAGAGACCACTGCTAGCAATGCCTAGCCAGTCCTTGGCTTGTGGCTTCTAATTTCCTAAACATAGGTTACCAAATAGCCATAGAAGACTTCTGGTGAGTACTGATTCAAAGCTATGATTTGGAGAGTTACAAATGTCATATGTTCAATCTCAGTCTTCAGGGCTATCCAATCCCAAGGCCTCCCACTCGTAGCTTTACTAATGAGATAATGAACAGTACAGTTTTGAATCCCTGCATTGTGCCAGTATTCTCTGTGCAAAAAGGCCTTTTTTGAATTATACCTGTATAGTAGTGGGGTTTCTTCATGGTTTTTCCATATATGCTTGCAGACATACAGAAAGTAAACAAATCTTTTCCTTCAAGAAACACCTTAGGAAAGTGTGGTTGGCAAGATATAGGTGGCCTTTGTGCAGAGAACAGTTTGCAGAAAAAAATACACAGCTGGGATTAGGAAAATCATTTTATATACAAAGCAAACATACTAAATTAAGGAAATCCACAGGTAAAATTAAACAGGTTATCTTTGTGATGGTGAATGCTCAGAAAAGTACTCAGTGGGACCATTTATAAATCTCATATTCCATCAATTGTCATGAGCAACATTGCAAACTAACTGTAATTAACAGCCAAAGCTGGAAAGAAACTATAAAGTATGCTGTGTGTATTTGTATAAAGTAGTCTTAGTTTCTTTCTTCCTGGATAGGCTCAAACTGAACTATTTTCCATTTCCACCCATCTCTTAGAAAACTTTAGAATTTCAAAACTACACCTCATTAGAACACCTCACCTACTCTCTGGAGGGGCACATAAATATCTCTGGCATGATTTGACTAGTGGATTGTTTGCATTTTTCCATAGACAGATTTGATCTCTTGTGTCAGAAAACCGCTTTAATTTCTATGATCAGAGTGACATTGTGCAAACAATTCAGTGGCCACTTCTCTGAGATTCTGTAGTAACCAATAACAAGTGACCCTGCAGAGTAGTATTCTCCTTTAGTATAACTTCAGCAGCTTAATAGGAATCAAAGTGATTAAATGCAGCAAATTAAGTCTCCATAAATCAGTGCATAACCCTCATTCACCTTGGGGTTTTTGTAGGGGGCTATAATATTTTTAGAATTCTCTAATTTAGCTGCCGTAGAAGAATTTTCAGATAATTCTTTTGATCTGTTCCAGTGGACCAACAATTGGGAGAGAGCAGTACCAATACATCTATTGGTTTATTTAGCCCTAATGCTGCATGCCATGGGGAAGCTGCCCTTTATGGTGAGTTAGGCCCAATTTGCCGATATCTACCTTATGAAAGCTTAAACTTGGATGTAACTGTCTGTGCCAGATGCCAAGAGCACCTGGATATAATAAAGATTACTCAAGTTTTTTTGAGGAAGTGGGGGACGACTACCATAGGAAACAGGAAGTTCCTGTGGACAGAGGCTCCCAAGAGCATCTAGAGGGCTGAGCAGGGAACCTGGCAGATGAATTCTCTGGGGAACCTACCAGAATGGGGAAACTATACTAGGTGTTTGTACAAAGGGGAGATTGCGGATGGCTGCAGTTGGTAGTCACCCAAGCCAGGCCTGGCAAAGGTCTTCCAATGTCTATGCAGTTGATCTGCTGTGAATGGACCTCCCTGGCTCCAGAGAAGGACTTTATTCTGGTATAAACAAGGTCAAAGACTAGCACCAGGACAATCTCTGTGGAAAAGCCTAGGAGCACTGGACTTCAGCCTAAGAGCCTAGGAGCTCTGGGGACAGAAGGATTTTCTCAATCAAGAGCCCTAAAGGATGGAGATAGGCCCCTTTCTTCATGTGGGGCAAGGGGAGACTATAATGGACTGACATCTTTAAGTGAATTTTTTTCAAAAATAAATGGTCTTGATTTGGAAACAAAAATTTTAATGGAAAATGTTTCCTTTTAATTTTCTGTGTTTTTAACCAAAAACACAAAGCAAAAAAAATTATTTTATGAAAATTGGATAATTTAATTAGAGGGTTTTTTTCATATTTAGTTCTAAAAATTTTCCATGGAAAATATTTCCCATTTTCCTAACAGTTCTAATGGAGCATTCATTGTCTGTGGGGAAGACCCTTCCCCATAGACAATCAAGAGATGTATCTCTCCCTTTCCTCCCATCCTCTCTTTCTGGGGACATCTGCTGACTTTTCAGTGCTGACTAGTGCAGTGGTCACATGTGATGAAAACAATTGTATAGGTTAATACTTTCCCTTAACACTTATACACAGCACAAGCTAAAATAAAATAAATGGCAAACTCACTTAATTGCACCCTCCACCTATCTAATACAATATTAATTATCTAAAGTAAGTAGTTATTTGAAACCATCCAAGAAAAATGTTGATGAAGGAAATCCCATCTTAATTGCTTAAAAATGTGAACAATGTAAACCACCAACCCACAATACATAGGCAGGAAAGATTAGGTGGGTTTGGTTTGTTCATAAGTCTTGGTATTTCAATCTAGTGTATGCAAGCAAAAGAATCAAAGGATATTATTATATGAAAAGAGAAGTTTAGTTTGACTTACGTTATCTGTACAACATCTTCAGCTCATGTAAATCAAGATAACTCAATTGATTTCAATTTAAAACAACTGAGGATCATTTGCCCCATTTTGTTTTAAACTCTGCTAGTAGGATGCTGCAGGGCACGAAGAACAAGCAAAACATCTTGTTTTGTGACATGAAAATTCTCAGGTTCATATTTTATCCCTTTTCTCACTGTAAAATTCTTCCTAGTCATCAGTGTTTTCTTTTGGATTGTCAATCATTTGAATGTTGATCTCAGCAGGAGCAATGTTGTTAAATTTAGCTTTTGCTAATTCTCTCTGGGGATAAGAACACAATAAGTCATGGGTGTTAAACTGTCTGGGCAAGACAGCTATGATTATAGACATCTGTGTTTAACATTCTGTAGCTTCTAAAGTATGCAAAAAATCCAGAATCATTTCTCTGCATCATAACTGGACTAGCTTTTCAATGGAGTACTACAAACACAGTACTGAACTCTGCTTACTAGTGCTTACAAAACCAATAGTAGTCATAATACATTGATATGATAGCTTCTGTGAAATTTTTGTTTTGTTTTACTTGAAAGTCAGAGTACATTAGCAAAAACAGAGGACCATATTCATTGCTGGTGTTAGCTGGTGCAACTCCATAAAATAGAACTGCTTATGCTTCCAATATTGTGAATTTCACTCCTGTGTAGCAGGCCTTGAAAGTACCATCTTGATTTTACTCAACTACAAATTTAAATTCAAATGAGGAAAATCCTGCTTATTGGAGAAAAGTCAAACCTAGAACAAGTGCCTTATGTGGAGGATGAGTTCAGTTTACCTAAACACACTTGTTAGAAATCATTCACATTGCTTTGGAAATGTGCAAATATGTGATACATTGTGCTGTGCTGGATTGTGCCTAGCAACTCAATGAATACATAATAGAAACATGTATGTCCTTGTTTAGCAAGCTCTGGGTGTCTGCCTAGGGAGCTGGGGTTGCTCATTCTGTCTTAGTTCTGGGGGAGGCTGAGGCCCACCTGACTCACTGAGCATGCCTAGTGCACTGGAGTTAGCATGCTGAACACCGGAAGGGTTTGTGGCAACAATAGTGTTTCCCTTATGCTGGCCCCCAGCACAGCGGTGAATTTTGTCTACCACACAAGAAACTGTTGTCTCCACTTTGAACTGGCAATCCAATTCTGTTTGCTATTTTGTAAAATCCCATTCAAGGGCAGGGACTCTCCTTTACTGAAAAGTGTATAGCACCAAGCACAAAAGGGGCCTAAACTGGCTGTCGCCTTTAGGCATAACTTCAATATTTATAATGTCACATAAAGGATACTTTTGCAACTTATATTCTAATTTATAAAAGGCCTCCCTCCAAGGCAAAGTTTAAATTTATATTTGTGTTGAACTCAGTGGAATTACCTTAGGAGGAGTTTGTTTCTGACAGCTGTAACATAAGCATTGGTCAATGATAGAAGCAATGCAATACAACAGAGCAAAGTTTTTTGCCTTTATAGAACAGGATATTCATTCTCTTGGAGACAGTGTCTTGCTTTCAGCAAGGCCACGTATTGCTGACAGGTCCAGAAACAGCAATTGTTGGAGCAATTCATACATACCATGGATAAAGATGAGCAGGAAGCAAACTATCTACATGTCGGACCAATTCTCAAGGAATTGAAAAGAAATTCTTGGAAAGCCTGGCCAGTTCATAAAAGCATGTATTTTGTTTCGGATACAAAATACTGTGTCTGTGATATTTTGTGTCATCGCCAGTGACATATTACATCCGTGCACAATAGATAAACTTTAAAAAGAGAAAATGTACTACCTTTAGGCTGGCTTTAGGCCATCAACTGTTATCTCAGTGCAGCTGTATTAGTGGATGGTGGAGAAGTGAATAGATTAGTGTGTGTGGTATCCAAAAAGCAAGCAGTAGTTTCTTTTTCAGTACTGTGTATGAGTGTATTTTTATTTAAATAGTCAATATGTTCCAGTTCAACACAGTAACAATGCTCATTCTATTATGTATTTAAAACCTATAATTCTGTGTCATTGGGTAACTCACAAGAGTGTAAAGAATGTTTTGTTTTCTTTACAAAACTTGACCCATGAGGAAAGATTGAAATATTTGGGTTTGTTTAGTGTGGAGAAGAGACCGAGGGGGACTATGATTAACAGTTTTCAAGTATGTATAGGATTACGAGGAGGAGGAGGAAAAATTATTCCTTTTAACCTCTGAGGATAGGACAAGAAGCAATGGGTTAAAATTGCAAGAGGGAGGTTTAGGTTGGGCACATGGAAAAACTTCCTAGCTGTCAGGATGGTTAAGCACTGGAATAAACTTCCTAGGGAGCTTGTGGAATTTCCATTATTGGACATGTTTAAGAGTAAGTTAGATAGACACCTGTCAGAGATGGTCTAAAAAATACTTAATTCTATCTTGAGTGCAGGGGGCTAGACTTAGATGACCTTTTGATGTCCCTTCCCATCCTACAATTCTCTATGTTGTTTTCAGTACAGTATCTACTATTGCAGTTGGGGCCTCTAAGGTCTACTGTACTAAAACTCCAGTGTTTATTAGTATCGCTGACTCTGGTGTACCGTGTAAATAATAGGTAGAGTTCACATCACTTTTTGTAGGTTCCATTCAGCTCTCACTACACCTTACAAAAGTGCTCAGTGCTTCATGGAAAACTTGCATTTTGCTTCTTGTTCAATCTGTTCTGCTCCATCCATCATTATTTCCTGGAAATGTACAAAACAAAGTATTTTTAGTAGAACAGCAGCTCTGAGTCCTTTGAGGCCATAAGGGATCAGCTACCATGCTGCAGTTAACATGAAGAATGCAGTTAGGTTCATATGCAAATGGAAACAATGCAGTTGCATAAATGTTTAATTGTAGTTGAGTCCTGCAAATCCACGGATATCCTCTTTACATCTGTGGGTATCTGCATCCACGGATGTGGACATCTATGGCTCATTTTTGCGGAAATGGATGTGGATATCAATTTTGTATCTGTACAGGGCTCTAACTGTAGTTTTGGAATTGTGCTGCTTTAAAAAAATACAGCAACTCCAGTGTCAAACCTTCAGTCAACAAGCTGCTAATGATTCAGTGACTTGTTTGCTTAGATGCTCAGAATCAGTCTATGGAAAGTCCAAATGTGTCTTTCTTTAGATTTTCAGCATAAACATTCATATTAGCATACATTAGTTAGGACCCTCTACTTACAAATTCAAGGAAGAAAATGCAAGGGTAGGACTCTAATATGACAGGCATCCAGGGCAACTCCTTCTTCTTCTCTGTAGCTATACAGAGCCCCAGGATAATAAAACTATTGCAGTTCTGTTGTGCAAGGATAGGTAGGATTTGGATGTGATTGCCACTGGCTGATACTTCCCATGAGGTGCAGAGCAGAGCTCCACAGGATGTTGTGTAGACAGCTGCACACTGGGAGAAGGAGTGGTGAAGTTTGGGGTAGGCTAGAAGTGGGATGGGGGATCCATCTTTGCATGAGCCCTCCAATCAATCATCTTGAAGTGAGGGTGCTTAGAGTTACTGTGTGGAATGACTCCTCTGTTGGTTTGTCCTGAAGAAATAGGATTCCTTCCTTTGTCGCACCACATATCTGCTTGGTGCCCACATCAGCTGCTTGTTGATATGAGTTTTTTGGCCCCTAGAGCACAGTTATGGGCTTCAGCAGAACCATTCAATTTGAGTCACTCCTTTGAACAGAAGTACAGGAATTGACTTTCTGAGACTGTGACAAGCCCTTCAATGCTGTAAATTCAAAGTTATCCCTCTAGCAATATTATTCAGCATTATCATTTTGAGAATTTATTTATAATTGCTCCTAGCCTCAAAAAACACTTCAGACTTAGATACTGTATGGTGACACCCTGAGCAACCTGAGAGATTTTTGTGTTACAGTAATTGGGTGACATCTGATCCTTAAATATATTGCCCCCACAATTCTTTTTGAAAGCAGCTCGTGTAGCAAAACAAGTAGACTAACAAAAAATGGCAGTCCGCATCTGGTTTATATATTGCTGCGAATACATAATGGTCAGAGAAGATTGGCATGTGAAGAAAAGAATCTCATATTACCTGAAAGATGATAAAATGGTTTTTGATGTCATTTGGTCCTTGTTTCTGGAGTTGTATGATCAGTATGTTTATGTACTGTTCTTTATATATGTTTTATTAATAATAATTTGCTTTGTAAAGTTGTTCTATTTGTAAATGTATCCTTTGTCTCTCCCCATTTTCCAATCTTTTCATTTTAACAGCAAAATAAGAATATCTTAAATGATACTAAATGGAATTATATACCCTCTTCCTCTTTTATTAATTGAAATGTGGAACAAGGTTTTTTATAATCCCAACACTTCACTTCAGCTTTATTCAGCAAATGGTGTGCAGAGACTGATGAAAGATTTGGTGAACCCAGGATACACTGTAAAACAAAGCAAATATTGAGTGAATCAGAGGTGATTTCTCCTTTCTGATGGAAAGATATGCAGAATTGTGGTCATTCAGTTTTTATCCAAATCTAGACATATTTGATGATTTTGGCCGAACTGAATTTGAAGATTTTGAGATTCGTTTTAACCTGAAACATAAAGCAAAGCTGAGGGAACATGAAACACTGTGTGAGGCAAACCCATTGTTGGCCCAGTGCTATTTGCTCATAAGGTTTGCCAACTCTAACTAAACTTATTGTGGGAGAGGCTTTTTTTTTCTATATGCCATAATGTTGTTTTCTTAAAATAGCTTATGAAAATCTCCAGGACTGCTTTCAGTAGTCACCGGGAGAGTGATGCCAATTCCAGGAGACTCTCATCCAATCCTGGAGGGCTGGCAAGGAGGTTGTAATAGCATATCTGTGGGCCGGGATTCCCAGACTGGTATTTCACTCCTACTGCCAGAGTTGCTAATTAGCCTGTGCAAAAGCATCAGAAAGCTAGGATTCCTCCTGTTGCCTCTTGGTGTTACAGGTAGGGGAGCCGACAGCCTCTGTGGGTCACTGGGCAAGATGGAGGGGCCCTGGCTCTATGCTCTGGAAGGAGCGAGGCCCTGGGAAGAAGGAATGGGGCTAAGGGAAGCCAGAGCTCCACACTGCCCAGAGCCCACCACTCAGAGTTGCATAGAGTATTTGGCGCCCTACCCCCTCAGCCCTGAGAGCCACACAGAGTGCACAGTGTGGTGTTTTGGTGGTGATTTAAAGGGCCTGGGCTTCAGCTGCTGGTGCTTCCATAGTAGTAGAGGTAGCAGCCAGGAGCCCTGGCCCACCCCCTTTCGGTGGACTTGGTTATAGCTTACCCTGTCTTGGATCCTATCTCTGTTCCTGCCATAGCCTTTCCCTAGTCTTGTTCCAGTCCACTTCACTTTTGTCCATGCTGTGTTTTGAACCTGCCCCTGACTCCCAGACCCTTGGACTAACTGCTGTCCATCTTTATACTTACTCTTGCTTCTGGGCCCTATGATCCTGATGTGGCTTGTCTATGGACTCTGATCTCAGTTCTAAATCATGGCCAGGTCCACCGATAGGAAAGGCAAAGGGACAATTGCCCTGGGGCCCAGTATATGATTCTGGAGGGGGTACCTGAAAGGAGTTTTGTTTGTATGAAGTGCCGCCTAATAGAACTGATGGAAGAAAAGATCCGAGGATTGGAGATGCAGGTGGAAACTCTGGTCGAGTTTAGAAGGGGTTCGAGCAGATGATGGAGCAAAGGCATGAGGTGGCTGAAGGAGAAAGCTTAGACATGCAGACTGAAGCAGAATCAAAGGCCTCTGAGGGGGGACTGCTGGGCGAAGAAAATGGACAGTGGAAGCATGTGACTATGAGAATCAGGCAGAGGAAAAGATGGGCCAGTGAAGGAGAAATAGAGCTCAAGAACAGGTATGCGGAATTGGAGAACGGAGAAGGGATACAGCAGGTGGCCACTGAAGGTGGAAAGGCAAGGAAGAAGAGAAGAGTGGCTAGTCCCATACATGAAGGGGAAGAGTCGATGAGACAACATGAATAATGAGCACCAGGAGGATAAAGGACGGGTTGAAGAAGATTACAAGGGAAGATAGGAATGGAAAGGACTTGCAGCCAGAGGAAACAAGGGATAGACCAGAGAGTCGCACTTTCACCATGAAAAGGCAGGTCTACGTGATTGGGGACTCCTTATTGAGAAGAATAGACAGGCCTGTAACCAGAGCTGATCCAGAGAACAGAAGGGTGTGCTGTCTGCCAGGTGCTAAGATACGGGATGTGGAACTAAGGTTGAAGAGGATCCTAAAGGGAGCGCGAAAGAATCCATTGATTGTCCTTCACGTAGGAACAAATGACATGGCTAGATTCTCGCTGGAACGAATCAAAGTAGACTATGCCAGGTTGGGGAGGACGCTTAAGGAAATCGAGGCTCAGGTGATTTTCAGTGGGATTCTGCCTGTTCCTAGAGAAGGGCAACAAAGGTGTGATAGGATTATGATGCTCAATAGGTGGCTCAGGCAGTGGTGCTATAAGGAGGGCTTTGGGATGTATGGCCACTGGGAGGCATTCACGGGCAGAGGACTGTTCTCTCAGGATGGACTTCACCGAAGTAGGGAAGGAAACACACTTCTAGGATGGAGGCTGGCACAACTGATTAAGAGAGCTTTAAACTAGGAATTTGGGAGAGACAGTTGGGAGATGTCCAGGTAATCTCTATGCCAGATTTTAGCATTGAGAGGGAGGAAAACAAAGTAAGAAAGGATATAGCCAGGGGTAGGAGAATGGACATAAGGAGGAAGGGCAGAGTGGATACTAATCTAATAGGTCATATTGGAGGTACAATGTCCATGCCAAATGGGGTAAAGAATTTGAGTGAGGTGAAACAGCAAAAATTAAGATGTTTGTACACCAATGCGAGGAGCCTAGGTAACAAAATGGAGGAACTAGAGCTACTGGTCCAGAAAGTGAAACCAGATATTATAGGAATAACAGAAACATGGTGGAATACTAGGCAGGACTGTAGTACAGGTATTGAAGGGTATGTGCTGTTTAGGAAAGACAGAAATAAAGGTAAAGGTGGTGGAGTAGCATTGTATATCAATGATGAGGTAGATTGCAAAGAATTAAAAAGTGAAGAAATGGAGAAGATAGAGTCTGTCTGGGCAAAAATCACATTGAGAAAGAAAACTGTTAGATCCTCTTCTGGGATAGTGCTAGGGGTGTGCTATAGACCACCAGGATTTAATTTGGATATGGATAGAGACCTCTAATGTTTTTAAAGAAGTAAATACTAACGGAAACTGTGTAATCATGGGAGACTTCAACTTTCCAGATATAGACTGGAGAATAAATACTGGTAATAATAATAGGGCTCAGATTTTCCTAGATGTGATAGCTGATGAATTCCTTCATTAAGTAGTTGTTGATCAACAAGGGGGGAAGCCATTTTAGATTTGGTTTTGGTGAGTAGCGAGCACCTCATAGAAGAAATGGTTGTAGGGGACAACTTTGGCTCGAGTGATCATGAGCTAATTCAGTTCTAAATGGAAGGATAAACAAAAATAAATCGGAGACTAGGGTTTTTTATTTCAAAAGGGCTAATTTTAATAAATTAAGGAAATTAGTTAGGGAAGTGGATTGGACTAAAGAATTTATGGATCTAAAAGTGGAGGAGGCCTGGGATTATTTTAAGTTAAAGTTGCAGAAGCTATCAGAAGCCTGTATCCCAAGAAAGAGGAAACAATGTATAGGTAGGTGTTTTAGACCAAGTTGGATAAGCAAGCATCTCAGGGAGGTGATTAAGAAAAAGCAGAAAGCATAGAAGGAGTGGAAGATGGGAGGGATCAGCAAAGAAAGTTATCTGATTGAGATTCGAGCATGTAGGGACAAAGTGAGAAAGGCTAAAAGTCATGTAGAGTTGGACC
>CM057845.1:163780478-163792079 GCA_030068395.1 Apalone spinifera | reverse complement strand
TTTTGCGCAAAAGCGGTCGCTTTTGCGCAAAAACTGGCCAGTCTAGACACAGCCGTACTGTTGAAAACCTGCAGGTTTTACCATATACATGGTAAAACTCACGGCACTTAAGAAGAAAGAACATCTTTATAAGGAGGGGTTTGTGATCCCACGGATCATGTCTATGGTTGTCTAATCCTACCTATTGAGTCAGCTCCTGGCAGATACCACCCTTTGCACAGATTCCCCATGAAGTTTGCAAATTAACCCCCTCTGTCTGAGGGATATGAAAGGTGATACATGTGTCAATGCTGAAAATGGTAGTGTTAATTTCTTTGCAAACTTAGGACTTGCTCTAGCTCGCATTAAAATGAGTGGAAAGATGTTAATAGATTTCAGAAGTTCTCCTGGCTTGCCAGGGGTGATCCCACTTAGAATGGTTGTTTCCAGCTCTACATCCTCTAGCTAGACACAGCCTTCCCCTAAACATGGAGATCCTCATCCAGTCTTTGTGTAGGGCTTTCTGCTGTATTATGGTGAAGAATAATGCCTTGTTATCTTTCCCTTCTTTCTCACTAACTGTTTTAGGCCAGAATTCCTTTGCTTTGATCCCACCATTATGGGCTGTACTACATAAATATCGTTAAAACATCATACAGAATTCACTCTACAGTGTAAAAACAAAGCAGCCTAGAAATGACAGGGAAATAGGTCTGGCAAAGACAGGGGAAGGTATTTGGGAAATAAGCAATTTTCTGGCTCTTGCTGGTCTGTTTTGAGGCTGTACTTTTTAAGGAAAGGAATGTGGAGTTTAGAGTGGATGCAAGAGTAGTATGTAGTAATGGCTGGCTTTTTTAAAACTATGTGGACAAAAATAAGTATTTATACATTTTTAATAGATCGAGAGACAATAACAGTTTAGTAACAGAAAAAAAAATGTCCCTCTTTTGTACAATGTTGCTTTCCTGCTGCTAAACATGTAACCCTGAAAAGGCCTTGGCTTGGGAATATTTTCAGTTGAGTTTGTGACAGTGAGTTTGTTAAACATTTTCAATCCAGGGAGGGGGAGGCCTTGGTAAGAAAATAAGGGCAATAGGTTCTGTGATGCTCACTGTCATCTTATTTGGTAAAAATGCTACATTTGCTAATATGCAGCATTGCCATGACTGCCTTCAATGATTTCCATGACTTTCTTTCCTGGACCTAGTTTCTTTTTAAGTAATGTATTTCCTGGCCAAGAATTTTAATGATGAACTCAATACAGTTCAGAAGTGCGTTTTGATATTCTGTCAGAACTGCTAGAGTTTAAAAAAGCTATTTGGCTGATTCACAGTTCAGACACATATGGAGAAGATATTAACAGGAGAGATTATACAGGGCATTTTTTTAAAAAGTCACTACTCGATGCCTGTTTGAAAATGTATTTTGAATTTGTTTTAAAGTATTTATCAGAATGGTCTAAATCTTCCATATTTGTGTAGCTGGCTTCTGGGACTATATCAGAGCACTCATTGGTTAGATTCACTCTTTCAAAGCGAGGTTGCCAACAAAGAGCTGGCTATCTAGACCTGGAAATTTAGCTATTGGTTACTTAAAGATACCAAGGGTAATGTCTTTCTTTCAAATACTCATCACACTCTATTAGTAGTAATAAACATACTCACACTTTCCTCACCAAGAGTCCAATCTGACTGACTTCTGCAATATTTCAAAGTATACAAATCTTGAAAGATCTGATATAATAAATTACTGAGCAGCCTCCATGCCCTTGGACTTCAAGAACATTACGATGCTCAGTACTTTGCAACAGCACTCAGTATCTTGTAGGACTGGTATGTTTTGGTGATTTCTGTTAGCGATATTTTTGGGAAGAGGCCGTCTTTTGATCTAAATGGGAAGAGCAATACAAATTTTGAGGCTCCTCATATGAAACTGTTATTCCCAAGTAACTTTTACAATTAATTCTGATTACTTGTACTGTATAGAGCCTAGAGCATCCAACATAAAACGTGGCCCCATCATCCTTCAAAAAAACTTGCAATCTTGATTCTGCAATTCATAGCGTGCAAGCACATACCTTTGTCTGTACAGGGGTATTGTAATGTACCCTTGTGCTATGAATTTCAGGAAGTGGAGCCAATATAGTCAGGATGGAAAAAGGGATTGTAAGCTTTCTGTGGCAGGAACTGTCTCTTTTTATGTGTACATACAGACAGTACCTGGCATAATAGGGCTGAGATATCAGTTGAAGCCTCTTGTATTTTTGGATGTACATTGACTTAAATATATAAATATGAGTACACAATTTAGCTCTAAGCAAAGCTGTGACAAAAGTGGCAGCTTGCATCTCTCATTCCTTTAAGAATGAACAATTGCTTTCACACTTTGTTCTACCAGTAATTATAGAGAATGAAAGATGATCCTGAGTACCAAGTTTACAAATTCTTCCAAGGGGTCCATTTTCCTTAGCTATCATAGTATGCTAGCTAAGATGCTATTACTAGTTTGTCTAGGCAGTTGACACCTTTTTTGTAGACGACTCACTTGGGTTTGATCTTGCACCATTGAAATCAACAGAAAAAATGCCTGTTGGCTTCAGTAGTACCGGATCAAACTACTAGGAAAAAATACCTCTGAAAATGGCATCTTCTGCCTCCGTATGTAGCTGCTTTGTCCCATCAGACAAGTACTTTATTAGCCCTATAAAAAGGAAAGGATTCCCTGGCAATACAATCACTTCCTGAACACTGAGCACAATGATGCTAGTGAATTTATTAACAAGGAAGTTGGAGTTGTCCACTTCAGTAACCTGGGATTGCTCAAATAGACTTTTATGCTGAACCAGGGAGGATTTTAAGAGACCATATAAGAAGGTTGTTAAGCATGCTGTGTATTTTATGTCAGCCTGGGGATCATTTTACTTTCAATCCAGGGATGCCGAGAAAGAATTTATATTGCTGTGTAGCTATCTGTTCCTCGTATTAAAAAACTTAATTTCAGTGTGATTCATCATTTGGATCAGACCAGTAAAGAATTAGGAGTGAATTTCACTCCTGAATCATTAGAGACCCTGCACAAGACCTATTTAGCACTTAAATTATATATAATCTTTGTTTTGCAGGTTTAGGTAGTTGGTAAGTAGGGGAGCATGGGCTTCATGCTTGCCCTTCACATAAGTGTGAATTTCACCTTTGGTGAAGAAAATGAAACTCTGTGTTTGAAAGATACATGCCACTTGTCAAATATGAAAGGAATTGTCAGACAGAATTAATTAATCAAGACAGAATTAATTCTGAGAGTAGATTGCCCATAAAAATAGAATAGTTTAAAAGCTATCATTCCAAATATTTAATAAATTTGAAATAAAAATTCTGCTTTTATTCTGCCTGTATAGCTCCACCCACTTACTCTGTGGGCTGGAGATATTCACCAGCTGCAACATAACACCAATTTGTCTGCCAATTTGACAATCGGATGTACCAAATACAATTAGACAAAATTATAAAGAATTAATGAACAAAAAATACAGCACACTGTGTTCAGTGCATGCATGGAGTTCAATTATCTACCATTAATGGACTGTGTATTATATATCAAATGCACTTCAGAGGGGATTGCTTTCCTGTAGATGAAAAGTAAGTATGTTCCCCAAGTAGCAGAAAGAGTGTGGGAATCAAGAGCTGGATTTGAATTTGTCACAAGAGGCATTTACAGGAATATTTCTTTTCTTACAGGGGCAGTTGCTGAAATGCTAAACAGGTGAGCTGTGAAATATGGCACTGCTGCCAGTTAGATTACATAGTATTTATGGACTGATGACAGCTAACCACCTAAAATAGGATAAAAAGAAAGTGCATGTTCCTTCACATATTTGTGAATGTAATGAGATCATTCTGGTTTTAGGTACCTAGTTGGTCAAGTACCACCTCTATTTATTATTTTGACTGATTTTTCTGTGTACTTTTACTCACAAATGTTCAGCATAGATACACATTTTTTAATGCTGATGTTGGTAACTTTACCAGCTGGATGGTTGTTATAGAAGATGAAAATATTATCATTTTTATTAAGCAGTGTCAGTAGACTTGGCTCTTTATGAACATACAGCAAGACCTGATCCATGCCCCAGTGAGCTTAAAATCTAAACCCAACCAGCTTATGTAATGTTGGCCAAGAAGAGCCATCTTTAGAAAATTAAAACTAATGATTGTTCCAGTTCTCAAAATTCAAGATTTTGAAACCTTCCAGTAATTTAAGAGGTGTTGAGAGTTGGGGTTTGGGTTCAGCCCATCTCTACTTAAATCCAACACTCCCCTCCCCCATCTTTCTGAATAATACACAGACATCGCTTCAGGCTTCTCGACTCCTAATGGACAACTAAGGTAGTGTCACAGTTGCATGGATTCAGAGGTTTTGTGTGGAATGGGACAAAGGCTTCCCTAAGGCCAGGGCCCTGATTTATACACCATCATTTCTCTGAAATGAATTACCCAATAGAAAGGCAGTTCATTAGTGATAGAACTATTTTCATCTCACTAGGCAGGCAACATAGCAATATTCAAATCATAGCCAAAGAAATGCTTATTCCATTGCAAGACAGGTGGAGTCTATATTAATGTAATGTAACTCTGGGTGTTCATTAGGGTCAAGCTATGTTGTTTGGAGGTGTATTGAATGGACAAAATGGGCCTATTTCAATGGAAGCAGAGTAAAGAGGCATTGGGAAAGGAACTGTAGCAATTTATTTTAGTGATCTCTATGTTGAAATGTGAAAATGTCAATTCAAATATTAAAAACAGGTGTAATTTACTGTGTGTAGTATCTCCACAAATGACATCATTGACCATTCCTGTCTCATGTTATAGATGGTTGTGTTGCCTTCTCTATTGCATTTGTTATACTGGTAAGTTTTATAGGCTAGGGTAGATGCTTGCCTTAGTGTTCCACACTTCATTCTTGAAAGGGGTTTTCAATGTTTGAAAACTACAAATTATTACAGAAGAATTTTAAACAGAAAAATTAAAAATATTTGAAAGTCTATGAAGCAGCTTTCAAATAACTCCATAGTCCGCCTGTGCTTTTACTAGGGTGGCATTTGAGTGCACCCTTAATAAAAGAGCTAGGGGTTTTTACTTAAAAAAGTGTAGTAGAGAGGTGTTTGCTGCTGTAGGACTAGTCATCAAATACTCTATTGGATCTAATGACAGTGCCTGATCCTATGGGTTCCAGTTGCCCAGGGACAGAAAAGGCTAACTGTTTATGGAATAAAAGCATGACAGAACTGGCTATACTGTACCCTCAGGGAAAGGGAGGTGCTTATCAGAGCATAGACTAGTTGACCATTTGTTTTTGCCATCCTAAAATGTCTGACTGTAAGTGAGCAGAGACATGACAGATGGAATGTGCACTCTCAGGAAATAAAGTCTGAGCCGGAATTTGGCCAGGAGTATCTTTGTCGGGGCTTTCCACTAACTGAGGGTCCTGGAATCCGTCATCCTTAGACTTTTGTGTCTCTCTCCTGTTGTTGTGTATGGCTGGGTTCATGTTTATTTGCTCGCAGTTATGTAGTTAGTTATGCAGTTAGTATTAATTGGACCATTTTAAATGGTCCACAAGAAGTGAGCCAGCTAAAGCTGTCCAAGTTATTCTCTCCCTGAGTGACCTAGTCCATCCTGTCTTCCTAGTGTCGGGTTTCTATACTGTAAAGTCTTCAGGTTGGGACTGCATCCACTTTTTGTCTAGTTTGCCATCCAAAACTTTGTGCTTATGTAAAATATGAATGTAAAGAGCACTCAACCACCGCAATGCAGATTACAGATCTGGGGTAGGCTGTGTGCAGCTGCTCCATGGCATTGCAAATAATGTGAGTAGGGACAGGGTAAGGGGAGGGGGGGTTGTAAGTAGCAGGACTTACTGGTGCCCTTGTGAGTGCAAGACACAGAAGGTAGCAAAAAGGACATGGAGAGGCTAAATCAGAGCCATAGTTCCCCTTTGTTCCTGCCTCTGGAGGAGGGATAGCTCAGTGGTTTGAGCATTGGCCTGCTAAACCCAGGGTTGTGAGCTTAATCCTTGAGGGGGCCATTTAGGGATCTGGGGCAAATCTGTCAGGGATGGTACTTGGTCCTGTTGTGAGGGCAGGGGGCTGGACTTGATGACCTTTCAAGGTCCCTTCCAGCTCTATGAGGTAGGTATATCTCCATATATTATAACTGAGGAGCAGTATAAGAATTATGTATTTAGAAAAAAGCCCCTATAACATTACTCAGCTAATGAAAACCAGTCTACCTTTTATAATGGAGTCCACAGCATTTGTGGTCAATGGCAAATAGTACAAAAGACAAATGAATAGCAAGTCACTGATTTCTAAATAAATGGAGCATATTTCTCATTTTCTCACTATAAAGAATGAAGCAAAGCTAGGTGGAATGGCTGCAGGGCAAAAGAAATGTAGTGTGATACCACACAATGGCAAAAAGCAGAGAATTGGCAATCCTGCGGGAAACAAAAACAACAGCTTGCAATAGCACATGCTAGAATGCTTGCAAGTTACCCCCCACCTCCAAAGGCACAAGATACCTTGCCACCAGTGCCTTGTTTCTCAGGCACAACTAGCTACTGCTGAGGGTCACAAATGCAAATAATCTGGTTCTGGTACATAGACTCTGAATTTAGGTTTTTCTGAAATTTTGCAGTCTTGATATTCATTTGATTTAAACACAAACAATGGAAGGAAAGGAAAGGGGGAAAAAAGGATTGTAATGCCATTTTGCAATACAACATTTAGGATTTGAATTCAAAACCTTTCGAAGTGAATGGGCTTTTGACTTCAATGGGCTTTGGATCAGGTCCATAGTAAGGCAACTCAAAGCTATGTAATCTGAGGAGTAAGATGAATTTATCTTTGTTAGAGGATGTGGATGCCGTCAATAGCTCTACAACAGTTGGAGAAGCTCATGTTGCTGGCAATGATGGCATTCATGTCACCAAGGTTGATGACCCTTCGCAGCAGGATGGTGTTGATGGCCGGCACCACTTGTAGAAGGAGACAAACAAACAGAGAACCACAGGGTGGGCAGAGCCCTCAGGGGATCCCCAAGCTCAACCCCCCTTCTCCTCCTAACACACCAGGAGCAACCCCACACTTACCTCATCTCCCAGCAGGGCTTTGCGAGGGCGGGACTGAAAAACCTCCTGGGGAGGGGGCTTCCACCACCACCACCTGCAACCCCCTTTTCCCTAGGGAACCCCATTGAAGCAGTCCATCTCCCCCCCCCCCCCCCCCCCCCCCCCCCCCCCGGGACAGTAGCCCAAGAGTACCATACCTGCCTGAGCAGGGCCCCGATGATCGATCTCCCCACGCTGGTTCCCAATGGTTTGGTAGCTATCCGGCATGGCGAGCTTCCATGGGGCGATGGCAACCTGCTTCTGGAGGAGGATGGTGGGTCTCATGTGAGTGTCCTGTCATCTAAGGGAAGGGGCGAGTCATTCACAGAACTCCAGAAACGTGTCCTTCCCTATCAAAAAATTCTGGAGCCATTGCTGGTTGCCCCACTGCTCCATGACGAACCAGTCCCACTAGTCTGCACTGGTGTCCAGATGCCAAAAACAGTGGTGCCTGGTGTGCAGGGAAGGGCAGGGGGGATCCAGCAGCATGAGCTGTGCCCGCAGAGAGCTGAGAAGAGTCTCCAAGTGGAGCAGGGGGTTGGGTTCCTGCAGGGCCAGGGAGGCAGCCTGTAGAAACTGTTGCATGAGGTGCGGCACAAGCTGCAATAGCTGACAATTGCCCAGAGGCAGCTCCAGTTTCCATAGCTGGATGGCTGAGGTGCCCACAAGGGCAAACTAAAGCAAGCAAAAGAAAGGCTTTGCTGTCCTTCAATGTGGTAGGTAAAGGACAAAAGCCTGAGACACGGCTGTACAGGGGAGTCCCTTTAAGCAAGAGCCTCAGATAGTCTCAGGCAGCAGCCACGAAGTAACTGCTGTCCTGATGCCCTGCCTGACGTGGTTCCAGTGGCCTAAAATGTGAGTTAGCATCCAATCAGTGTGGACGCTCTATTTTGAAATAGCTAAGCACTGTTTCGATGGGCCTTTGCCGTGTAAACACGCTATTTAAAAATAGGCTATTTTGGATTATTTCTTCCAGAATAGCTTATTCCAAAATAAATGTCAGTGTAGACATAGCCCTAGAGAGCTGGTTGAAATGTTTTTGTTGAAACATATTTTGAAATGTTCATGTAAAATTTGACCCCAAATCGATAGAATGTGTAAAATTCTGTAAAATCTTTCAGTTTTGGAAAACCAAAACTGTTCACAAAAACTGATATTTTAACTGAGAGATATTTTAAAAAAATTATTTCAGAGTTTTTGTTTGCTTTTCCTGACCATCCCTCCCCCCCCCCAATATTTATTTGGGAATTTTTTGGAGAGAATAAGATATGCTTTTTGGGGGAAATTTCCTGTGTAAAATAATTTTCTATATTACTTGTCAAAATACTTTATCCATGCACTGCTTTTGATCCATGGGAGAACTCTCACGGATGCTAGTAAGATGTAGTGAGTGTAGAATAATGGCCTGATTCAGCAAAGTGAATAAAACATGCTTCAGTCCCGATAGAGTCAATTGGGATTTATGTATAATATCACTATAGTAGTATATTATTTCATAGAAAATATGGGGGGAGGGGAATGAAAGATAGAAGAAGAGAGATATTTGTTGGCCTTAATAGGATACATTTTATTTGTATGATATTTTGTTCTTAAATATGGGACAATCACATTGTTGCTAAAATTCTTTGTGTTCCAAGGAAACCCATTTAATGTTGCAATATCATACTATAATCTCTGAACTATACATATTGCCAAAGTACACATAATATAATATAAACAAATTAACAGGGTGGGGAAAATATAGATAGTAGTTAGCATATTATGTACTTTTTTCTGTCCTTTTTATATTTGAGTCTTTTGGCAGGAGCAACTGGAGGGAGATTAAAATGACACCTCTTGAATATAGCTTAATTCTAAAACCTCTAAATAGCTATGTTATTTATAAAGCACAACAAAATGTATAATAGAATCATCTGGAAAGTAGACGGGGGATAATAAGGTAATAGCATACGGAGTCTTTCACCTCTGCTGCAGGTAGCCAGTTCAAATCCAGCAGGCGGTCTCCACAGAGATCACAACTGGAACTGAGGATCCATTTACCATCTCGCTGTAGGGTTGGTCTCTCAGGCTGTGTCTAGACCACATCCCTTTTTCGACAGAGGGTGGGGATTTAAATATCCCGCATTTCATTTGCATATTTGCGTAATGGCGCTCTTTCACAAAAGCACCATTTTGAAAGTAAAACCGCGGTCTAGATGCGGTTCTATCAAAAATGGCAGGCTTTTTCGAATGATCCTGTACTCCTCAAAAAATGGAGTACAGGATCTTTTGAAAAAGCCTGCCATTTTCGATAGAACCACTTCTAGACCGTGGTTTTACTTTAGAAATAGTGCTTTTTCGAAAGAGCACCATTATGTCATTATGCAAAAGAAGCGCAGGATATTTAAATCCCCACTTCATTTGCAATTCGAAGTGTCTAATTTACATCCCTTTGTTGAAATAGGGATGTAGTGTAGACACAGCCTCAGGGTGCATCTACACAGCAGGGCTTAACTCAAAATAAGCTACGTAAATTGAACTACATCAATTGCGTAGCTTATTTCGAATTTGGGAATGTCTACACAGCACTTATTTTGAAATAGAGCACTCTTCCTCTGACTTCCCTTATTCCTCGTACAATGAGGGTGTCGGAGTAAGAAGTCCTCCAGCTTGACAGTATTTCACCATTATTTCGAAATAACTGCCTCCTGTGTAGACGCAGACTAAGTTATTTTGAAATAATGTTGCTGAGTAGATGAACCCTCAGGGTCAGAAGAGCAGCAGGATTTCTGGGGAAATTTGCAATGCCTCTACCTAAGCTATATCTCTCATAGGGATTGACAATGCTGCCTCCCTCCCCTGTCCCAAATAGGGATTGCATTAATAAATAAAGGAAACACTCTGTTCTGGAACAGTAACTGGCACAAAACTACTCATTAACATGATATTCAACAGCTGTTATTTTGTTAGGCTGTTCCACTATGAAAAAGTTATCTTTGTCTCTGCCTGTTCTACGGATAAATAATACAAATACTTAGCTCTTGTATTGCATTGTTCAGCTGTAGATTTCAAAGATCATTACAAAAGAATTTCCTATAAACTCACATATTGATCTATGTGGAACTAAAAGCATGGTAAGTAAAACATTTACAACATTAAATACACATAAACTATGGGAAAATATTTGGGTCTCTAGCCTATGAATTTCTTTTCTCCCCATCACTCTAATCAGTAGATGTGAACTTTAACATTAGTAATCAACTATTTGTGAATGTGTTAGAATATTCATTGCATTACAGATAGCCATCAAGTTTTATGTAAATTTAAAATCAGCAATGCTAGTCCCTCACTTTTTTAAATGATACTTTCTAACGGTCAGAAGTCAAATGTCAGTATTTCAGCTTAAAATGTGCAGAAAATAAAAAATTCTTGACCTTTCGGAAAGTTTTAAAGGTAAGGTTTGTTTTCTTCTTTACCCACAACATGGAGTTATTGGAAATAATTTCCATCATACCCTTTTAGTACAAAGGAAATGGTATATAAACTATATAACACATTGGGACGTTCCAAATCAATTTTAACCAAGTTCTTTTCTGAGGCAAATTAGTGCAGTTCCAGTAAACAGTGCCATACATACTGTACTATCTTCTGGTTGACTCCAGCTATGTAATTAATGTAGCTGAAGTTGCATATCTTGATTCAACATTCCCTTTTAGTGTAGGCCTGGCCTAAGATACATTTTTTTCATTGCATGTTGTTTCACAAGTGCCAGTTAATACATCAGTATATTCTCTGCTCATGTAATGGAAATATCATGAGCTGACAATGTTGAGATCATCTCTGTCTCCTTTTTTAAAAAAATGGTAAAGCACAAAGACATGATTAGAGGATCACTGTCGTATGAGGCACAGAAACTACTATTTTGGAAGTGCATTAGCCCAAATCTAACACTACTGAAGACATGATTAAATCATTATATATAACTAAGGAAGAAATGTATTTGAAAAGGTTATTTAAAGCAGGTCATTCCAATATATTTATTATATAGTAACCTATAAGGTGGTAATTTCCAGTTGTAACGTGTGTACCTCTTTTCTCATGATGTTATTTGGGAGAAGGGAACACTGAGGTGCCATTCTGTAACACTGTGTTGACAATCATCAGTCTTAAATATGTGCTGTGTAATATTGTGCCTAAGCCTTGTTCTGATCTCATGCCAATTTTAGAGCTTCATTGGCATACTCCTGATTTACAGCAGGATAATATGAAATCAGGATAACATCCTTTGTGCTGGATGCTTTTGAAGGATTAGAACCAATTACACTGCTCTACAGCCAAAATGCTTCTGAAATAAATGTAGTCAAACTTTACTAATTCTGGGTCACTGAGAATGAAAATATGCTTAAAATGATATGCTTAAAATGATGCTTAAAATGATGCTTAAAATTGTTGATTGGCTCTAGTTTTCAAGATATGCTA
>CM057845.1:163740320-163778153 GCA_030068395.1 Apalone spinifera | reverse complement strand
GACCTTTGGTCTGACCCGGTACGGCCATTCTTATGTTCTTATGTTCTAAAATAAAATAAATAAAAGAGGAGGAACTCCAGTGAGTGCATATTGCACCTAGAAAAAATATGGTAAAGATTAACAGAAAAAAATAGAGAGTCCTGATCTTTCAATCATCCCAAGTCACTTGAAATTAGTTCTCTTTCTATATTGACTTGCCTAGGAGCCTAATGTCATTTGTAATTTTTTTTCTGTAAATGAGGATGCAATAAAGGAGATTTTCCAAGGTTCCTTGGGCTTACCATTGTTCTCAATCCCCTCAGAATGTACTCAGGATGCTTCTTACCCTCAGTTCCATTCTGCCTGTGATTCCCTGGGAGGCAATGATATCTGGTGTATCACTGTTTATTACATTGCACCACCGTGATGAGTGACCCTTCGGTGTGGCCTTGAAAAGTATTATTCAGCTGGTGAATTATTTTCCAGAGGATGTCACAAAAGGTGATCTATGGATCTGCGAGACCATGAAAATTTTATTACAGTTCTAAGGAGAGAAAATGAAATTTCCAGAATTGCCTCAGGGTGGCCAAATACTTCTCAGTTTGAGAGGTAACATGTAGTAGTTGTATCTTTTTTTTTTTTTTTTTTGCACTTTTCTCTTTATTCTCATTGTAAGGGAGCTGTGAATGTTTTTGACACTGAATAAGAGGTTGCAAAGCTGAAAAAATGAGAAACTGTGCTACAAGGTTCAGAAGGGGAGTCTGAGTGTAGTTTTCAAAATGGGCCTGAGAATGAGGGAATACAATATGGGAGGAAGGGAATATAATCTCTGTTCAAGACACAACCAAGGTAGAATGACCCTTTCTCAAAGACAAAATAATCACTTTTCAGTAAGATTAAATTATCTGTTGGATCCCTACAGTTGCTTATTTGCATTGGCCTACATATAAAAATTGACATGATTTTGGGTGTCTAATTTACAGAAAGTGCTGAGTACTTCCCTCTGAAAATTAAATAGGGTGCCCAGAGGCATTAGTCACTTCTGAAAACATAACCATTACTTTTTAGCATATTTTAAAAATGAAATGGCAGCAGTCATTGGAGCTACCCAATCTGCATTTCACATAATAAATAAGAGTTAGTTGCTCAATCCTTCATAGCTGGCATCCACTCACTACTACTTTCTTTCAGTTGAATGATGTATAGGCTAATCTCATGGAGAAACATTGACTCCTGAGCTTGAATCATGCAGGATTAGAGTTTGGGATGAAAGCTTTCATTTAATCTGGAGGCCCATCATGAGAGGTGCTAGGCTCCTTCTTGAATTAACAGGCCTCAAGCCTGGTGTATTTCCAATTGTTTTTTTTTTAAATTGCACTTGAGATTTCAAAATCCTTTCTTTATTAAAAAATCTGAAGGAAATTCCTCTGGTGGCCACCAACACAACTAACAAGACTGTGGTCACTTTAGTGTCAAAACTCATCAAGCTTCTAACAATCCTCATTAAAGCCTTCTTGGAATGATCTTAGGCTGTGTCTACATTGGTGTGATCTTGCACAAAAGCGGCTGCTTTTGCCCAATAACTTGCTGCCTGTTTACACTGGCCGTGAGTTCTTGTGCAAGTAAACTGACATTCTAATGTGTGAAATCAGTGCTTCTTGTGCAAGAACTCTGATGCTCCCGCTCAGGAATAAGCCCTCTTGTGCAACTGTTCTTGTGCAAGAGGCCAGTGTAGATGGGCAACATGAATTTCTTGCGCAAGAAAGCCTGATGGTTAAAATGGCTATCAGAGCTTTTTTGCGCAAGAGAGCGTCTACACAGGCACGGATGCTCTTGCGCAAAAGCACATCTCTTGCGCAAACGTACATGCCAGTGTAGACGCTCTCTTCTGGAAGAGTTTTTGCACAAGAACTCTTCCGCAAAAGAGTTCTTGCGCAAGATCGTGCCCGTGTAGACATAGCCTTAGAGTCTTAGAAAGATCATTGTGGCTGTGTGTGTTCATGTCCTATCTTCACAGTGCCTTCCTTTGCCTTGCTAACTTAGTACCTCTTCTTTGCTACTTTAAAAAGATGTTTGTATAGCTCTATAGACACTATTTTTTGTTTTATATGTGGCAGAGTAGTGGGGTGTACTAATAAGAAGAAAGGGTGCTAATACACACATATACTCTAGGGCAGGGGTGGGGAATCTCAGCTTCCCTGGATCCAGCCCCCTCAGGCTCAGGGTCATCCTGGCATTGGGGAGCCCATGCTGGCACTCCAGCCCTTCCCCTGCTTCTCACTTGTGTGTGACCCCTGACTGATTTTTCTGTGCGTCAGTGGCCCCTGACTCAAAAAAGCATCCCCACCCCTGCACTTGCGTGACCAGATAGCAAGCGTGAAAAGTCAGGAGTGGGGTGGGATAATAGGAGCCTTTATAAGACAAAGCCTCAAATATAGGGACTGTCCCTACTAAATCAGGACATCTGGTCACCCCCACACACACCGCCCATTGTTTATGATTAGTTAATTAGAGAAGATCTAATATACACAAGGCTCTATTGGCTTCCCTGAGCCCTTCACCTTATGGATTAAATCCCTTGGGCTGTAGCAGGATTTTCTGTCATTTCAGCAGCCTACGAGTGAGTCAGATTCTACCCTAGGTTGCACCCCGCCAGCTCTGTTGAAATAATGGGCTTTCAAGGTTGTAGCGGTGTAACTCAGGCCGAATTGCGTGTAAATTGTTATACCAGAGGTCTGGAACAAAACACTGACTCCCAGTACTCTGAAAGAGATGATGATAAAAATCCAATTTTACTGACTCAAACAGGAGAGATACTAGGAAATGAGGTAAGCTCCCAAATGATTATTAAATAAAAAATCACAGAGAGACCACCCACTAAAATACTTACAAGGACCTTCCTGCTTATTCTTTTGGGAGCTCACTGAGAAAGTAATAGACTAATATTACCCTCCATGAATTTTTGGAGTCCTGATTGCCTACATGTTTTGCTTTTAGTAATTTCAGCTTTTAAATGGAATAGAGCACTTCTCTGTTGTAGAAATTTGTGTGTGATGTTTTCATTTATTTTTCAAACCATTATCAGGGAGTCTCCAAAGAAATGGCATAATATAAAATTATAAGGTTGCAACCAAACTGAGTACAGACATCTGGTCTTCACAGTGCCATACATAATGTACTATCCTCTGGCTATGGCTAAAGTTGTCTAGGATGATGCTGTTCACTGCTTGCACTTTTGCTGATTGAATATCTGACAATAAGAATTCCTTACCAAAATCTTTAGCAAAAGAATACTGAAGAAACCAAATAATGAGAACAGAAGACTTCCTAGAGGGAAGCCCTCTTGTGCAAATGCTTTTGTGCAAGAGGGCCAATGTAGACAACTCAGAACCGTTTTGCGCAAAAAAGCCCCGATGGCTAAAATGGCGATCAGGGCTTTCTTGCACAAAACCACGTCTAGATTGGCACGGACTCTTTTCCGCAAAAAGTGCTTTTGCGCAAAAGCATCCATGCCAATCTAGACGTTCTTTTCCGCAAATACTTTTAACGGAAAAACTTTTCCGTTAAAAGCATTTGTGGAAAATCATGCCAGTCTAGACGTAGCCTGCCAGTTGTTGAAGAAAGGCAACAATCTATGCTGGAAGAAATTTGCTTGCATATTTATACCTGCCTCTGGAAATTTCCACTACATGCATCTGATGAAGTGGGTCCTTGCCCATGAAAGCTTATGCTCCAAAACATCTGTTAATCTATAAGGTGCTACAGGACTCTTTGTCACACTTGCATCGATGGTGTTGGAATATGTGACAGGCTCTCTACCTGATGATCAAATTTGCTTGTTAGACTGCTGAGACTGTTGGGAATTGGTAGAGGAAGGGCGTCGTTGTTGGTTCCTGCCTCTGCCTTTGTTCAGTTGCTGCTGATATTGTCTATTGTAGTGCTGTGCATTTAGGGGGTATCAAGGTCTTGGGTAGGGCTGATACTTATATTGCCTTCTTCAGGGACTTGGTTGTAGATCCCCAAAGACTGAAGTGTCACTCTGGAATCTTTCATGGAGAGAAGAATTTCGCTGGTGTTAGCTGCAAACAACTTCTGGCCATCAAAAAGCAGATCTTGTATTGAAGAATGAATCTCCTCTTTTTTTGGCACAGCCAAGCCCTGACCTTGCTTTAATCTCCATTGCAAGCAGGTTTTAAAAACAAAAAACTCTCAAAACTTTCCACAAAGAAACATTTTTGTTTGTCTATTGGAGAAACTTTTGTATATATACTGCTTTTTTCAGGGCCAGTTCCTGAGCTAGGGTAAATTGTGGAAGCTTTATTGAACTCAATAAAGCCTTAGAAACGGATGCCATCTCAGCCTTTGCCCTTAATCTTTATCAGAGTGCAGAAAAAAAACCACTTAATTTCATGTTCTGGTCCCACTGTTGCATTGTGACTTGAACAGATCCTTTCCTCCACTTTTAGTACTGAAAGGCTCTTGAGAGCAATTCTCATTCATTCTGGATTCAAAAAACATTTTCTAGAACTGTCCCCCAACTAGTTCATAGCATGGTCATTCAGGAGCATGTCTGTTTGTTAGAAAGGTACCTTTTTTAAATCCTCTGATCCATCAGGTCTTGATCATTAGTAAAGGCAGAATACTGGGCTAAATGGACAAGGGTTCTATTCCTTTATGACAATTCCTGTCTTCCTTATGCATTGACCAAGGGGAAGAAAGATCCTCTCAACTTTTTTTTGTTTTTCATTCCAAACAGCTTGTGAAATAATATTTATTGTGGTTAAAGTCTCAGGCTAAAAACTGAGCTGGTGACAATGTTTCCCTCTTGGCTGTGGGGTTTGGCTGCAGCTCTGACAACAGGGTAATGTGTGTTTATACAGCCTTGAAAAATTAGATGTCTTTGTTCTCAGCTTGTTCTGGACACACCGTATTATTTAAAACATTGGTTGGCTCCTGGGCCTAAACAGAACAAAACCTACCTAGGCCCCCATTTTCTGCTGTGCCATAAATCCACTCAGTGCAGTAAAGATGGAGGGGAGAGGGACAGGAGCCAACTACAGTTCCATGATTCTTTAGCGCAGGGTGGACACTACTTTTTGTTGGGGGGCGGGCACTTCAAGAATTTGGTAAGTGGTCGAGGGCCATACTCCTCCGTGATACAAACGAAGGAGGTACGGGGTTTGGGATGGAGGCTGGGTGCAGAAGGGAGCTTGGGGTGAGGGACTGGAGTGCAGAAGGAGGTGTGGGATCTGGGAGGGAATTTGGGTGAAGGAAGGGGTTGTGACCTGGGGTAGGGGACTGGAGTGTAGGAGCAGATGTACATTTTGGGCTGTGAACTAGGACAGGAGGGGGTTATGACAGGGAGCTTGAATGAGGTTCCACTGTGCTGGGCCTGATCCAACCACTTGACGGGCTAGATCCAGCCCAGAGGCTGTATTTTGTCCAGCCTTGCTTTAGCTAGCTCTCCCACAACCCAGAAGCTTTTTTAGAGTAGTCTTAATTCTATGAGCTGACAATGATCCCCACGTGGCTTTCTGCCAGCTGGAGATTGCTGCAGTGCAGCATGCTTTGGACAGGTCTGCATCTGTGATTTGCTATGCCTGGACTGCAAAAAGGGTGGTGTAAGAGTCTGCTCTGTGGGATCTGCATCAATTGAGTACTTCCTACTGGTAGAGGAATTCTTAGCAGGGGAGATCTGCTTTCTTTGTGCTACCAGAGCAGTGAAAAGCAGGGGGGGAGAAGGGGTGTGCAATGGGGATGGAATAATCTGCCCCTGGATTTTGTTTTCTAGCACATAGTTTTTTTCTCTTTTATACAAATCATGAAGAGGCCATGATGTTTGTTGCCAAAGCCTCCATTTCTGAAACTCTGAGACACCTAATGTGTTTCAAACTAGTTTCCATCTGTTAAGAAAGCTAGCAGTCATTCCTTAATGCTAGACAATCTAACATGAGTCAATTCATGTAACTTTTTGATTTTTTATATACCTACTGTATTGACCTGTGCTGGGATGCTCTTACCCAAACAATGGGATTTAGGACTAGAGCCTAATAATACCTGACATTTACTAAGCCCCATTCAAACCAACCGGCAACGTCTGATTCTTCTGATAGATGATGTTGTGCACACTATTAACTGCATTTGTCTCTGTACCTTTGCATAGTTACATGTGATTATAATACACAGCTATTTCTCACCTTTAGAGCCCTACAAATCACTGAGTATTTCCTACATATCCATGGGTATCCACATCCACAGATGTGAATGCAGCTATCTGTGGCTAATTTTTGCGGACACGGATGAGGATGCAAATTTTTTATCCACCCAGGGCTCTACTCACTTTTCTTTTTGTTGATGAAATCCTACTTTTTCTTAAACTACAGTATTTCTTGAGATCACTGCCTTTACCCCGAGACACCACTTTTCCCTCTCACACAGCAGTAATGGAGATAAAATTCTCCACCCAACACACCCTTTGTCTGGTCCACACATCCCGACAGTGAAATTGAGAACTGAGAAAGAACACAAAGGTTGAATCAAAACTTCCCTAAAGATTACAAGTGGTTGAATCTGAACTGTTGGATCAGGCTCACCTCTTTAACTTTTTAACTTTTATGTGAACAGAGAAATAATAGCAGATCAAAATGGGTTGCTATGCTCAAAAGTGCCAAGCTAAGGGAGGAAAAAGGGCAGTTGTATAAAAATGTGATATCCATAAAACCTGCCAACTTACAAAAGGGTTGGCTATTAAAATTGCCAAGGAAAACAATACAGAGATGAGGATAAGTTGCCCCCCTTCTAACCTGCCGTGTGTGTTTATGAATGCCAGGTGGAGAAAAGTTAGACCCAACTATGATTTGTTTGATTTGGCTATTTAAATGGCGAACCCTTTTGTAACCTGGCCCCTTTAGTAGATTTAACACCTTTGTATGACAGCTTCCTTTTTTAACTTGACTTTTTTATTGTACACAACCTCTTCATATACATTGTAAAAGTTGATTTTCGTAATCACCCAGGGACCAGCAAAAATTGGTTGCCTAATCGAGAGGGTTTTTAACTATAAAACATCAAGCAATTTGTACTAGAAGCCTTGAGGTCATTTTAAAGTGTCTCCTCCAGTCGGGGGACGGCCTGCTGCAAGGTGTCATTCGCACCCTGCTTTATTCACAGCACTCTAAGGCTAAGTTTACACCAGCACTTTACAGTGCTGCAACTTTCTCGCGCAGGTGTCTGACTAAACACCCTCCCTGGGCGCAGCAAGTTACAGCACTGTAAAGTGCTTGTGTAAACTGGGCTGCACAGCTAGCTACTCACCTCATGGAGATGGTGATGGTTAAAGCGTTGCTGCAGCTGTGCTTTAAACTTTTAAGTGCAGGCAAAGTCTAAGTCTGAGCTGATGCTTCCTCTATCAGACCCAATGCCCTCTCTCAAAAAGTTTAACATTGGGCTTAATCATTTGGCTACAGATGTTTGTTTTTTAGCTTAAAAACAATGGAATTGGCCAGGAGCTATAGTGATGAAGAACACCTGGAATTTCAGGAAGGCCATCTCAGCCAGTATTTCTCATGTGTTGATTTTTTGTGCAATCCCACCTTCTTTTTGGCTGGTTCCCTTAATGCAATAGGGCAAATTTAGACACAGTGCAGGCACTAATGTGGCCCAGTATGTATTGGATATGCTCTTTGAATTGGGAATTTGATTACAGAAGCAATGTTAGAAGGCCCCAGTCACTGAAAAACTTTTAGAATGTGAAGTCTTAGGTTAATATTGTTGGGACTGATGGTTTTTCATGTAATTTGCCTGTGGGAAGAATCTATCTCTGGCTAAACATTGTGCTGAAAGCACATTTATCTTTTTTTCCACAGATGGCTGGGTTCTAAGAAGACAATTATTTCCCTCCTATGAAAAGTAAGCAGTTATTTGAGAGGTGCCTATAATTGTGTGGGCTGTATTGCTCCCTCTGTTATGCAGTGTGGAGAAAAACAGGTTAGTGAATATGAACTGTGCTTATTACTACATTGCATTATACATTTCTGTTTGGACCCTGTCAAACTTTCCACAACAAATACTCACTGAGGGGGAAGTGCACGAGAAGTAGCGTGGTGTGACTAGCTACTGAATTCAGAAGCTGGAGAGAAAACTTAGAGCTGCAAGTGACAATGGAAATCCATCTTCTGACAGAGCTACCTTCCTACAACATCATCAATCGCTCTTTGAAGCCCTTTGAAAGTGAAAACAGAGACTCAAAGCAGCATTTTCTTCCCTCACACGCCTTTATGTTCCCTTACAGCTGAACGGATAATATAAGAGCATTTGTGGATAGCAAAAATCAACTGAAGAGTGGCCACTGAAAAAAGTTATGATGCCATTACAAAGAAGAGGGATTGGGAGTTAGCAGAGATGGAATATGTGCAGGTATATGGGCTGAACTATAGGTAGATGGGCTTTCCATAGGCACATATTACTTTGAAGCCATGCAGTCTAACCATTCTTATCAATGGTCTTTCCCCCAATTCCAGGGGACTGGAATTCACCTTCCCTATTCAATTCCATCATTTCACTGCCACAATGATATCAAACATTACTCTGAGCCTACATAACAGATAAAGAGAATGGAAACTTCTTAGCAAAATCAAATTCAGACTGAAAACCCTGTGGAGCTCTGGCAGTGGTCAGCTAACAGCAGAGATTCTGGGGGCATATGGCCTGAGATGAGAGTGACGATCTTGTGTTCTGAAAGTACTGTCTCTATTTTTTCTTTCAGTAATATGCTCCAGTTTTTCTGTTTTCTCCCAGTGCTTGCTGATATCCCTTACCCTGGGGGCGGCGCTGACCTCATTTGGGTAGGGTTAAAGGCCACTCAGTAACAAACATTGGGGCAGCTAGCAGCTAATAAAGTTTCTTGGCAGATTTTTTTTTGTTACCCTCTAGAACAGTGGTCACCAACCAGTAAATTGGGATCTACTGGTTGATCTTGGAGCCTCTGACAGGTGATCTTGACTGGTTTGGCCAAGAGTCTATCAAGTGCCAGCACTTCAGCTGCCCCTCCCCTCACTGCTGCGCATCTCCTTCCCTTTGCCTTGGAGATGCCTCCCCCCACTCCCAGGAGCCTCCTGTTTGCAGTGAAGAGCAGTGGAGGGAGAGGAGGGACGCTGATGTCAAGGTGTCCCCCTCGCACCCTGTATCCTATCTCCACAGAGCAGAGTGGGGGGGGGGGGCACAACAGGACTTGGGATGGAGATTGCTGGCTGCTTTTGGGAATGGTGCAGGGCCAGAGCAGGGGTAATTCTGCCTTAGCCCCACTGCACCACCACCCAGGAGGGGTGCCCTGTTGGAGCCCACATCCTGAAACCCTACCCCAGTCATGAACCCCCTCCTGCACTCCAAGTTCCTGCCCTAGCCCTGAGCACTTGTGAATCCAAAGATTCTCTCCCAGAGCCTGCACCTAGAACCCCAACTGCCTGCCCCAAGCTCACCTCAGAGCCCCTCTCACACTCCAAATCTCTTAATTCAAAGCCTGCACCCCAATCCGCTGCCCCTGCCTGGTGAAAGTGAGGGAGGATGGGGGAGAGAGGATGGAGTGAGCAAGGGCGGGGCCTTGGAGAAAGGGCACAGAGGAGGCGGGACAAGGGTATTTGGGTTTGAGGTAGATCTTGGACTGCACTTAAATTCAAAAAGTGATCTTGTGCTTAAAAAGGCTGGAGACCCCTGCTCTAGAAGTAGTGACTAGGAAAAGAAGGCAATGTTGGTTCCTGAGGCAGCTCTAGAAATGACTCCGTACTAAGAACAACTGATAGGCCTGGCAAACCAAGTCCAGAGAACAGAAGAGTATTTTGTATGTCAGGAGCAAAGATAAATGTGAACGTGAGGGTGAAAAGGATCCTGATAGGAGTGGGGGAAAATCCTCTAATTATTCTCCATGTCAGGACAGATGCTGCTGCTAAGTTCCCACTGGACTGCATTAAGATCAACAGATTGATTAAGGACTGGTGCTGTGAGGAATATTTTGGGATGAAAGTGGTGGGAGGTATTCACACAAAGAAGGCTCTTCTTGACTGATGGATCCATTTGGGTACCTAGGGCATCAACCTTCTGGCTGGCATGATTGAAAAGAAGAAATTTAAACTATGAGATAAATGTCATAATGCATGATTTCGGTATCTGAAAACTAAGGAATACTTTGCCTCGGTTTTCAGTAAGGCTAATGACAATGTGTCTAGAAATGAAAATTATCAGATCTGAAATAGGTGAAAATCTCAAAGAGCTTATTGCTCTCAAATTAATTTCCATCTCAGAATATTTGAAGAACTGGTATGTGAAATTGTTAGTCCAGTTGAAGGGCTATAAACAGGAAACTGTGAACTAGGATGCTGTCAAGGTATACAAGACAGTAGACAGTTTGGGGCACCACATGTCAAGAAAGATGTGGAGAAATTGGAGAGGGTCCAGAGAAGAGCAACAAAAATGATCAAAGGTCTAGAAAACATGACCTATGAGGGAAGACTGAAAAAACTGGGTTTGTTTACTTTAGAAAAGAAGACTGAGAGGGGATATGACAGCAGTTTTCAAGTATCTAAAAGGGTGTTAAAAGGAGGAGGGAGAAAAATTGTTCTCCTTGGCCTCTGATGATAGGACAAGAAGCATTGGGCTTAATATTGCAGCAAGGGAGGTTTAGGCTGGACATTGGGAAACACTTCCTAATTGTAAGGGTGGTTATACATTGGAATAAATTGCTTAAGGAGGTTATGGAATCTCCATCACTAGAGATATTTAAGAGCAGATTGGACAGACATCTATCAAGGATGATCTAGATGGTGGTTGGTCCTGCTATGAGGGCAGGAGTCTGGACCTGATGACCTCTTAAGGTCCCTTCCAGTTCTTGGGTTCCTTGATTCTATGATTGTAAGATGGTTCAGTTCTCTGAGATGGCACAGAGCCTTCTCCCTATCATGTGCTTAAACTGGCTACTTCTCGGTCATGTGCACAGGATGTGATAATGGTTATATGTGGGGCTGGGAAGGATTATTTCCCCTGGACAGATTAGCCATGATTTTAGGAGAGATTTAGCCTTCTGCAGTGAGTGGGTGGGAGTCACTTGCTGACAGTTTCTGTGTATATCTCACTTAATCATTTCTCTGTCATTGTGGAGGTCTTGGGAACTGGTGCACCTTGATCCCTCCTATCTTCTGCCCGTGGCACATAATAGTCTAGCCAGCTATGGGCTGTAATACTTTGGTTTAATTTTGATTATTGGGTTTAGTGCTGGTGGTTGAGGGCAGATTAGATGATTTCAATGTCCCTTCAATTCCATGACTCATTTAGGTTTTGTGACGCTTTTCTTATGCATCAGGGTGTTCTCCATCCCTATGTACTAATGCATTTCATCCCAAAAGGATGCAAAAATGTTGTTTAATAGATTACACATGTCATATAGTACTTGTGAAACTTGCTGGATTGGTAGCATTGAAGTCTCTATTTAGCCACAGAACTGGCAGCAACTGAAGGCAGAGGTACAAAGTTCCCTGCCCTTCCCACCCTCCAAATATGTGTCAGATGTGTTCTGGGCTAGGAAAGTGTCAGTTGTATCCTTTCTGCTGAGACTATAATTGTGACTGCGGTTTTTAATGGATCAGCAGCCACCTCACTGCAAATGGGCTAAAGACTAAAAACAGACCATTAAATTGCCTTCCGTGACTATAAACTTTCAGGGTGAAATCCTGGCCCTATTGAAGTGAGTGGCAAAACTCCCAGGCTGTGTCTAGACTGGCAAGTGGGGCTGTGTCTAGACTGGCAAGTTTTTCCACAAAAGCAGCCGCTTTTGCACAAAAACTGGCCAGCTGTCTACACTGGCCGCTTGAATTTCCACAAAAGCACTGACTTCCTACTGTATGAAATCAGTGCTTTTTGTGGAAATACTATGCTGCTCCCATTTGGGCAAAAGTCCCTTTTGCTCAAAACTTTTGAGCAAAAGGGCCAGTGTAGACAGCTGAGATTTGTTTTGCGCAAAAAAGCCCCGATGGCTAAAACGGCGATCGGGGCTTTCTTGTGCAAAAGCACGTCTAGACTGGCACGGACGCTTTTCCGCAAAAAGTGCTTTTGCGCAAAAGCATCCATGCCAATCTAGATGCTCTTTTCCGCAAATACTTTTAAAGGAAAAACTTTTCCGTTAAAAGCATTTGTGGAAAACCATGCCAGTCTAGACACAGCCCCACTGTCATCAGTGGAGCCAGGATTTCATCCTCAATCATGATTAGCCCATGTGTACTATAACAATAGTTGGAAGCTTATATATAGTTTGGAAGCCTATAAACAGAGACAACATATGGGAGGGCAAGATAGTAACTGAAATACATTGGACCTTTTAGTAGAATAAAATAGCGAAAAAAAACCTTATTCAGTAACACAGAAAAAATCCTTCTTCTGCAGTCAGTACAAAACTTGATTGAACAGAGTACAATTTAATTTAGTTTACAATCTAATTTTTACTCTGAAAATTAGAGTAAAGTACTTGTTTCATGAATCCTGTTCTCCAGGTTCCTTCATCACTTACAAACCAAGAGAGTAAAACCCCATTTCCTTACCTTTTTGAATAATATAACAAACGAACGGGTAAAACATTTCTGATGCTAGCCTTTTGCCCCCTTTCTGGGCATCTCAGTTCAGACGGTCACAAAGTCTATCTGAATTTTGTCAGGTACCTGGTCTCTCACTTTATTGTCAACATTTCTTCCTGAAAATAGAGCCTCATTTTCTATACTGGTTGAATTTTCTGTTTTGATTAGTTCATTATTTAGCCCTCTTTTGTGTGGGAAACAAAATCTGAGATCCAATCAGTGAAGCCCGTTCATTTCCAGTAATTTTTAAAAACAAACTAGTCTGAGAACGGTGTGTCCCAAAACATAGCTGTCTCTCTGAGAGCTGCTACTGAATTATTGCTTCCTTAGTCTCCGTTACCCCCCCAATATCTTAACAGTGAAATGATGAAAATTGTATGTTTGAATTGAGTGCTCCAATACAGTTACCACAGCAGACCTCTAATTTCTGCAGACAGACTATGAAGGGTGCACCATGTGTGCAGAATCTGCTGTAAGGTATGGCGTTCAGATGGGAGGGGGAAGCTATAGGAAGAGTAAGGATGCAAAGCCATTTACATGCAACATGTTGAATTTAATTTCTTTGCTGATTAGGAAAGTGTTTTCCTTTCTCTTTGTTTTTCTTATTTTTTCTCTTTTTTTTAGCAATACCCAAAGTTATGTCATAGCTCTTGAGCAATACCTGTTAAATTAATGCACAAATCATTCCATTTAATCCCTTTTAGTCTTCACATTACATAAATGAAATAATTTATGACAGTACTGACAGGAATCTATGTTAGATGGAGATGGAGAGAATAATACAAGACTTTATATATGGAAAAAAAGGCCACTGTGGACAAAATTGCCAAAGTTGACTCACTCTATGCGCAAAAGGTTGGAAAAAGATATATGCAAGTGTGGAAAACAAAGAGAGGAAATGACTTGGCAGGACAGTAGCCAGTGAGTTAGTTAGTTCTTCTAAAATACAAAGCAGCTCTCATTATGAAACTTTGAGAAAGCTGAGGCTTGATCTTCAGACATTACTTAGTAGACAGTGATACGTATCAGGTTTTTAGGCTTGTTTTAAACTAAAATTCTTTAGTGAGCTGTGGCTTGTTCTCCCTGGTAAACCTGAGGAGAGAATATAATTGAGATTTATGGAAGTATCATGAACTAGAAATGCTTGATTAATGCTTTGTCAGTGTGTACTTTCCTTTTCATGGCTGTATAGGGTAATGCATATTAAAAGAATCCTTTGGGGATAAGGAATCTTTTAACATTAGTTTTAACATACAGGTGGTTGGCAAAAGCAGGAATTCTTGTCTGCAGGTGGCAAAAAATGGATCTATCTGTGCAACAGGAGTAGTATCCTGACTACTTATCAGCGGGAAATTGCAAGAGAAGGTGTCAAGGCACTTCAGCCTGCCAACAGAAAGGTGATCTCAGGCTGGAACTTAAAAGAAAAAATATGGGTTGGAAGTAGGTCCTTGAGAGTGACTAGTGCTGTGGAAGAGCGCCTGCAGGGACATGTTAATGTTTGACCAGTGAAGTTACTCCATTAGGTTTGATTCTGATATGTCTGAGAAGATTTACTGAAGCCTGATATCTGGTGTCTCTGATGAAGGGAGACAGCAAAATAGTCTGAAGCTCAGAGAGTGAGTGTAAAATGGAATTCTAGTGTGAAATTGAGCTGGGCAAAGCATAAGATAGTCAGGAGGCAGGCTCAGGTTTTGGGATGGCTCTGGGGATGGTACTAGGTGGCCTATAGGTCAGGGATTTAAATGTGAGTCCTAGGTCAGTTCAAAGGGTTTTTTCCCCCATTGTTGGCTGTTCTAACAGTTTGCAAGCTTACCCAAACTTATACCTACACCCTAAATCCACAAAATTGGTCTGGAAATCTCATGAAAATATGTGGCATTTCTAGTTCCAGTCTTGGCTAGAAACCAGAAGTGAAAAGAAGCACAGTAACTTAGACATTTGCTTTGATTTTTGTTTTACATGTGGGGAAAGAAGGGGTGGGAAGTTATTACTGTTGGGATGTGAGTGTGTGGAACTTTTTCATAACTAGATCAACCTGTTGGTGGACTTTCCTGTGCCTGAAAAAGCTGTGGCTCTCATTATGGAGGAGTCAAGCTGTCTGAGATGAAGAATTAAGGGTACGTCTACACTATAGGATAAGGTTGAATTAAGATACGCAACTTCAGCTATGTTAATCGTGTAGCTGAAGTCGAAGTACCTTAAGTCAACTTTTGGCACTGTCCACACTGCAAGAAGTAGAAGGGAGAACACTCTCCCTTTGACTCTCCTTACTCTTCATGGAAGTAGGACTACTGGCATCAACCAGAGCACTCCTCTCAGTTTGAATTAGTTGGTCTTCACAATGCTTGCTAATTCAAACCCTGGAAGATTGACATCCGCAGCTTCGATCGTTCTTTGTAATGCAGATGTACCCCAACTGGCTTCCATAGGTCTTCCACAACACACCTCTCTGTCTTTCTCTTCCTTATAAACTGATATCTGTTGATTGAACTAAACCTATTAGATTTTTTAGTAGAAAAACTCATATTTCTCCAGAGTAAATAGTAGGGGGTACTATATTTCTGCCACAGGATGGGAGTGACACCTTGGAAGTTACTTTCATGCTGTGGTAGATGAATAGTGCCTTGGGTGATTTCTTTTTAGAGCCATGTCTAGCCAAAGAGACCAAACACTGAGTCCTCTTCTGGGGCCTTAATGATCATTACAGGATGGGAGTAAACTGCCGCTGATGTCAGTGGGAGTTACTCCCATCCTGTAGCAGGAGAACAATGCCCTGGGAGAAGATGAAATATTCTTTAGCAAATTTTCATTGATTTCAATAAAGAATATTTAGCAGATATGAATTTCTTTCCAGAGCTGTAAAATTGCAGTAACAAATAAAATTGGCCTGAATAATCTGAGGAACAACCTGATCCAAGTGTTAGAGAAAAAAATGATCCCAACAAATATTATATAAATCATATGGGTCTCTTGGAGGTAAATATGTCTTCCATTTTCAAGGGTACATCATTGCTTCTGCTTGAGCCCATGAAAACACTGGAGTTATGATGCTTTTCTTTGCATTTCCTTCTACGTGTGTTTTGAAGTCAGACCCTTTCATTGTTTGGGGTTTTTGGATGTATTTTAATAATTATGAATAAAATGACAAATAACTCATTTCTCATACACTTCACTTTTGTTTTCCACAGTAAAAAATTAAGAAGAAACATACTGAGTCATAGGATGTGACGGTCTCATTTGCACAATTCAGGATCTTATTGACGCCATAAGTAATTATTAATTCGTTGTTCCTAAAGCAAACAAGGAAATACTGAACAATCATTTGATGCTGGGTTTGGCACAAATGAAATGTGGTTGGGAACTAGGGATATTTAAAAATATGGAGAGGAAGGTCAGCAATCTTCAATCCAAACAGCAGGAGGATCCTATTATAATGTTACAATTTTTCCCTGTAGCATCATACTCACTAGCTACAGCAGAGACAAAATCACTGTGAATATACAATGCAGTAGTTAACTGTACTATCCAATGACCCATGGACATTATAGGAGCACTTATGTCTCCCCTTGCTGTGTGTGCCCATCAAACCATATGGATTGGGTCCACAATAAATGTGTAGTGTCGTGGATTTTATTATTTTAAAACAGATTTATAAGAACAAGGACAACTTTTTAAAGAAAAGATGTGTGGTTGTTGACAACCCCGCCGACAGACTGAATTTCTTTCAGCAAGCCCATCATTATTCAATTTAAAGTTTTTTTGGGGAAAATACAAAAATTATAAACATTTCTACAGGGTTGCCAGGCTACTCATGGGGAGGAGTAGCAAGTAACAGCACTCAGCAAATAGCAGCTGTCATGTTAACTTTCTTCTTAGTTCCTGAAACAAAACTTACCAACAGACTGCTGACCAATATGATACCTATTCAATTATGATACTTTGTATCTGATTACTTACAAGAATATGACAACTGTTATTACTGTTGCACAATCAGCACGGGGTTATGAGCAAATACGAGCTGATGGGCTGCATTCAGTGTTCTGGCAAGGCTTGACACAGGGGTGGAGGGAGAGTAGGGATGACTTTATTCTTCCTTGTCCTGGGGCTTTTTGGTCATTGGGCTTCTCCTTGGCGTAAAATTATTTCCAGCTTCACAGCTGATGTATTTAATGGCAGTCCTCTAAAGCCTCCAGTCAGTTCAAATGGCAGCAGTGGATCACTGATGTGTACTCCCTTTTTCCTGGCTCTGGGCCTGGCCCGGTGCGGGGGGATGAAAGGAAAGGTGGTGCAGGAGATGTCTTGGTGGTTCTGCATCACTAGAGGTTCCCCTAGGCATGGGAAATCCTCCATTGACCATTTAAGTCAGGTTAATGGGCACTTTGTAGCCCCTGGAGTGTGCAAAAAAGCCTTGTTGTACTGGTGAACTTAGGCTTATAGCTCTCTCCAGAGAGGTTCATACAACTTCTTGTGCCTTTAAACTCTGGTGTGTTTGTGGGCACTAGGGAGCTGCATTGCCCCTGGAGGAACTCAAGGAGGAATTCTGCTCCAGTTACACTTGTTTTTGGTATTAGATAGGCCTTATTGTTAGACTATGTACTTTTGTAAGGAGACAATAACTAGCCTAGAAGAGGGGGAGAATACCAGGAACATAGCACATTTGTCAGGCAGCTCAATCAGTAAGTAACTAAAGTAACTAAAGAATCCTTTTCTTCTACAGACATAACTCATGACAGGTAGTGATTGGTTCTCGTGTTGATTTATAGCTACCACTCTACTTGGAATTTTCTGCCCGTGATATAAATTATCCCTACAATCCTGTTGGGCTGCCACATTCTCCTGGACTGGTTTCAAGGTAGAGGGCCAGATCCTTTGCTTGAGTAAAACAGCGGAGCTTGATTGATGTAAGTGGACATATTATGATTTACCTCAGCTGAGCATCTGGAAGGCCTCTTTAAAATTATTTCTTGATGTCCTCATTTTAACTTTTCCAGTTCACTTTAATTGAGTTTTCCCTGGGACTGTCAACTCTGTGTCAGTTTCCTGCTATTTCCATTAGCATTACATTTGTCCAGACCAGGAAATTCAGCCATCACAAATATTCACTTCAAACCATCATGCTTTATTATTTAAGTTAGAGAACCTGCTTTCAGAACTCATCATGATATGGTTCCTCCTAATACTTGGGATTAGAAATGGTCTTTAAAAATAAGTGTACCACATTTACATGGTTTTTGTTATTAAAACTCTTGGCCGATGTGAAAGTGACTGTATGGTAATACATGACAGTGACAAGCACTTATTTCCAGCTGCTTAAAATAAAGGTTCATTATGTACTTCTTCCCTTCTCCATTCCCAAAGTATCTGAGAGTGGTCACTCTCAGATACAGATTAATGTATTTATGGCCTTTTGGTATGATCTAGTATGATCACTCTTATGTTCCTATAATGTTTACAAAGCTTTCTTCATAATAGCTTGCAAGAATGGCAGTTCCTTTTAATCTTGTTTCATGATTTATTATAATTGATTCTGAGCGGAATCATCAGGGCTAACATTAGACTTCCCTAATAAGTTAATTTAGTATTGATGCGGGTAGTCATCGAAGGATATTGCATTGGTTTTGTCATTGCTGCTTTGCTCCCACACCCTGATGGACTGCAAAGTTAAACCCTCTCTCCTCTAAATTGATGTCAGAATTTCAGAATTAAGGAGACAAGCTAGAGTGATTATCATAGAACTGGAAGGAACCTCAAGAAGTCATCAAGTCTACTCCTCTGCACTCATAGCAAGTTATCATGGCAGCCAGTGGAAATATCAAATTCAAAGACTGTCAAATGCAAAAACTGATCTTTCTTAACTGTTAAGGAAGTACAATTAGATCTGGGAGAAATAGGACAAGATAATTCTCCTCACTCTGCTCAAATTACACGGCTGTGATGGTCTAGCAAAGGAAATTGTTAGAAAATATGGTATCACACAGGAGTCAACTTTTACAACTGATTGCAGTCTCTGCGGCCAGAGGTCATTATTGCCAGCAGGCCGTCATTGGTTTACAGTCATTGGTTTACTTAAAGGCATATTTTTTAAAAAGCACATTATACAGTTTGAGACAGTTACTTGGTATTAATCAGTGTCATGCTTTTTCTTGTAAAAATATGGCCTTGTAGATCTGGTATCTATATGACAATCAAATTAATTCATTATAATCACTGTAGTAGATCATAATTTTTATACAAGTAACTTGAGTCTCAACATATGCAAATATTTTCTAGATAAATAGATTTTCCTTCCCACTATTTCTTGATGCTAATAGACAAAGTCAAAGAGGACTGCAAAATGTTCAGCTGTTCAGAAAGATGCATAGTATGGCAATGAAATCTGCTGGAACCACAATATTTTACACTGGGTAACATATTTAAATAATTCTGATGTAATATATTATCCTATATGAAAGGCAAGAGTAATATGGCAGTAGTTCACAGGAGCACTGATGGCTGATTAACTAGTGAGTTTCTGTTTGGCAAAGATTTGTGGTATATTCGTTTTGTTCGGCAGTATTCACCAAGAGGAATATTTACTTCACCTGTGAAATGTGATCATTGTGTTTCATGATAAGGCGGTTTCATAGGGTTCTATTTGAATCATCTTATTGAATCCCTTTATTGAATACTGTAGCAAGGATCTCCAGGGTAAGGCACAACAGCAATCTCTAATACAAAGCTTTATTTTTTTTAAAATGGATGTACAGACATAAAGGTCTTTATGTCTGTACATCCATTTTAAAAAAAATAAAGCTTTGTATTAGAGATTGCTGTTGTGCCTTACCCTGGAGATCCTTGCTACAGTATTCAACTGTGGCAGCTGCATCTCTTTGATGTTTACAATGGGTTGGCCGAGAAGGTGGAACCAAACTGCCATGTTCTGGGAATATATAAATCTTGGGGCAGTGTTGCTTGCAAGAGTTTTGTTTCTTTGATCTTTGTGAGAGTGGTTAGAGAGAGGCAATGCAGGTAAAACAATTGAGCTAGGCATTAAGTGTGGTTTAGATGTTTAGTCATTACACTGCTTGGTTTGAATGATGTAACTTTCAGAAGATCAGTAGGTTGGCAGGGATCCTGGTCCTAAATTCATGCTCATTAATGCAAGGGCAGTGATAGTGAAATGCCAGCTATTTATACATTTGATCAAGGAGGAGGCCTTGGACTTTAAGTTTTTTACTAAAACCTTCTTGGGTCTCTGTAGGCCTCCACACAATGTTTGCTGCAACCTGGTGGGCTAAAAAGCTAGTATGACTACAAGTTCATCAAGGTACCACCCATGGGAGCCCTAATGGGTGAAGCACTCAGACTCCACCGAATGGTCCAACCATGCTATTTAAGCCAAAATGAGGAACAGGAAATGTGTCTGTATAACAATGTGATTTCCTGTTATGGATGGTTTGGGTGTCATTTTTGTCAACTTCCTGGACCCAATTCTGTTTCTGCTCTGCTCCCAGCTCCTGCCCCTAATGTGCTTCTGTACCGTGCCTGATCCTTCCCTGTCTTCCAGTTCCTGCCCTTCTCTTGCTTCCGCCATTAGTTACTAATCCTATTTCTGATACCAGCTATCACATGGCTCTGGCATGTGATATCTAACCTTGGCTGTGACCCTCAGCTTCAGTTTCTGGCTCTGACTCTGATAACTGGCAGTTGACTCCAGTGCTGACCTTTGACTAGTTTCTGGGTGCATGCTCTGTCTACCAGACCTGGCTCCCACTCTGATTAATAGGCCAGGCCACCTGCAGCTTGGTCACAATAATTTCTGATTTCAATGAGTGCGGGATGAGTCCTTTAAAATGTAAGCCAAACACTGCTGCTTCCCCATCCCATTTTTGCATCAGTTTTCAAATTCTCATAGCTCTAATACTAACCTTGAGATTGACAGTTTTATGATAGGAAAAAAGAGTGCCTCAGAGACACTTCTGGATCAGGCCTTTATTGATGAAAAATAGGAAGCCTACTAAAATTACACCTCAGTTGACTTTTAATGCTGCTTTGGCTCAGACCCTGAGATTATCAGGACTACATCTACATTGTTAGGCCCTGATCTTGCAATGAGTTCCATATCAATGGCCCCTTTTCACTTGCAAATCCTTAGTGAAGTCAATGGGGAGTTTGCAACAAGATTATTACAGGAATGAAGACTACGAGAGAAATACATTGGATGTAAAACATTCCAAGAAAATGCAAATTAGAAAACCAAAGCAGCGAGAGAAGTTATGATGACTGTTTTGGAGTCTCTCTTATCTTCTCATTTGTTTTTCCCTATTGAACATTATTTTATTACTCTCACATTTTTGGAAATCTTACTTTTTTAGGCATGAAAACCACAGTGTGAGAGCCACTATACACTTACCGAATCCAAAATAAATATGATGCTGCTTGAAATTTTTTGTTCTACAAATTGTACAAGAGTAAAAGGCATTTATTTTCTACTTGGAATGTTAAAATGAGTCGAGATAGCAATTTGCATTGCCCACAATGTGGTAAATATTTGTAATGGGCTGTAATAATTGCAATTATCTTGCTGCTGTATTATACTATTGTGGCAGCTGCACTATAGTTACTGTACAAACAATTCATGAGGCACTTTCATTTTCAGGTGCTTATAAGTTAGCCAAAAAGGGGGCTGTTACTCATTTGTCTGAAATTTCACATGCTTGTTCTCAAGCCAGAAATGATGTTTGCTGAAATTCTGTTTAGCTAGTTTTAAATTAACAGAGCATGGAAAAATATGTAGTGCAAGCATTTTTGGACTCATTCACTTTCAATTAGAGAATCCTAAAATGGGTTATTTTTTAAAATGTCACATGCGTCGTGATACTTACTCTCCAAAGCGGTCAAGTTTCTTTGACATGTCTGAAGGATGGTGGCTTAGAAACAGAAGGGAGGACTGATGCACCTCAGAGAGGGTCATGTTCCACAGTCCTGAGGGCTGCCAAGGTTTGATTCAGCATTGTGTAGTTTAGTGCAATGTCTGGGCTGCTGTAAGCTGTAAAGGAACTGTTATATGTCAGAGATCACTGCAGCCCAGGGTTGTCTGGCCATGCCTGCTCCTTCCCCCAGCTTGCTCCCAACATCTAATACTCCCCTTGAACTAATAGAGGATGAAGTAAAGGAGAATGGGTCAGGCGCTGTTTTATGCTACTCTTGGATCCACCAAGGGAATTCTCAGCTAGCTCCTTAGGGCCCTGTTAAGTTCTCTTTGTATCACTTTACATACTGGCTGAGAAGTTTTATAGAAGTTTGCTTGAGCTAGGGGAACTATGGGTGACATGATACAATTCACTCATTGCCCCCTTTATCTGGGTGAATGGCAACCCTTTGCAGGAGGCCAGCAGGGCTTAGAGTGCTACACAGACTTTGTGCTGGCCCTCTTCTGAAGGCTGAATTTCATCCTCTCTGCACAGATTGTCCTTGAGCAGTCTTCAATGTTTATTAATTCATTCATTATGCAATATTTGACTAGTGTATTGCAAAAATATTTCAGCCTATACATTCCTCATGAAGTATTTGCAACAGCCATTGCTTTGAATGTTTACTATTCTCCATTTGCTGTGTGTTCTGTGAAATAGGTTATTTAAGTCACATGACATGATTTCTGATTCCTGGTTGGATGTCTACTAAACCCATGAAGTTTTCAAGATGGTCACATGAACAATTCTGGCATGTATACTTGCTCAAATACATATTTTCATACATATTCTCATGAGTAGTCATAATTCTTTTTATTTGAATGCTTTTAAGAAAAAAAACCCTTGCCTAATCTGAAAGTGCACAGGAAGCAAATGAGAGTTGTGCATACTATTTAACGTACAAAGTGCATGATTTGTAGCCAAATAAATTCTCACAAATAGCTTTTGCAGTATCCATCAACTCTGCTACCTTTCTATTGTCTGCCTGGTAGGTGTATCATGAGCTAGAATACGCCTATTAGGCTCATTCTGAAGGAAGGATTGAAAGCTGTGTGGCCAAACAACCAGCAATAATTCATTTTGAAATTAAAAAACAGCACGTTCAGTGCAAGGTTGCTGCATTATGATCTCATATCACATGTTGCCATTTTGAAGGGATTGGTAGGAAGCATATCATGGTTGCTCTTAAAAGTCAATGTGGTTTTGCTTTAGCCATTACTTCCCTTTAGGCAGTATTTCCTAGACTTTACTATGGGAGGATATCTAGAACACTGCAGTTACTGGGGCAACTATATTTCTTTCTCTAGTGTAAATGACAAGTTTTTGAGGGTGAGCCTTGTAAACAAGAAAGACAAGTGGAAAACTAGACTAGTGAGTTACATAGAGTTATTTAGGACTTGCCTACACAACACAGTTTTGTCAACACAAGTTATGCTGATAATAAAAAACTGATATAATTATAGTTAGTGCATGTTCACACAATACCCCTTCTGATATAGCTTATCCAGAGTTTGTGTTCTAGTATTAACAGTAAGAGAAGTGCAGTGTGAGTAGCTATCTTACTGTGCCACCTTGTATAGCTAGTGGTTGTGGGAAGGTGAAATGAATTGCAGCACATCATGGGTTCAGGCTCAGTGCCTCACGATGCAGTTTTTTTCTGTCTCACCATTCCCTGGTCTTTCAGCTGTTTCATAGCATTTTTCAATGGCCCCTGTTTACTGTCCTACCACCATCACTATCTGAAAGGCTGGACCCTGAACTGCCCTGCACAGTTGTGGTCATTGTTATGAACACATCACAGATGGTCATGCAGCATATGATGACCTCACAATCTGAAAAGGAACCAGAGTTGCCTGACCTGCTGTGTGCCATGGAAAGAAACAACTCCTGATTGCTTTTAGTATTCACAGATCATCTGAACACAGTAGACCATCACTTTGGGGTTCAGGAAACAAGCACTGAGTGGTGGGATTTCATCATTATGCAGGTCTGAGATGATGAGCAGTGGTTGCAGAACTTTCATAGGTGGAAAGCTACCTTCCTGGAACTGTGTGTGGAGCTCGTCTCAGCACTATGGCTCAAGGATGCAAAAATGAGAGCTGCAGTCTTGGGGTATGTCTACACTAGCCCCCTAGTTCGAACTAGGGAGGCTAATGTAGGCATTCGAAGTTGCAAATCAAGCCAAGGAGGTTTAACAGGTAGTTCAATTTAGGGGCTTTAATTCGAAATACCGGGTCCCTGCCGCGTGTAGACGTGGGCAGTTAGTCCGGATTTGTAAATTTCAAAAAATGGCGACCGGCCGGGAAGATGCAAATCAAGCGCGGGATATTTAAATCCCAGGCTTGATTTGCAACTTCAAATGCCTACATTAGCCTCCCTAGTTCAAACTAGGGGCTAATGTAGATATACCCTTGGTAAAGAAGTTCCTGGCAATCAGTGTGTGGAAGCTGATTACTCCGGACTTCTACTGGTCAGCTGTGAATAAGTTTGGAGTCGGGACAAACATTGTTGGGGCTGCATTATTGTGCATGTTCAGAGTTATTAATTGCATCCAGGTACAAGGAGCTGTGACTCTGGGCAATGTGCATGAAATAATGGATGGCTCTGCAGCAATGGGATTCCCTAGCTGTAGCAGGGCCGTAAATGGCACGCATATTTCAATTTTGACCCTGTACCACCTTGGGATGGAATACAACAGTTCAGGTAGAAAGGGCTGCTTCTCTATGGTATTGCAGTTGCTTGTGGATTATTGTGGGCATTTCCTGACATCAGTGTGGGGTGGTGTTGGAAGGTTCATGATGCACACATTTTCAGGAACACTGGCCTATATAAAAAAGCTCCAAGCAGAGACTTTCTTTCCAGACCAGAAAATTTCAGTGCAGGATGTTGAAATGCACATAGTGATCCTGGGAGACCCAGCGTACCACTTACTCCCATGGCTCATGAAGCCTTACATGGAAAACTGGAAAGCAGCAAGGAGCCCTTCAACAATAGGCTGAGCAGCAGCAGAATGACCAAGGAAGGTGCCTTTGTCAGGTTAAAAGCACACTGATGCTACCTTTTTGGCGTGTTAGACCTAAAAGAGGAAAATACAGTGATAGTAGCCTGCTGCATGTTCCATATTTACGAGGCTGAGGGATAAAAATTACCCAGGAGTGGAGCATGCCAGATACCAGGTCTTCTCGAGGATGCTATTCAAATTATGGAAGCTTTGAGGCAACATTTTGATAATGAGAACCAGTAATGTGTATTTCTATATACCACTCTTCCATGTGTTGTTAACTTGCAACCTTGCATGGAAATTGTGATGATTCCTGACAGGGATGTATAGTCAGCAAATGATCAAATTACCATTATGTAGTATGACTAGCAACCATCCCGTGCAGGAGACCATTTCAGATTGGTTATCTTTAAGAGATTTTTTTGTATGTTAAATATCATTAACAACAAGAAAAGGCTTCGTGGGAAGGAAGATATGAATGCAGGGTGGTGTAGGCTCTCAGAGCTGTGTGTAAGTCCAATTACAATTTTGGAAGCTGTCTAAAGTGTTGGAATGAATGGGGTACTGAGACATTCCAGGGAGTGTCAAGTAGGAGTTTGGCGAGGGCATGGCAAGCAGTTCTCAATTGGTTCTGGGGAACAGGGGAGAGGTGAGTTTACGTGTTCTGCCTAGAGCATGATTAGGGACTTCAACATCTTTGCTCCTCCATCACTTTTTTCATATGCTTCTAGCCCTTTACAATGTGCCTCTCATGCTTTTCTGCTCTGCCTATCTATTTTAAATGTTTCTTTCAAGGTCTGTCTCTACTCGCTGTATACTTTGGTTTTTTGCGCCTCTGAGGATTGGAGCACCTCTTAGAACTTGTCCGCCTTGCTCCACCTTGGTCACTTCCTTAAGAGGCAGAGGTTCTCTGCAGTCTGTAGGGGATTCTCCTGAATACCACTTCTCAGAAGCATAATTGTTAATTCAGGCACAGCATTGAATAATTTATTGTAAAATATATCTCTTTTTATATAAGCCGCTCTCCGAGTTACGAACAAGTTACGGACCAACACTTGGTCCATAACTCGAACTGTTCGTAACTCGGACCCCATTGAGTTACACGCGACCGTGCTGTTCGTAAGTGCGGGTCGCGGTCGTAACTCGGGGACCGCCTTTACGACCGCTCCATGGGAGCTTTGGTCGTAAGTGCGAACGGTCGTAACTCGACCGTTCGCAACTCGGGGAGCGGCTGTATCACTTTCTCACTGTCTCTTGGTAAGCACCTATCTAAGCAAACACACTAAATATGGCAAGTTGGGCCTAAGGGGCACTTAAAATAGGGCAGAGGATCTAGATATTTTTAAAAGGATCACAGCAGGAATCTAGGGGACAATGTTGTAAATTCTGCCACCATTTTCTAGTGCTCGGGTCCTTGAAACATATTTCATCCTGAGCATAAGCAAGCAGGCAAGACTGAATTTCCTGCATGTATATGACTTCGGACCTGTTCCCTATGCTGCTTGCCTGTGTGCTGCATTGGTCCCTGCACAAGTGATTGCCCAGTGGTACAGAAAGGTTTCCTTACAATGAGGGAAGGAACAAATTAGCTCTGTCAAGAATCTTCAGCAGAGGATTGATGAGTATCTCAAAGAAAATTTTCTAGAGATTTCATGCAAACATAACTAATCTTTACATTTCTATCTCCTTACCCCCTTCTGGAATATACAAAGCAAAGGGTGCAGCTCTACCTCATATACATGAGCAGTATCAACTAAAAAAGAACACTTATCAGAGCCCTCCTCTCCTGTATCTTGTGTGCCACCAATGGACTGCTGGGACTGAGTAGACTCTCCAGAGTGGAAAAGAGGTCCTTACGCACCATGTCATCAGATCAGCCTGCCATGTGCTCCACATTGTCCTCCAACTTGACCTTGTCATCCATGACTTTGTCCATAGGGGAGACTCCACTGTCTGCCATCTCATCACCTATTAAACCATCTTGTTAGTCTTTAAAGTGCTACATAGTTTTTCCTTTTGTTTTTGCCATCTCCATCCTCACTGAAGTACCTCACTTGGCAATGGAGGTGGGATTGCTGCTGAGGATAACATCCAGCTCCTTATAGAATTGGCAGGTCTTCAGAGCAACACCAGAGCAACTGTTTGCCACTCTTGCCTTCTGTGGTTACATGATGAGTTAACTAAATGGATTTTTCACAGCCCTACTTCCTGTGGTACAAGACACCTCAAAGTGAGAGGGTACAAAGGAGGCAGGGCCGATGCTTTTCCATTTACACATTTGCCAGGTCTTCCAATCAAATGTTTGTGTGGTGGGAATGCTATACCATTAGGAGGGCTAGAATAGTGGACATGATCCCCCGCGCCTAATATTAGAGAAGTGGCACATGATCATGTAATTATAAACAATACCTTACTGCACATGCACTAAGACTCAGCATGAAGCATAAACTTAACATCAGCTTTTCCCAATATGTGAGTTCTCAACACCAATCTTAATTTTCACTTGATGTAATCTTTCAGATGGAAAAATAGGGAGTTTACTATCAATGTACCCACTCAGTCTGGGAATTGCAATATATTGAAATCCTACAGTGATCTGATTTTTCTGAACATCACCTCCAAAACCAGTGAAAAATGAACTCAACATTAAATTAATAAGAAATGTTACATGCCAAGTGCTCTTATTAAGCTCATAAATTCTTCCACTTAATAATTGTGAGTTTAGGAAAAAGGGACTCTTTTGATACTCTTCTTTTTTAAAAAAACATCCAGTAAAATATCATTAATCCCATTCTGGTTTTCACAGAATATTTGGCATCAGTGCACTTCATAAATATTAGTAGGTTCTGTGTTTATTATTGAAATGAGAGATATTTATTGCTTCCAAAGATGGAAGACTGCAATGAGGTCAACACTTAGATATATTCATAGTATCTCAATTTTCTGATATAGTGAAGTTGTAGCATATGAAAAGCTGAAGCCAAAAGCCTGATTTTTCCTATTTTTTTTTCCTGGAAAAGTTCTTTTAAACTTGACTCCTTTGATACTGTATTTTCCAACACTTTACCCAATAATAATTGAGATGTATTCTATATATACAGTCATAACTAGAGATTTCATTGGTCAATATTTTGACTATGCATCTGTACTGCTAGAATAAATGTAGGTGATGTGACAACAATCTCACACCCCCCAAAAAGTTATTCACTTGAAGAACGGATTTTCAAAAGCACAAATAGCATTTACATGCCTAGCACCTGGTGATTTGTTTATGGAAATTAAGTATCCAGCTTCCATTTATGGCTTTGAAAACCTGCTCCTTGATGCCCAAAGAAATGTCCTTCAAAATGACGGACAAAAGCTTTATTATTGTCCTGCCATCTGTTAAACTAAGTTTTGTCACCTTGAAATTTAATATTATGTTCAATGAACAATTCATTCTTGTTTATCACTACTGTTGTGGTATGAGGAATAGAAAAAATATATTTGATCAGAAAAGTCTTTTTATCTAGCATTGAGATTCTTTATGGCACTTATTTGGGTATAGCAATGTAGAATACTATATATGGGATCCATCTTATTGCTTTTTCCAGTATCTTCTTTAATAAGTACCGACTATCTTTAATAGTACCGACATAAAGGTCCATTAGTTATTCAAATTGTCAGTATCTTTTGTCATGCATGACATACCTGCTACACCTAACAAACTGTCACAATCTGTATCTAACAGATGGCATGTAATAATAGATCACTGGGAAACTAATATCTCACCAATCATTAATATTCTTGTATGCTGTGTGTACAAAGATACGAGTATGGGCTAGAATTGCATTCTGAAAATATGTTTGGAAAGCTATGCATATGTGCAGTCTGCCTCAGACAAATAATAGGGATTTACCTCAATTTACATATAAGCAGTAAATGGGGCCATCAAAATAAAATGGGGCCAACAAGTGGGGAGTGAGATTGTTCTATTTCCTGCAATCTGTATTTAGCAAACTTAGCAGGGAAGAAAGAATATGAGAGCTTTCTTCACCACCAGACTATGGCTACGCCTAGACTACAGGCTTCTTTTGGAGAAGCTTTTTTCGGAAGAGATGTTCCAAAAAAGCTTCTTCTGAAAGAGCACGTTCACACTGCAAACGTGCATCAAAAAAGTGATCTGCTTTTTTGAAGGAAAGCATCCAGACTGAATGGATGCTCTCTCGCATGTAAGTTGTGATTGCTATGGATGGAATGGCCACCAAGGCACCTGTGTTTTCTCCTCTTTTCTTTTCTTCCAAAAGAACTTCCTCTTCCCCATCCAAACACACCTTTTTGTGAAATGAGGATTTACCAAAGCCAGAAAAATCCCTCTGTTCTTTCAATTGTCTTGTGGAAGAATACAATTGCAATGTGGACGTTCCTCAAGTTTTGTCGGCAAAACGGTTGTTTGTCCGACAAAACTCTGCAGTGTAGACATATATATATGTTGACTTCCTTGCCGCTTGAATAAATGTTACTTTGAGGGGTATCTTTCAGAAGAATCCATTTCAAAGGTTTACTGGTCAATAAAGACTGTAGGCCGAATCTCAAAGGATAACCAGTTGAATCAACGGATGTATATAGAGGTCTTTTCTGAAAACTAATGACACACTGGTGATTAATGTCATTGGAAAACATATGTATTAATACTACATATGGAAATATGGCTTTTTAATAATGCCTAAGCATTAAAGGAGGGGTGATAACAGTTTTTCTTCAAGGCAGCTATGTTCTGTCTCCTATGTGAATTAAATGTGGAGTAAGCAAAACAATGGAAGCCCCAGGAAGCCCACAAGAAAGGGGGGAAACACCACAAGGGATCATCTTGCCTTTTGTAACAAGATAATTGAACTTTGGAAGGTATAAACAAGGATAGAACCAATCTTTTGGCATCTACCACTAGACAGACACAAGGAAACACAGCATTTACAAGCTGAGAAAGGGGTCCTTTGATCAAGGGGTCCTTAATCAAGGAGTCTTTTGACGAAGTTGAAGTCTCTGGAAATGGACTATAGATGCAAAGATCTTTCACCTCTGGAGACAAAGTGCACATCTTGCACTTCTGTGGAAATTCCTGTCTGAAGGAAAGTCAGCCATGACTGGGAAGAAGGAAGATTGGTGAAAGAAACCATCTTGAATAGAACAAAATGTGCTTTGCTAGATTAAGTTACTGACTTTTAGATGTGTGTTTTCACTTTTATTTGCTTGTATCCATTTCTAACTTTATTCCTTTTACTTGGCATCACTTAAGCAATTGTTATTTCTTGTTGTTAATGTATTTATTTTATTTATAAACTAATTCAGTGCTGTGTTTTCAGGGAAGGGGTATATTTGCTGCAGAGTATAATGTACTTTTGTCTTTTTAAAGGAAGACGAGAACCTTTTTATGTCTCTGAGCTGTCCATGAGAGGGCTAAACATTGCAGAGCGCAAGTTCTGGGAAAAATCAGAACTACTAATGTATGTTTGGGTCACCTTGCTGATTGTAACCAAAGCTGGTGGCAACCAAAGTGGCATTGTGGGCTAGGCAAGCTGCTGGGTCAGGACTGATGAACCATGGCTATCTAGTGTACACACACGAAGGGTTTGTTCTGTTTGCTGTAAGCATCCCAGGTTGGCAGCTAAAGCAGCAAGGTTTAATGCACACGGGATTGCAGGCAGGCCAAGATTAACTCTTCAGGGGCCCCGGCGCTATTACGTTTTGTTGGGCTCCATAGGCTCTGAGGTAGGGCCAAAATGAGAGGTTTTGAGTGCTGGAGGAGGCTCTAGGCTGGGACAGAGAGTTGGGATGTGGGAGGGGGTGAGGGCTCTCACAGGGTTGAGGAGGGCTCTGGGGTGAGTTTGGGGATGAGGGGTTTGGGTTGCAGGATGAGGGGTTTGGTTGCAGGAAGTTGTGGTAGGCTGTTGGGACTGGGTGGGAGTTGGGGTATGGGGGAGAGTTCAAGACAGGGGCAGGAAGTTGGGCAGCAGGGCTAAAAGCACTTACCTGGGGCAGCTCCCCTTTGGTGGTGCATGCCCCTGGGGAGTGAAGGGGGGTAGGTGGCTCAGCGTGCTGCCCTGCACTTTCCTGAAGGCACTGCCCCCCACTGCTCCCATTGACTGCAATTCCTGAGCAAATGGGAGTTGGAGGTGGAGCCTGCAGGTGAGAGAAATGCATGTCCCATCTTAGCAGGGGTGGAGGGAGGAATGGCAGTATGCAGAGCCTGTCCCCCTCCTGCAAGGCAGGACCGGAACACAGGGGCTTTAGTGCCTGCAGCTCAGGCCCCAACTAGAGGGCAGGCAACAAAAATCTGCACTTTTCATGGGGATCTTTTTGCAGAGCCCTCCTTAGCCCACGGCTCTGGGCTGTATCCCTAAATCCCCTTTCTTAATCCAGTCCGGATTGTAGGGCAAATGGTAACACAACTTCTTATTGGGCTGGATTGTACCCCAAGCATCGTAACAGGCTCCCATCGCCATACTATGAGATATTACAAACTTTACCAAATTTATCTTCACACCATGCCTTTGAGGTATTTTACAGATGGTGGAAATGAGGCACTGAAAGATTGTTGATTTATGCAAAGTCACAAGACATCTGTTGCAGAGATAGGGTTCTTAGTCCATTGCTTTTAGTGGAGACAATCTTTTCTCTGTAGGTATGTCTGCTTAGTTTCACAAAGCTAGCTTTTGTATCTGTGATAACATCTTTGGACCATAATAGCTTTATTATAATAATGATTGTGAAAGGGAACATACTTGTGTTGTGTGCTTATATCTGTTATGGGTAATGTAACCAATATACAGAGACGAGATCTGTCAAACCTTTCTGTCAGAGTACCCATCACATCCACAGTGTGGCATGGCTATATTACAGCTTCGCCCACCTGCTATGCTTTCACTCCCAAGTCCTGTCTTCATGTCCCTAGGGGGATTATTTCCATTTCAAGTGGAAAGATTGTGTGCTAATACCTTTATCCCTCAAAAATCTATTGGGGTAACTGACTCAGAAAGTCATAATCGGAAATATTTAGTATTATCAAGTTATCACCCTTAAACAACAGCAGGCATTCTCTACATCTGAATCTAACACAAGTTTCTGGGAATCTCTAGAGTAGGAATAAGGTCATCTTCATAATTTTCTTTCCGAAGGAGAATGGGAAGAGGAAATGGTACCTCTGTCAGTTTTAGAGGGGTAGCCGTGTTAGTCTGAATCTGCAAAAGCGGCGAGGGGTCCTGTGGCATGCATCTGACGAAGTGGGTCTTTGCCCACGAAAGCTTATGCTCCAAACACTTCGGTTAGTCTATAAGGTGCCACAGGACCCCTCGCCGCTTCTGTCAGTTTTGGTTTTAAGAGAACAGAATTCTTTTATTTTCAGTATTTAAAAAGAGGTGGAGGTCAGTGAGAAAATCACACTAAGTCTGATTTGTTCTTTGAAATTCCTTTTTAGAATCATGTGAAATTGTCTATGAGCTTCTTTGGCATACATGGTCATCACATGATTTTATCAAATTACATACTGGTATGTGAGCTGGCCCTATTTTGATATTGAACAGTTGTCAAGTATGTACATATTAACTGACTGTGCCAAGGTCCATAAAGCAGTGTATCATTTTAGAGATCTTTAAAGCACTTTCTGATTAATGAAAAGGAAACATAATTAGCACAATGTATGTTTCTAATAAACACCAGGTCAGAAGAGATGTATTCTCTAAAGCTACACAAGACTTCATGCAGCAATTACAAAGAGTGACATTCATGCTTTGAAGATGACTGGCACTAGCCTCTGAATTACTTAAACCCCACTTATAGCTGGTACACATGAGTGAGTTTCCAGCACAGAATATTAAAAAAGGACAAAAACACAGTTCAACTAAACAGCCGGGTGGAATTCCAGGGAATGCTGAAAGAAAGTGTGCAGCATTTGACCAACTCTAAATAGATCTATAGTCTCCTGATTCTAAGTCCTGTGACTTCACGACAAGATTATTCCCCTTTCCATTGGTACAAACTCAGCAGCTGCTTAAACTGTATTTAGAGGATTTGGTATCGACTAAGACTGTCTTTTCACCTTATATGTTTACTTTAAGATTTGTGTAAAACCTGGATTTCATGGTTTAAAAATAAAGTAATAATAATGACCACAAAGCCTGCTAGAGAACCTGAGAAGAGTTTGCCTAAATAAAAAAGGGTTGAGGGGCCTCATTAAGTGTCTGCTGAGTTAGTAAATATTGCCATACCTGCATGAGAGACAGAGGGGTCTATTTCACTAAATTAAAAACATATGAGGGCACCTGGAATAAATCTCTTAGACTGAAGAGGGTTAAAAATTCATTTCTGCACTCTGCCTCCATTTTCTGGCAAGATTGTGGCTCTCCACAGACAAGAGCTCAAAGGACTAGTGAGAGCATGGGGAGATCTTTGGGCCCCTCCTCAGAGGTAGTATTCACATGTGCTGGGGAAAAATACACCTTTACACAGAAGGCCAACACACACCTGTGTACCACCTGAGTCCCACACAGACTAGGGCTTATGTGGGCCTGAAGTGCTGGTTCTTAACAAGAGAGTGGAAATGGGCTAATACAGCCTGAAGTTCTGCACATCTTCAAGGGGGAGTGGCTAGACAGGGGGGACCTTTTCCTACTCACTGGTGTTTGGATGTTGGTTGGAGTAAGCATAATGCATGCCACTCAGGTGCATATTCCCCTAGCACAGTGCAAGGAAGAGTGTCTGATTTGGTGCACCACAGTATATTGGTATAGCACCTATGTTGACGGAGTCACAATCTATTCCTCTTATATTTCAGTTGGCCAGGCTAATCTTCTGCACATACTAGTTCATGCAATGGGCTTAGCAGCATTTCCAGACTTCACTGTCAAGGGGGTGAAATGTTTTGGTAGCCTGCTTACTCCCAGAAATGCTGTCCTGATAATTGTGGGATGACAGTGGCCATCTCTCCTGAATATCCCCCTTAAAAATACCACACGGGGGCAGCCTTTGCTCATGGATTCTACTGCATTTTTGTTTTTTTCAATCATCATAATAAATTATTATAAAAGTACATTTAAAATTGTTTTGCAATTACATTTGTTCCATGCTGAAACCAGATATAAAGAGTTGCTGATGCCTCATGGAAATCTCAAATCCATTTTATTGAGAACCTTTTCAGCTTTCAGTGTATATTTCACTTAGTTTTAATATTACTCTCCCCCTTGTTCATTATGAATTGAGAACATTTGCCCATGAATGTATTTTGTTTCTTAAGGCTTCATTGGCCCCTACTCCCCATCACAGTCCGTAGCTACGTGGAAAAGATTTTGATTCCATAGGAGGGGATAGTCCAAATTTATCCTTGGTGTAACTCCATGGTGTTCAGTCAACTTACATGAGGGATGATGTTGAACATAATGTATGTCTCTGGACACAAAACAAGCAGCAGGAGTGAATTATCCCTTGAGAAACACAAATCATATTTTCATTACACAGGGATAAGCCCTATGCCCAGAAACTGCAAAGAGAACAGAACTCTTTACTCAATCTATTGGTGAAAAGGATAAAGTGCTGTCATATAGAACTTCATTTACATAACTTACCTACCTACAATTCCGCTTGTGATACTTTGAGAGGTCATTGTACCTATGTATGAACTTTGGATTCTTATGGGTAGCAGGCTCACAGAAAGTTTGAAAGAGCGGAAAGAGCTCTTATCTTTAAGTGTATGGGACTCTGCTCAAAGTTCCTAATTGTTCTTGGTTCCCCTCTTGTAGTGATTTTGCAGTGAGAGACAACACATAAGACAGCATCAAAGCTAAGTGTCCTTTGTACTATGTTTTGAACTTGACTAGAGCTGTTTCTCTTTCATCTGCTCTGGTAAACTGTAGCCTTATATAGCAAAGGAAAAGTATCACACCATAGAACAGTGTATTTTAGAAAGAGTTCTGTACATTTGCAAAATACACTTGTGTTACACATTGCAAAAAATGTATAGCCAAAATATTGTTTCCCTTCTTTGTTCATGTTTGAAAGTTTCATACAGGTACTTTTCCCATTTGGCAAAACTCCACACCTTATGAGTTTTCTCAGAATATTTCTATTGTTCAGCATGATGATTGCCAGAAATCTGATGCAGCATGCTGGACATGCAGAAAGGCTGTGGGGAGACAATAAAACTAACAAACATGTTGGCATGCATACAACTTTGCCAGCTTGGCATTGGATCTTTGTACTGAAACAGCTGAATTTCAAATACTAAGTATACAAGAAGACAACTCCTGCCTTACAGTTACTGTCCAAACACAATTAATAGCTATCCAATTCAAAAATTAATGCTAATCCCTAGTCAAAATTCCATATAGACTTGTGAGGTATTAATGAAAAAATAAAATAAATCCCTACGGCCACATTTGTTGCAAGTTCCAAAACCAAATTCTGGGACTATATTAGTCTCTGTAGTTATTCACCTCTTCTACCAGCGTTATATCAACATATACAGTTCTTGCCACCTGGTGTCATTCTAAACTGGTAATCTCTTGTCTTCATACCTAGGGTCTTGGTTTGAGTTCCTTTCTGGCTGATATTCTGGAATTAGTTCATTACCTTTATAGTAGCAAGAGCCAGTGTGGTAAACATCACCGGAGTCAAATTAACAGCAACATTACGGGTGCATCTACACTGCACCCGTAATGTTGTCGTAGGTCAAAATAAGATACACAATTTGAGCTACCGTATTTCAATTTAATCATATTTCAATCTAATTTTGTATCGTATTTCAATCTAATTTTGAAATAGTGCCACATTTTGAAATAAACTATCCACACAGCACCAAATTTCAAAATAAACTGCTATTCCAAAATGTCCCTTGACCCTCGTGGAACAAAGGTTACAAGGATGTCGGAATAGCGAGCTCATTATTTCAAAATCTATTTCAAAATAACGTGTTGGTTCAAAAGACATGGAATAGCTATTTCGGGATACTGGAGGTATCCCGAATTAGCGCCACAGTCTAGATATACCATACTTAAGCCAATATGGTGTCTTTCATTGTAATCTTCCAGAGAAAACCTTTTCTACCTTTTTTTTAAATATCTCTGGGGTTCTGAGGTCACTGGATTCTCAGCCTTCTTGTAGCTCTCATATTCTCTTTCTTTACTTCCAGACGCCTTTATCCATCTCTCATCTCTCTGAGTCTTGCTTCATAACTGTAGTTTACTTAATGCTACTTTTTGGAGTCATGTCAGTGGACTGAAATTTGCAGCTTTTTTTTTTGCAAAATTTTATTTAAAATGAAAAGTTTTAGAATTCTGGAATTAAATCAGTAGGGGCAACTCATGGTACTAAGTATTATCTTCATTTGTGTTTGTAGGATTGGGTCTTTAACAGTAAAGAAATCTCTTTCATGTGCCAGTGACTAGAAATGAGCAGTGGGGATGTGAATCAAACCTGATCTACAATGCTTCTCTGCCTTATAAAATGCTATAATTAAATGTGTCATACCACAGAGGCTGCTTAAATGCAGCTGCCTTTGCTATGGCAGAGTCAATGCATGTGCTTGAAATTTCAGTCCCATTGGTTGTAGTTAGCAGCTTATTTCAGCACCATCACAATCACTGCAGTCTCCTGGAGATAACGGTACCATCCAAACATTTTATTGTAGTTTGAATTATATGTTTAATTTTGGACAAATATATCAACTGTTGGCTTCAGTTGGAGTCTTAATTACTCACCTTTCCTCAGCAGTATGGATTTACACAAATGTGAGCTGTGTGCGCTGGCTAGGTGCCATGTGAAAGTACCTCTGTTGGTATTTATAAGGTGCTAAGTTTTGAAGTGCAAGTGTGTACTATCATAGCCTAGGATGCCAAAATAAAAGATCTTTACTTTAAGAGTTCAGCATGGCCTCAAAGGTTCTGTTGTCAATTATTCACCCTCTTGTACAGTGGGAACACATAGCAGAGACTGGGAAAATGCGATTTTGAGAGCTATCCAGGGCAGAAAGACTGGTGATAGCATGCTGTAGTATAAAGAGATGACCTATCAGCTCACTCATGGGTTCCCCACTCACAGTAATGCTGATACAAACTCTTGCATCACCATGTGTTTCATATAGATACAGAAGGCTAGTTCCTCAGTTGGTAAAAATTAGCATAGTTCCATTGACGTCAGACTGAATGGTGAACTTGAAGTCAATGGAATTATGCCGATTTACTTAGTTGCACACCTGAGTGCAGAAGCTGACTGCTGATTTTTCATTTTTCCTGTAAAACTCTTTGTACTGAAAGGATTAAGCATGTTCAATATTTTCTGATGCGATGAAGCAATTTTTGCAAATATAACATCAAACAAATCAAAGTGAAACATTGTGCCATAAGCACAGTAAGCATATGACACAAATGTTTACAGTTTTATGAAGGAGGGGAAATGACAACTGAACTTAACTTTTATTTCCTTCCTCCTGGGCTCATGTTGCCAAAAGCTGAGATATCACTTGTCCACTGATCACTGAAAAGAAGCATGAAGATATTTAAAGTCCGGTCAGTGACCATAGGTGTGGAGTTAGCTACTCCTTACTTACATATTTGCTAAATCAAATATATATTTAAGTCACAGCATGGGAAGTATTTTTTAGTTGGAAATCTTCCAGACAGAACATGGAATAAACAAGAGAGAGAAAGGGAAAAGGAGGTACATTTGGTCAGTATTTGCTCTCCCCTCCTCTTGGATTCATCTATTACCTCTCACCGTGGGATCACAAAGGAAAGAAAGTACTCTTTTTTTTGTCATTTGCAAGGATATGATTTTCTTTAGCTATAGTTCTACACCATTTCCTGATGCTCTTGGGTTGCATCCTACCTACATTTTGTCCCTACATGGGCAAAACATATGGATTTCCATGTGGCCAGTTGATGTCTAGTAGATTTTTGCCCCCAAATGAACTGCAGGACTGGGATTGCAGGACTGATAGCGGGTCCCAGGGGTATTCTACACTGCAAAGTTAATTCAAAATAACAGCCGTTATTTCGAATTAACTTCAATAGCATCTATACATGCAAACCACTATTTCAAATTTAATTTGAAATAGCGGCGCGCTTATTTCAAATTTGGTAAACCTCATTCTACGAGGAGTAACACCAAATTTGAAATAGCTATTTCGAATTAAGTGTTGTGTAGACACTTAATTCAAATAGGGGGCCTCCATCCCTTCCCAGGGAGTCCTGATGGCAGATCTGGGCAAAACCAGGAAAACTTACTCTCCTCTCCCCCAGCCCCAGAGCCATTAAAGGGGTAG
>CM057845.1:163723483-163740220 GCA_030068395.1 Apalone spinifera | reverse complement strand
GCCCAGGGGCAGCTCTGGCTCCATGTGGCCAAGTGCTGTGGTGTCCCGAGTGCACTCAGGGAACTCCAAGACAGGACTGCTTTGCTGTCCCTCATCAAGGTAGACAAGCAAGTGGGGAACCCTGAGAACTGTCTGTCCGGGGTGGAGGTAGGGTCCCTTTAAGCACAGAGCTCAGTTAGCCTCAGGCAGCAGCCCCACACACTAAGTCCTAACCTGATGCCGTGCCGGCACTGGTTCCGGCCACCCTTAACTTCGGTTCAGGGTCCACTCAGTGTGGACATGCTATTTTGAAATGCTATTTCGAAATAGGTTTTGTGTCTAGATGTGTTATTTCAAATTAGCTTAATTCGAATTTAACTATTTTGAATTAAGTTAATTTGAAATAGTGCTGTAGTGTAGACATACCCAGGGGGAATAAACAGAATCATAAAGGACATATAAGCAGGTGGTTTTCTCCCATGTTTTCAGAAACTACTGAAAAAATATAAATGTAGACATGGCAAAAAACTAACCAATGTATAAAATGTATGAACATGACATGATTCCAGCTTTTATTTATGCAGTAGAAGCAGAACAGGAAGCTTTAAACCAAGTATGTTTCAGAGAGTAAAGTAAAGCATTAATAGTCTCTTATTTCAGTTAAACTTCTCCTGACAACCAAATTATGTTGTGCTATAGGAGTGTGCATTGGACTACTGTCTCTTATTGCACTCTAGACAACTGAATTTATTTGAGATGTCAGATTCAGCTTGAATTACATGAATTGTGGTCCCAAAGAAGAAAATCCAATACTTCATTCCTTAAAAATTTCAGTTTGTATTTCACTCCAGAGTAGGCTTGAAACAACATAATCCATAGTCTTTGAACAGTCTCAGTTGTGATTTCTATGACATCTTGTAATAGTATAGTAATAAAAGTGCAAAGAACATATTTTAAATGTTTCAGAATGGTTAATGGATATTTTGTATCATAATATCAGTTCATGATCATACCACAAATAACTCTGGATGTGTGTCTATTTTTTTCAATACACAGGAAATTATTTAAAGTGCTCCAACATTTAATTTCATTATAAAATCTAAATTAAGTTGACCACAATATGTAATCAGTCAGGGTGTTCAGTTACAAAGCATGTGTTCTTTGTACAATATCAAATTTAAGCTATTTGTCTTTTAATATTATATTGACTTCATGTTCAGACATTAAGAATATCTGTTTCAGGAACCTATTTCATTCTTTCAATTTTCCATGGCTATAAAACTATAAGACCTCAACAAATATTGGTGTGAATTTTGATCATTTTTCCAGGGTTATTTTAGCTTGTCAAACTGGTGTAAGAAAAAGTTGCCTTGCAAAACAATTGTGATCATATTTTCTGCTTGTTTTTGCCAAATCTAGCTCCAGTCTATAATTTATCTTTAGAAGGAATTATGAGAATTTTGATTTCTTGTCAATTGTCATTGGGTTCTAACAACAAGCCTTGTAGGAATTTAAGTATAAAAATGTAAATGAGCCAAACATGAGTCAAAATGATCTTCATTTTCAAGCTGCATAAATCGCATTTTTCATTTGATATCACAAATAAATTGGGCCTAGGCTTTTATATTTCCAAAGCTACAGTCCAGCAGCTGCTTGCTTTGTGCAAAAAAAACTTCATGCAGTGAATTTTCTATGCCGTCTCAGACAAAGTGTTGCACAGAATTTTCAAGTACAAGCAAGGCAGCTTTGACTGTTGGATAGGAGGTTAGCGGTCAATCATTCAAATGAAATTGTAGCAATGTAGTCTCAAGAATGAAGCAATGAGCAATTGTAATGAATATTATACTTTCATGGACTCTCTTCAGGAGCACAGTTAGTGTCGTTTATTTGCAGTGGCTATGAATTCTACAAAAAAGCAACACATCATATTCAACATGTGTATTTCATATTTAAGGAAACTGGAAACACAAGCATTTTCAGTAAGGGTGTGTCTACACAGCAGGGCTTGACTTGAAATAAGCTACACAAATTCAGCTATGTCAACTGCATAGCTTATTTCAAAATAGCTTATTTCGAAATTAGAAGTGTCTACACAGCACTTATTTCAAAATAGAGCACTCTTCCTCCGCCTTCCCTTACTCCTCATACAATGAGGGTTACAGGAATTGGAGTAAGAAATCTTCCAGCTTTACAGTATTTCGATATTATTTTGAAATAACCGCCTGCTGTGTAAATCCGGACTAAGTTATTTTGAAATAACGCTAGTTATTTCAAAATTATATTGCCATGTAGACGTACTCTAAATGACAATTGCTAAAGAAACTCAAGTGTGTTCAGTGCTTCTAACTCTGTGTTTTTATGTTCTGATGTGAAGTACATTAGTTTGACTCATGGAACTTAAACAAGTTTGTGGGTTAGTCTGTACATAATAAACAAGTACAACAATGATAATCTCCTTTCCATCCTGTTCACTTGTGGCAATGTTTCCTCTGCACTGTGTGTGGCATGTTTGCTTTATAATTTTCAGAAGTATTTTGTAGTTGTTCATTGGTCAGATTTTATATAAGTGAATATGGATAAACAAGAAGGGTCTAGTATGCCTTAGGAAAGGAGAGACATGACCATAAAGGAGAATAAGGAACCTTTATAAGTCCCTTTTAAGTCAGGTATGTCTACACGGCACACTTATTTTAAAATAAGCTATTATAATAGTTATTCCGAAATAGCTTATTTTGAAATAGCATGTCTACACTGCAGAGAAACCTCAAAAGTAGTCCAAGGTAGGCTTCCCTAATGTAGATGTGTTATCTTGATTTTGAAGCCCCAGGAGACACTGGGGAGGAATAACTTAAAATGGCCCTGGTGAGGGACTATTTTGAAATAGCAGCAGTGGAGCGTCTACACATGCCTCATTTCAAAATAGCTATTTTGGAATAAGTGCTATTCCTTGTAGCATAAAGTATACAGATTTTGGAATAAGCCGTCAGTTATTTCGAAATTTATTCCAAAATAATGGAATAGCTGTATAGACACTCACATTGTTATTTCAAAATAACACTAGTTATCTCAAAATAACAGTGCAGTGTAGACTTGAAGCCAGAGACTTGAAACCAGATTAGAAAAAAGAGCACTACTACTACTATCTACATGGGAACAATCTCAATACGAGAGCTAAGATATTAAGAGTAAATCAGGTTTTATTTTACGGACTGCAGGATGAGCATGGAAACTATTATATGGGTTACTATACAGATATAATTTCTCTGCTATAAACACAAAAACACGCCTTTTAATATGTGCCTTGTTTCTACAGAAAGTCAGAAACTAAATATACATGTGGGCTTTGTCTACACTGCCGGTTTTGCTGACGGCCTATGCAAATGAAGCATGCATTAGCATATTGCCACATTTCCTTTGCATAATTTATTCACACCATTTTTGTGCAAAAACAAGCAGCGTGGACTCTTTTTTTGTGCAAAAACCCTGTTTTGCGCAAGATCCTTATGCCTCTTCGGGAGGCAATAGATTATGCAAATGAAGTGTGGCAATATGCTAATCCATGCTTCATTTGCATAGGCACTACCGGCAAAGCCAGAAGTGTAGTTATAGCCTGGGAGTTCTTTTATCTTCCACTCTCTGCTTTTTCCTGCTATTTATACATTTCCTTATAAAGGGAATGGGCAATTTACAAAAGTAGCAATTAAGATATTATTTTAACATGTTAGGTTTTAAAGGCTGACCCATTGTACTAGAAAACTCTTGATTGTAAGTTTTTTTGGGTTTTTTTTTGGTTGCTCAAGTAAAATATTCAGTAACACGTGTGGTTGCCATTAAATATTTTCATGCATCTTGGTATGCCCTATGTTAGTAGCACACTTTGCAATCTAACCCTCATAGCTGTCATTATGAACAATAAAGAATGGTGCCAATGGCTTGGTATGTACACAGTGCTCTGCACACCGCTTAAACTTGCTGACAAATTGCTTTTTAAATGAAAATTGGGATGCTGAAAATTATACTTGTGGTGACACTACACTTCCAGTTCCACTGCATGCAGCTGCAGATCACTGGGAACAGGATCTCATGTACAACAAAGAACTTGTAGGCCATGCCATTTTCTTCCTTCCTCCCATCTCAGGTACAACATGTTTTTTTCATGACGCTGATTTCCTACTGTCTCCTCTCCTCATTTTCCTGTTTTTCTACTAAGCTGGATTCTATGACAATGTTTTCTCCTGCCCTATGCCAGATGCAATTTTTTTTGGGTACCAACCAACCAAAGCACTCTTTCTTGGACTATCAGGAAAGTAAATTACCCAATTGTCCTTGGTTTATTTCAGTTCAATATCAGCCTATCTGTACCTAGTAGACATAATAGCTTTAGTTTTTGTTTTGACAAACAGCATGTTTAAACACAGGTTAAACTGTCATTTTCTAGAGTCATTTTTTTTAAACATTGGCAGTTCATGAAACAAGCTGTCATCAAGCAACCCTATTAGCAAAGTGACATGAAAACTGAATGGATGCATTGTTTGTTTATAGACTTTCACATACATTTGGATCTAGTGATTATTTCTTTTTCTTTCTGCAGTTTAACATTATTTGGTCTAGCCTGAAATATGGCAGTCATGACTTCAGCATTTTCAAAAAGCTGTACCATATAGCAAGCTTTCATAGACATAATTCAAGATTTGGACAAGTTTTCTTATAAGGCAATTCATTCCAAATCCATTGAAGAGCCTCCAATGCTCATTTTGGGATCTACTGGTTTGCTGGGAAGATGTTTGGGGCCTGGAAGAGGAATAGCTGCTCTGTGTAGCATGCTGCCCTGCAAAGTCGCTGAATTTCCAGATTTTTTGCTCCAGCCAGTACTAACCCACACTAAGTGTTTTCCCTATGGAGGTAGGGAAAGGTTACATGGCTTAGTTTCAATGAGGGGGAGCGAATGGCTGCAAAGCTCCAGGAGGAATTTCATTGCCTCTTTCTTGTGGGGGCAAGACTGAAGTTTAGAAAAAGAAAAGATCTGATTTTTCTCTATTTTTGTCATTTTAATTAGATTCATTGTCCATGTTGTACAAGCCTAACTCATGGCAATCCAGGTTTCCACATATTGTCCTTCCAATGTGCCAGAATCCTGTGTCACCTAGGGTATGTCTACACAGCAAAGTTATTTTGGGATACCAGATGTATTCCGAAATAGCTACCCTGCATCTTTTGAACATGTCCACTATTTTGCCATCCCTGTAAACCCGCATTGTACGAGGAGTAAGGGATTGCTCAAAATAGCACTTTATTTAAAAATTTGGCACTGTGTAGCCAGCATCAAATGACGAAATAAGCTATTTGGAAATTGACTCAAAATAAGTTGTGCAATTTGCGCATCTTATTTTGAGTTTCAGGTGCTGTGTAGATGCATCCTTAGATCCCTTCTCTGCGGTCCATTTCAGGAATATCCAGTCAGGCCTCTAGTTTTCACCTGTCTCTGACGAGGGGTGGGTGCGCCATTCAGAGCTGCTGGAACAATTTTTAAAGTGGGGATTCTGAGAGTCATTGAATCAAAATGTAAACCCTATATATAATGGACACCACTTCAATGGACCACAGTTACAAGTGACCAGTTTTCTTAGCACAGTATATTTATTTGTAGAGCAAAAACCCTACAGAGAAAACAATAAAAGTTCCAACATGCTTAATAAACATACCAGGAATTACCCAGGAGTATTACAGGACTCTAGTACATCAAAACTTTCCCAACCCTTTAGTGAGGCTTGGGGTTCCGCCCTCAGGACCAAAAGTCCTGTTCATTTGCTGAATCAAAAGGAAGACTACAACTCAGTTTAAGATAACCCTTATGTTGCATGCACTTTGTGTCTCTTTGGAACACCCAGCCTCAAAGAGTGTATAAAAATGGGATGGGTTTTCTCTGAAGCTATTGATTATCCTAGGGGATACATCTGTCCCTCTCACACACTGTTTTTAATTTCTGGAAGAGCTGTGGCTCCCATGCAGTAGAACACAATCACACATCAGCTGTTCATAAATTTAATACAGTGGTCCCAAAAGATACTGCATGGGTTGCAATATCTGTCATATCTTGCTCTGGAGATACCATAAATAATGGGGAGAGCTTGGACTCTATGCTCATTATTTCTTTTCCCCCTTTTTCAACATAGGTAGCGAATAATATTACTAGTGTTAGAGTAGTATATGGATTGTATGGACTCCTTTCTATTTTAAAATGGGATGAGATTTCCAAATGATTTCCTATAGGCTTCTGCATGGTCATTAGATAGTTTTTGCTTAGTAAAGATGGAGTTTATGATCTGTTTGAGAACTACTCTTGAATACTATTTGTGCTGTGAAATATCCAGCATATTTGCTTCTTTCTTTGGGTATGTCTACGCTAAGAAATTGTTTCAAAATAACTTATTTTGAAATAAAAACTCCCAAAATAACTCTTTCAAAATAGTGTGTTCACACTACAAGGAAGCCTCAAAATTAGTCTGAGGCAGGCTGCCTTAGCCCTGGCCTATAGTAGGGAGTTATTTTGAAATAACACCCCTTATCTTGAAATAACAAGCAAAGCATCCACATTACCAAACCCGTTATTTTGAAATAAGGGGCTAGTTATTTTGAAAGAATAACTCCTGCTTTCCTTGGGGAATAAGCTTATTTCAAAATAGTTATTTCAGGAGTTATTATTTTAAAATAAGTTATTTTGAAGTAATTTCCTATTGTAGACATCCTTAATGTGTACTCGCTACCTTGACTTAGAGCCCCAGGAAGCACTGGGGAATAATTACTTTGAATGACTCTGGGGAGTAGTTATTTCAAAATATCATTAGAGGCGTGTCCACACTAATATCTTTAGATATGTCTACACTGCATTCCTCTTTCAAGAGAGGAATGCAAATGCAGCTGAGCGAAATTGCAAATGAAGCGCGGATTTGAATTTCCAGTGCTTCATTTGCATAAACGCATCTGGGCGCTATTTCGAAATACCCTATTTCAAAAAAAGAAATGCTGTCTAGCCATGGTTATTTCTAAAGAAAACCCTTCTTTCAAAATTACCCTTACTACTTATAAAAAGGTTAAAGGTAATTTCGAAAGAAGGGTTTGAAAACAGTCCTCTTCAGATCTGGAAAAAGGGTGATATTTCCACCTTCATCTTTCCCATCAGATATCTTTCTAGTCAATTACTCTCTTTTTGAGTGCAAATATGGTCTTTATGTACACATCCACCTAAAAGGAAATAATTATCACTATAAGTATGTTCTCCATTTGGCCTTTAAATTGTGTTTGGAATGTCTATCCAATAGGTGTATTTGTAGTGGAACAGAAGTCATTGGGATTAGTAGTTATCTCAAGCAGTAGAATAATTCCTTTCACTGCACAACTTACTAGGTGAAATTGTTAAGCAGGAGATGACATTAAATGATTATGAAGTCCCCTCTGGCCTTAAAATCTATGGACCAGATTCTTAGCAGGTGTAAAAATGCATTGTTCATTTGAAAGTTACTGTAACTTTGTTTCATAAGCTCTGTAACATACTCATCGTCCTGTGTAACATACTTATCAGAAAAAGCAGATAGATTTTTAAAAAGCAATGGGAAAATAAAGAGAAACTACAACCTTTGCCTAAAATTATTCAATACTCATTTTTCTCAGGTTAAAAAAGTTCACTTGAAAATGTTTATGGATCTCTGACTGACTTTCTTTGCAAAAACATCAGGAATGGGCTGCTGAAAGTCTGCTGCAGAGGACTGCATTTCTTGTGGCTTTTCTGGTGTGTCTTGCACTGAGAAACACAGCAAGTCTCATGAGAGAACCAAAATTACAAAATTTTGCAACCAAAAAGGTTGTCCTCAGTATGCTTGGCCAGCCTCCTAGGACCAAATCCATCCCAGCTGTAACTTGGATGAAAGCAATTGAATAATAACCAGAATAAATTTGACCCACACATTTTCAGTTTCTTGTCTATACTTAATTCCCAAACCTTTGGGGTTCACCCATTATGGAGCTTTGATATTCTCTTATAGGGTGCATCTACACAGTGGTGCTAGCTGGAAATAAGCTATGCAATTTGAGCTACACAAATTGCATAGCTTATTTCAAGCTTATTTCAAGATAGTCTATTTTGTGCCAGATTTTGGAATAGACCACTATTCTGACAAGTCCCTTAATCCTCGTGGAATGAGGTTTACCAGGACATCGGAATAGAGAGCCCATTATTTCAATTGCATTTTGAAATAATGTGCGTGCTGTTAAGACACGGAACACGATGTTTCGGGATACTGGATGTATCCCAAAATAGCGCTGCTGTCTAGATGTACCCTCAGCAAGTCCTTAACAGTCATTTCTGCCAGGGAGAGTTCAGTGTACAGGAAGAAGGTGTCTATGGGTGCATCTACACTGGAGCTGGGACCATGTTTCCCAGCATGAATAGACAGATGTGTGTTAGCTTTGCTTGAGCCAATGCACTAAAAATAGCAGTGTATCTGGGGATAACATAATTGGCAGCTTGGGCTAGCTGTGTGAGTACCTTATAAAGGAGTCTGGGTCGATCTGCACTCAAACAGCTGTCCTGAACTGCAGCTACAGGACTATTTTAATGAGCAAGCATTAGTTGAGCTAGTGAGTGCCTGTCTACTGGCTTTAGGAAGCATGCTCCCAGCTGCAATGTAAAAGTATCCAGTGCGAAAAACTTGTTGGTTGGATCTGCTGATAAAAGCTTGAAGAGTGTGATATTAATGTTTTCTCCCCAATTATCTCCGTGCTGCTCTATAGGTGTTAGTTATTTCAGGTGTACTGAGTTTTGGCACTCTTACTACATTTCTAGTTTTTTCAAAGCACTGGGGAGCAGCATTTGCTGCCTCCACTTAGTATACAGTATTGAACAGCATTTGCAAATTTAGCCAAAGCTATGTGGCTTCCATGTTCTTATTTTTTATGGATGACACATGGGACTCTGTATTGTCTTGGGTTACTGAAATGGAGATATAGAACTATGTGTTAAGTGCCTTGATAGCCCATAGCACCTCAGGCTATATCTAGACTACAGGCTTCTTTCGGAAGAAGCTTTTCCGGAAGAGATTTTCCAGAAAAACTTCTTCCAAAAGAGAGCGTCCACACTTACAAAGTACATCAAAAAAGTACTTAAATTTAAATTTAAAGCTGTGAATACTATGGACAAAGTGGCCACCAGGACACCTGTGCATTTTCCTCTTTCCTCTTCTTTTGAAAGAGCTCTTTTGGAAAAAGGCTTCTTCCTCGTAAAAAGAGGTTTACTAATGTTGGAAAAACCCCTGCATTCTTTTGATTTTCTTTCAAAAGAACGCAATAGCAGTGTGGACGTAAGAAAAGGGTTTTTTTTGAAAAATGGCACTTTTTCTGTCAAAATTTTGTAGTGTAGACATACCCTCAGTAACCCTCATATTTTTAACAAGAGAGATGAAAAGACTGAAATCTGAGGGACTCAAAGTTGGACTCAACAAGATTTAAGATCAGTTGTCAAACTTAGTCCTTTGGATTTCTCCAATAGGAATGGGCAAAGCCATCTCAATGCACCTTCATCCACACTTTTCAGGTCCTGTAGTCAAGTCATCAGTGCTTTGTGATCAAAGGTACTGAAGTTTGCTGATAGACACGCTATTTTCCGGAAGCTGCTAGTAATTTTTTAGAATATTGTTGATTGTGACTCTTACTTTCAATGCAGTGCTTGACATTAATAAGCTTTCTAATTACTGCTAGCCTTTAATCTTCCCATTCAAGTGACAGAACAGATTCTCTCAACTTGCATCATATTCTCTCAACTTGCATCCCAGATTGGATGGTTTCAAACATGGATGTGGCAAAGTATCCCTGGCTTCAGTGGTCAGGTAAGTAATTGCCTCATGGTTTTAGTCAGAGGTCAAATGTTCAAGTTGATGCCATTAATAATCCTTATTTGTTAAGGACTCAGACGTTCTTCATTGCTTCTCCATGTGGGGTCTATGTCCATACTACAGGTGGCTGTGTTGACCATTTCCATGACTGTGCAGGGCTGGACTAAGGGGTGGGCGAGCTGGGCAGCTGCCTGGGGTGCCAACCGATGAGGGGCACCTGATGGCATCTGTAAGGAGCGCGCGGAATCCCTTATAGCTGCCATCAGGCGCCGCGCACCCGCTCCTGCAGTGCCGCCCCCACCATCACCGCGGTGCTGACCAGCAGCGCCCTTCCCCCCATGGCGCTGCGCGCCAGCAGCGGTGGCTGGGTTGGGCAGCGCATGTGCCATGTGCCCTAGGGGCGGGCCCCGGGCTGCATGCCAGCAGCCGGGCAGGGCAGCGCATGCACCATGCACCCCGGCGGCGGGCCCGCGCACACACTGTGCACCCCAGGGGTTGGCCCATGCTCCCTAGGGGGGGCGGGCCCCAGGCTGCGCACCAGCGGCCAGGCCCCAGGCTGCACACCAGCGCTGTGTCCCAGGGGAGGGCCCGCACATGCGCCACGCGCCCGAGGGTGGCGCCGCGCGCCCACCCCTGGGGGTACCAAAATGGCTTGAGCTGGCCCTGCGACTGTGGATCTGAATTTCATCTAGTTTACAACTGGGGGCAGTGTGTTCTAACCTATGAAGTACAATGAAACCTCCTTGTAGTGAGGCATAATCAACTGTGTAACCTGATGGAAGCAGTTGGGTTAATCAGCCTATGTGCCATTCAAGATAACGTTGCTGATCTCAGCTTGGATAACATGAAGGGGTAGGAATAGGAAAATTTCATGGTCTCCAACACAGTCATGGCATAGGGTCCCTGTTATTAGTTTCATTGACAGTCTTCCATTGCTCAAACCTCTGTTCCAAAGGCAGGACAGCTTTATTACTCTACTCTACTATCCAGTCATTTAGTATCTATTTCCTGCACACCCTGCAAATTCTAGGTACCCAAGTGCAGTTAGCAAAACTACCCAATCTCAGGAGAATGTCTTGGTTATGGCAATCTTGCAGCCCATTGAGATGAAGGAGGGCAATTGATTTACATCGATAATGCTAACAGTTTCTGGGATTGTTATGGTTCATACACTTTCTTTTTGCAGTATTCTTTCCTTTTCCTTATGATGATGCTTTAAGGAATGATTAACGTTACCCCATAGAAAACAACTTTATGTTATTATGTTATTTCATAAAATAAAGGAGAATCATTCTAATGTATTAGTTGTAGAATTTAATAGCAGCAGCTTTGAGAAGATGACTGTACATCCAAAACATTTTGCTGACAGTGATTTTAGGCAACCAAATTTGCTAAATGTACAAAATATTGGCCAATCGCTCTTCAAATGTTTTGACCTACTTTCCTCTTGAATCTGTTCCAAAATAATAATAATAAAAAATAACTAGGGAGAGAGCAGATTACACAGTTCTACAATTTCACTGATGGTAATGTAAATGCCATTACAATAAAAGTGCTTCCTGCTGGCAGACCAAGTATGTATTTGTGTGGTTGTAACTTCTCAGTGCTCATTCAGATTTTGGGAGAGATACAAGACTAGAGAAGGACACTTATGCTAAATTAAACAGAGGCATTTTAATTTAATGTGCCATTTTATTGTTTCTCCTATATAATGCCCTATACAAGACATACACACATTGGGTTCTAAAACTATCATTTTATAATCATATGGTTGTATGGCAAGATTTTACATTTTCACAAGGTTTATGGGAATTCAGTAAGACTCTCTTATGTTGATCTGTGACTAGTCCATTCGTTAGGTGATTAAGAGAGTAAGGTGTGTTTAAAAAGTCTTTGAGAGGTTCTGATTTGTAAGACTTTAAAATATATCCGTTATTTTACTCTGTTGAGTTTCTGTTTCTTTCTCCTTTATATTGCATAGTAATGCTTATGAATGCTTTATTTTTCAGAAGATAACAAATGTTTAAAAAGTTGATCTATTCCAGTGTTTGAGTATATATAAATCTACACAACCTAGTTGCAATCCTGCAGTTTATGTTTTTTTAATACCATCTGAAAATCTGCAGACAAAAGTATTAATTAACTTTAAAAAGAGATGGGGAGGGAATTGAGAGGAAACATTAATCCCTTGCATACGAAACCTGAGCTCTGTTTCCTTCCTTCTGCCTAAGATGAATTGTATCGTTAAAGTGCTCCTCCCTAGGTTTTTGTTCCCTCCCAGGAAGAATTATTCTGTCATTTCCAGTAGGAAGATGATATACTGAAGTCAGTTCCTTTCATGATTAGTTGCAGGAAATCAGAATTACAATCTGATAGCGTTCCTAGTGTTGCACTTTTGCTCTGGCCATTGTTCAAACAAATCAGACACTGATTTCCCTAATTCCATTTATACCCATATATGGATAACAGTTCGGACTCAGTTGTGTGTTTGTAGGAACTCAGCACAAATATGCTTTTTTCAAGGGCCGTGATTCAGTAGAACACTTGAAGACATGCTTATAAGTAAGTATGTGCTGAAGTACATTGCCAAATTAGGGGGCCTATGTAAGCTATGCATCTTACACTAATTGTGACGCAGAGTTGGAGCAGCAGGAGTTGAACGAGACTCAAGAAAAACTGTTGAGTGATATATAGTAAAAAGCAGCATTACTGAAGCCCTAGCCCACTTAACTTTTTGCAAATAGCACAGGCCTAAGTACTTTCCTTCCGTCAACAAGCCGCTCTGCTGATCTTAAGCCTAAAGAATTATGTGTTAGCACAAGTAGTATTTCTTACATTTTGGTTTTCTAAATTCTTATCTGGATTGTTTAAAGAGGCAAAAAATGTACCAATTTGTCCCACCAGAGGACAGTCTCTTCAAAGCAAACATACAATATGATCCCTTTTTCTCTTTTTATAGCAAATGTTACAGTTAATACCTTTTTGGGGGGAACAATGAGTTATTTTGCACATCTGTTTTGGAGGGGGGATTTTCAGAGAGAGAAAGAGTTCAGATTATTTTTTTCTTTTCTCTTTTTTTCCAAAAGTCTCAGAGGAATCTCTATATGAAAAAGAAATGTAAATATTTCCAGAGAGAGCTATTCTCTTGCATAGTTAAGGTTACATAATGGACATTGACATCAGTTGGGTTATTCATGTAAGTAAGTGCTCCTTAATTATTGTGCATACCAATCCTTAATGTTGGAATAGTTTGGACTACATGGGGAAATAAAGAAGTTTAAATTAGCTTTTAAATGTTATGAATCTAGTTTTCTTTTTATTAATCTTTTCATAATATATATAGCCAGTTTCTCTTATTGGCATGGTCTAAAAAGGTTCAATCGGTAGTGTAGTTTTATATTGGCTTCAGTTCTTAAAATATAATATTTAGGATAAGGTAAACAGGGATTTATCTTTGAGACCTGTATATAATTAAAAAACAAAGACCAAATGCTGCATCCAGCAGAAAGAATATTGACCTTAATCTTCAAGATGCACCAATAAGTATAATTAGGATGATAAGGTGTCTTTCAGTACTGGTGTTTTATAAAGTTAATTAGATTGGCTGTGTTGATTTTAGTATTCTATTACATTCCATTTGGCCTAATGGTAGTTGACTGCCTGTTTTAGTTAAGCTTACAGTAACTATGGTTTGCTCTTCTGCATCATCTGTTGATCACATATATATATACTATCGTTACGGTGACAAAGGAAAACAGTTATCTTCCTCATGTGCAGATGCCGAAACAATGAACACTATTTCAATGGGCAAAGGTATGGCCTTCTTTATTGTGCAGGATCAGATGAATAGCTAGGATAACATTTGACTGGTCTCATGCTATGCTTGCAAAATAGAAGTACCAATCTAACTCTTAGGTAGACATAGGCCATGTACACAGATATGCCTGATCCTCAGATTGTGTAAATTGGAATGGCTCTATTAAAACCATGTAGAATTTGAAATGTAAACCTTTTTCTTTGGTTTAGTTTTTCTGAAGAAATTAACAATAATAAAAAGTTAAACGCAACACTTCTCTGCAGACTATGCTGACTGCTCAGATCTTACCCTCAATCCTCTCTAAAGACACTTTCACCTTCTTTATGTCCAGTGGGGGTAACAAACCAACAATCTCAGTGAGTGAGCAGAAACTACTTAGCTCTTCCTCAGCAGGATCAACACTTAGTAAGAAGGTGAAGTTTGTCGGCAAACACTGCCACTTGCTAGAAACGTCTAGTGTGGTCAAGTTGCCTGAATTTCTAGCCAGAAATCTATACCTTAGAAATGATATTTAAAGCAGCAATAGTAGTTCTGCTAAGGCTATTTGTTGTACAACCCTTTACAACATTTTAGCATTAGCAGAGTTCCGCAAAATAATTCTCATAACTACAGTATGAAGCTGATACTATTTCTGAGTCAGCCTAGGCAATATTTATATAAGTGGCCCTACATCTTCACAGCAGGGCTAAAGCCAAAATAAGCTACACAACTTGAGCTATGTTAATTGCGTAGCTTAAGTCGAAATAGCTTATTTCGGCTTTTGGCTCTGTCTATACAACAGAAGTCCGAGAAAGAGCACTCTTCCTCTGACTTCTCTTACTCTTCATAAAATGAAAGTTACAGGAGTCAGAGCAGGAAGTCCTCAAGCTCGCCTTTATTTCACTATTATGTCGAAATAACTGCTTGTAGTGTAGACATGGACTATGTTATTTCAGAATAACGGCAGTTATTCCAAATTAACAGTGCTGTGTAGACGTAGAATTAGAGTAATGGAGCAAAAACAGCTGGAGAATGTGTGCTAAAGAAGCACTGAACTGAGATGGAAAAGTAGATGGCTGCTGTTCTTTATAGTCAAAGAAACAGCAAAACTGATGTAGTGCAGAGCCTGTTAAAGGAGACAATGATTGCATTGATGAACATTAAAAAAAACACCTAAGCCAAATCTTCCAGTCACTCCTATGCTCCCTATAGGACAAATCTTATACTACAGTATTGATTACTATTAACTTGAGATGTCAAATGCTTCAATCCTAATTCTCTGAGAGCAACAATATTTTAGGACTTTTTCTCAGGCCTAGAGGTCTCTGGAGACGCCAATGCTGATAGTACCACTGTAAAACTCATCCCAAAGGCATCTGGTATTTGATCCCTCAAACTCAAATCCATGGCATAGTGCTCAGTCATTGTATGCTGGTCAGGTACTGGGCTAATGCACAGAGGTCAGCTGAAGGAATCCTCCTGAGGTCCAAGCCTACTACACAGGGCTACCTTAGCCTGACAGAATTGTACTAAATATTTGTAATGCTCCCTTCCCTTCCAGCACCATGGAACAAAAGTTTTGAAGAAATTGCATGGCAGAGTATTCTCTAGCTTTTCTGCTATCTCCCACAGTCCATACTTTGCCTCATCAACTCCTGTGCGCTGACCCATGTGTTCCCAGAGAGCGAGGCTCCAGAGTCCACAGGAAGTATGGACATCCATGCAACAGCTAGTCCTTATCTTGAGCCATGGAACCACACCAGTAGCCTTGCCAGAGGATGCTTTGCGGTTACAGGGGACGAGGCTGGATTTGTCTTTAAGTGTACGTATAGACTACATGGCTCTGTCGATGGAGCCATGTAAACTAGTTTACCCGGTATAGTCAATGAAGCGGGGATTTAAATAATCCCCCCTTCATTAAAATTAAAATGGCTGCCATGCTGTGCCGACGATCAGCTGATCCGGCACAGTGCGGCAGTCTAGACGCAGCGTGGTCGACAAGAGAAGCCTTTGTTGACCGCTCCGGTATGCGTCATGAAACGAGGTTTACCAGCGCGGTCGACAAAGGCTTCCCTTGTTGACTGCGCTGCATCTAGACTGCCGTGCTGTGTCGGATCAGCTGATCATAGGCACAGTGCAGCGGCCATTTTTATTTTAATGAAGTGGGGATTATTTAAATCCCCACTTCTTTGACTATGCCGAGCAAACTGTTTTACATGACTCTGTCGACGGAGACCTGTAGTCTAGACGTACCCTAAGGGTACATCTACACAGCAGCATTATTTTGCAAAAATGGATGTTATTTCAAAATAATAAAGTGGACGTCTACACAGCAAGCTGTTATTTTGAAATAATGTCAAACTGGAGGACTTCTTACTCTGACTCCTGTAACCCTTATTTCACGAGGATTAAGGGAAGTTAAAGGAAGAATGTTCTTCCTTCGACTTCCTACTGTATAGACAGCGCCAAAGCCGAATTAAGCTATTTTTATTTCAGCTATGTAATTGACGTAGCTGAAGTTACGTATCTTAATTTGACTTTTGCCATGAAGTGTAGGCATGCCCTTAGGCTATGTCTACTCTACCAAGTTATTTTGAAATAATAACTCCCAAAATATTTTGAAATGAGCTTATTCCTCTTCAAAACCAGGAGTTATTTCGAAATAACAAGCCCATTATTTAGAAGTAAAATGCTTGGTAGTGTGGATGCTCACCACGTTATTTTGAAATAAGGGGAGTTATTTTGAAATAACTCCCCAGTGTAGACATGCCCTTAGTGAATCAAATCACACCTATCAAAGTCCTGATTTAGGAAGGCACTAGAATATATGCTTAAGTTCTTCCTTTTTCAGAATAGCATTTAAGCATGCCTTTCTTAAGAGCTATCCTAATTGAGGGAAACTTTCTCAAATCAGGGGAAAACATGTATGAAAATATAATTCTTTCCCAAGCTATGTCCAGTCTCTAGTAATAAAGACATGTTTGATAGGCAACTGGCAATTTTTTCTCTATGGCATGTCTAAAATACATCCCTCTTTCGAAAGAGGGATGTAAATTAGACAGATCGAAATTGCAAATA
>CM057845.1:163659905-163714266 GCA_030068395.1 Apalone spinifera | reverse complement strand
CACAGCGCGGCAGCCATTTTGATGTAAATGAAGCGGTGATTATTTAAATCGCCAGTTCATTTCCCTATGTCTAGAAAGCTCATCTACATGGCTCCGTTGACAGAGCCATGTAGTCTAGACACACCCTAAGTGTCCAGCTGTTTTACTTGCTCTGCTCACAGTCCTGAGAATTTGACCCTTAATCACTATTTGGTTTTATGTATTCCAGAGAAATAGATTGTCACTGTCCATAATACTGTACTGGAATCTGGTGGAGTGTATGTGCTCTTCCATGCTTGTGCACTATTCTGAGACTACTGTTGTAAAAGATACTTTTGAAAATAAAGGTTCTGGAGCCAGATGCTGAGCTGGTGCATAGTTTACTTACCTAAGCTGAGGATATGACACACTGAATCATCCTGACTGATTAAATATTAGAAAGAGAAGGGGTGGAAAGAACGTCAGTATAAATTGATGACGCATGGTACCACAACATTTTGGGAAAGCACACCAGTTCAGTCCGATGTCAAAAGTGAAGCCATTGTGTATAAAACTACTGATTTGTGTATAAGATTACAATTGAGAAAATACCACATTTTGAATTATGGGAGCACTGGAACATGATTCTAAACATTTCCCAGTCCAGCCACTCCTATTGTGAAACTTAATTAGGAGAACAAAAATCATAAAATGAATCCATAGAGCAGCCATGTTGGTGTCTTTCAGTAGGCTGGGAAAAGTTCTTTGAGTCTTGAGCACAAGAGGGCTGTCTTTAGGGGTGTTAAAGGAAGAATGAGGGAAAAGGGGGTCAATAGAAACAATATTCTTTAAATAAACACACAAATTGCATTCTTTGTAGCAATCTCTGAGCACGAGTTAGCAGGAAAGATACAAAATGGAAACAAAAGTTATTGCCTTAATGATGACAGGGATTTCCTTCTTTCCATTTAAAAAAACCATTGCCCCCATTCTAGTTTATAGTTTAATTCTTTTATTTGCTCTCCACTCCTTTTTTCCTCTTCTTCTAGAAGACTCTCGATCTCCCTCTCCTTGTCTGCCTTCACTCTCCATTCCTGGAGTGTCTTTTTCTCTTCCCTCTCTGTGTTCATGCACGTGCATGGATTCTGCACATGCACTTGTCCACATCCTGCTTCTATCACTCTATTCCCGCTCATGCAGAGGATGAAAAATAGCATTGGGACCAGCAATCAGATCTGTCTAGTTCCCACTCTTCCAGCTCTCCTGTCATTTCCATGTCTCTACCCCTTCTCCCTTCATTCCATGTGCCCCGGGAAGGGAGAAAGTTGCTTGTAGAATGTCATTGATCTTACTTGACTTTCTATCTCAGTTAATTCTAAGACCCCTATCATCAAACCCCTCTTCTTTGGCGCTTGCTGCCATGCCTTACAGATGGCATGGAAATCTCCATAAATAATTCAGCATTCTGTGTCCCCAATGCATGAGTTAAAAAATGAAAAATATTTTGGCTTTATGCCAAAGAGTGACGGTGGGTGGACAATAGTTTTCCATAGTGGGGTTTTTTTGCCTCTACTTCCGTGCGATACAGTAGTTATTAAGTTCTAATATGTTCATCTCATTGGCTCTGAATTAGTTCCAATGTACCTATTACCTGAACTGTTAAACAGATTTTATTTTGGCAACAGAAGTTGTTATTCCAAGAAAAAAGTATCCCAAGTAAAGCCCGATGTGCAATGATTTCAAAGTACTGTTTTCAGAAATCCCAATCTTTCTTTCTAATCCAAAAAATGATCTTCAGCAACATTTTTTGAAGACAAATGTATAGATTTTCTGCTGGAATTTTCTTTCTTTTTAAAATAATTGAGTAAAAAAATCCTTTTGTTGCCTCAAAATAGAAAATGCCTATGTGCTAAAAGCAATGTAAATAAGTTATTGTCTGCCAAAGCTAAATTTAGATGTATCTAGGGCATGTGCCTAATCTACTAACTGAAAAATATAAATATGAGATAGTGGAAAAGATACCAAAGGCTTAAAGTTTTTTCCAGGCTTAGGTTCAAGTTTCCCTTTTCATTGATTTTTGTCACATACACGGTGTCCTTGAGCTAAATCCCTCTTGTTTGTACTGTGGGTGAAGAGGGCCATCATAAGATTGTATGTTATGTAAGCCATAGCCTTCTGAAGAGGCTAATTTGGTAGCTCTCATGTTAGCTCTCTCAATTTCACTTTGGGTTGTTTTTGTGCTTCTGAGAGACTAGTTTGGTCTCTCAGCATGACAGTCAGGAAACACATTTGAAGAAAATCACTGGAATTGTCCAAGATCTATAGAATCTTCCTGGCAGAAATTCATAAGAGGTTCTGTACAATATTTTCATTATCTGTGTCACAAAAATGATGAGAATGTGTGAAAAAAATCTGTAACATATAGTCAAGTGCCAAACATAGTCCGGGTGGTTGAGATAGGAGCTACCTAAAGAAGTTTTGGACAGTTATGTTGTGTTAAGATCATGCCTTAAGAGGTAGCCAGCCTTACAGAGGCACACTTGATCAGGGATCCACTAATTCCCTTATAAAGAGTAGCAGGAACCTTTTTCGTAGGGTGAGTTCTAAAGAAGAACAACAGAGTGAAGGATAGAGGCTGCTGGAGCAAGTAGAGAAAGAAGTGAAACCTTTACATTGGGGAGTTAGACACAGGCAGGAAAGGCCTGGGAGTGACCTGTTAAGGAGGTGAATGGATGACTCGAGAAATTTTTGAATGTTTGTTAATTTGAGAAATAGAGAAGTGCTGTGAATAAATAAAAGGGGGAGTATTTAATTGAAGAATCTCCTTGAAGAGGGAAACTGAGGCATGGTAGCTCTACTTTGAGGCTATGAGAGGGCATGTGGGAGGTGGCAAACTGATGATATTTTGCTACCTATATGATGACTATTTGAATGGCTAGCAAATTATATTTTTGCACGTGTAGAATAATTTTTATTTAAGGACCTATGGTATGTTGTAGTTAAGCTTTAAGTTTTTTCAATGGTCGGCATTACAGTGATTTTTTTTAAAACAAATGGTTGAAATAGGAGACCGAGATTATGCAGCTAAATTGAGGACTAAATCAAATAGTGATTCTGGGGAAAGGCAGAAAATTGAAGCAAGAAGTCCTGACTCTCAATCTACTGGTCAGCTGTCCTATGACATTGGGACTGTTATTTGATCCTCTGTCCTCAAGTAGTTCCCATGATTGTTACACTTAAAGGGAAAAAGATTCCATATGTGAGGCATTTAAACATATCCCATATTTTTAGGGTAAAAGTAAATTCTAGTCTTAGTCACCATATGTACAGCTCCCACCCAGATCAGTGAGAATTCTATGCATGTATCAGCCCAGAATTTCATGTATAGAGCAGCACTTGGTAGCAACAGTTCATGGTTTTCCTCATTTACATTTTACACAAGCTCCTTCATATTGAACTTTTAACTTCCCTCACCATTTCAAAATTCACCAATAGTTTCTCAGCCCCAACTGAGAATCTGGGCCACTGTTTATGTCACACGAGAAGCATCCCCAACCGCAATAATAGATATGGGTCATGATAAAACTACAGTTAATTGTAAGAGAGATCTGTATTACTTACTATAACTATTACATATGTCTTGGTTTACGTGCTTGAGATCATTCTAGCTGTATGGGGTTACATCAAAGGAGGCTGTTAGGAGAGAGAAAACTTGACATAAAAGAATGATAGATAATAGGTGTCTACTAGGAGAAACATCAAGGATCCTTAAGAGAAATAGTGGGCAAGCTACCCTGCCAAAAGGTGGAAGGCCTATTTTTTCCAAGGCCAAAGAATAAAATCAAAATAATACTATGTCATAATTTCCCCCATCCTAAGAGAAAAGGTGTTTGAAACTGGCAGCAGTTACTTGTGGAGAGACATTGATATAGACAGGTAATGTAGTTGGGCTGTAGAATTAAGGCAAGGGCTCTGCTGGGCTGGGCTAAGTTTTGGGAGAGGTGATGGGCAGTGCAGAGAAGTCCTAGGTATAGGTGAGTATTGTGAGTTTATCCCTCTTTTCCTTCTTGATATGTCACTTTGAGCAAATGGACAATATATCCATTGAAAGGAGCTGTTGTAAGTCACTTTGACTAATTGATGGTCACAGACACCCAAAGAGCTGGAACCTGAAGGTATCTACTGCAGTTAGGCCTGTCATGTTAATTCAGTTGTAAACAGGGCAGGGATCTGCTGCACTGTGATCCAGTCTAGGTGTGGTGGAACTGTGAGGTTCCCCCTGAAGTGAAGTGAACATAGAGAAACTTTATCAAGTGAAGGGGGTATTGTGCCTTATACCCCCTAGCAATCGCTCCCCACTCACCCTGTAATTGTGGCAGGATGGCGGAAGCAGGGTTGTTGTAGCTGGGTAAAAGTGGGATGAACCACAGAGTTTCACTGTGGGGAAAGAGTGAAGATCGAAGGAATGCAAGCTAAGGCCTGTCACTTGGAAAGCATACCCCTGGGAGAGACTGGGAGGGAAATTCCAGGTACAGCTCACTCCTGAGGTGTTGCAATAATGATATGGCAGGAGTCACCAGGTGGTGGTGTTACACAAGCTGTGAAAGTTTGCAGTGGTGTTAGTGTGCGAACACAGTTCTTTCTTTGAAGAAATACCAGTGATTATTACTTTTGTCATGAACTTTATTTCTGAAGGCTCTGTTGCAAACAGCAGGAGAGTTTGTTCTCTGCCTTAATCTCTGTAACTGGAGTCAATATGTGAGGCAGGGATGCTTGCTGGGAACCAGACACCTGTGTTTTCTGTGTGGTCCTGAAAGAAGGAATTGCCTGTGTGCTATGCTGTGACCATCCTGGTCAAATATTGTTGTATATTACGCAAAATATACAAGTTGCTCTTAGAATATATCAGACTCCCCATCACAGATTTTCCCCCATTGGAAGCTGACCTATAAGGCCCCCCAAATCAGCTGCTGCTTAATACAGAGAACAACAATAATAATAATGTATCAGTTCCTTGTAACTTAATCAGGCTGCATATACATACATTGTGAAAAAGCAGGTTGTGATGCTTAACAGCGAGAATATAGAAATGTCTGTCTTTTAGAATGTAGGCCAGTATAAGCCCCGTGTGTTTCTCCTACAGAGCACTCAGCTCTCCATGTACTGACATCCTGCCTTGAGTTATGGGGTTATATTTCATCTAATACTTCCCTTTAAAAGAAGACCTAGTTATTAAGAATTCATTAAGCAGGAACTTGCAAAATTTCTTAGCTCTGCATTCAAAATGTAAGCAATATAAAACATGTTATCCCTATTCAATAGTAAAATGCAAGTGACTAGAGCACGTAAGCAGATAAGGATTGACTCATCAACTTGGATGAGTATAAGAAAGCAAAGTATAATTTATTTCTGGAATTCTTTCAGAAGGTTCTTCAGGACCCTTTCTTCTTTAAATAATTATACATGTCTCTAAAGCAGTTCCTCCAGTGGACATTTTGCATGCAGGACTTATATTAGCTCACTTGTAGTCATTTCTGTGGTGTTCATCATAGTACGTGAGCATCTGTTGAACAGCCACTTGAATTCACAACTATTTTTTGTAATAAAACAAAAAAAATCCCTTTTCTCTCTTACTTTCTCTAGGTTTATATGGGTAGACACAACAATAAAGAGAAACTTGTTTTAAAATCTATATCTCATTAGATTTTCAGGCGAGTATTCAGGGCTGGTTCAGCTTCTCAGCTCATTCCTTTGAACACTAATTTGATTTCCTGTATCTTGATGTTAATTTGCAGAGATGTTTATTACCTTGCACTCTGGGGACCTACTCTGTGTATCAAGAGGGTAGGACAGCAGTCACAACCTTTCTTCACAGCACAGTGCTCTGCAGGTGAATGTGAGGGAGAAGTAATCTTTTATTTAATTATAAGAGTCGGAATAATCAACAAATAGACAACACTAGCTAATATAGTAACATTGCATACTTTCTATAGTTACTTCCATCTGAAGCCCACAAAGTGCTTTGCATACAGGAATTCAATCTCACAGTTTAGTATTATCCTCATTTAATAGATGGGCAAACTGTGGCACCCAGAATGAGAGAAGTGCAGGAAAGAGAATTTCCATATCAATGGGAAATTTTCTGATTTCAGAATTTGTTTTCATTTATAAGTAGAACAAAATGGCAAATTCAGAAATTGTCTGCAAAATGAAATCTTGAAAATAAATCATTTTGGATCAATTGAAACATTTAATTTTCATAAAATAAAATTATTGTTATGATTTTTTGTTTGTAAAAAAAGAAAACAAAGTCATTTCATGACAAAAAATTAGATGGGAATGTGCCTTTCTGAAAAGGTCAAAATAGAAAATGGTCCATTTTTGACCTTATCAGAATGTTTTGTTTCAATTTTTTTAATCAAAATTAAATTTTGTCAACATCAACATTTTCCTGTGGAATACTTACATTTCAATGAATGGGCATTTTCTGGTGGAAAAAGTTCTATAGGAATATTTTTGTCCAGCTGCACACAGAACCTTCGGCTAACATTTTCAAAAATGTCCCCTAATTTTGTGTTAATGTCTGAATCTTAAAATTGAGGCAACCATAGTTAGGCCAATATTTTCAGGTATGTCCACTAACTGGCACTTCCATGGCCATGAGAAAGGCTCTGAAAGATCTGAAATAGAAGCCAGATTTTCTGACTTCTAGTGCTGCATGTTAGCTCCAAAGCCATCATTCCTTTATTTTGAATATATTTCAGTTAGTTTAATGTAGCTTAGCTTGTTTTAGCTAACCATAGCTTTTGAGATGCTCAGATTCAAATTTTTCCTAAATCTGGCTTCATATTGACAGATTTCAATAGGAACATATAGATTTATTTTAAAAGCAGCTCTTGAAATCAACGATCAGATATTCCTGTTTATAATAGGAAGGGTTTATAGGGTTAAACTCAGTCCAATGTGCTGAATTTTACTGTATATTTAACTAAATTCAAATTGGAAGGGGAAGGGTGAGGGTAAGGACTGGGGCTGAAGAGAGCTGGATTTTGTCAGGGTACTTCTACACTATGGGAGAAAGTCGAATTAATATAAGCAACTTCAGCTACGTTAATTGTGTAGCTGAAGTTGAAGTACCTTAACTCAGCTTTTGGCGTTGTCCGCACTGTAGGTAGTTGAAGGAAGAATGATCTTTCTTCAACTTCCCTTACTCCTTGTGAAAGCTGGGTTACCAGCATCAAGTGGAATGCCCCTCTCACTTTGAATTAGCTTCTTAACTAGACCCATTAATTCAAACCCTGGAAGATCGACAGTGGCATCTTCAGTCTTCCTCTGTAGTGTAGACAAGCCCTTAGTGTCTGCAATAGAATTTGTGGATGTCTTTAAGTAAGTGGCTTAGGCCCCATTCCTGCAAAGATATATATGTGTTTAACTGTAAGAATGCTGAGTAATGTTATTGAAACTACTCACAGTGTATGAAGTTAATAAAGGGTGCAATCTTTGCAGGTCTAAACCACACCTATTACACATCTATGAAATAGAGGCCTTAATACTTATCTACCTCACAAGGATGTTATAGGGCTAGGATAGTTAATGTTTGCAAATTTCTCTGAGATACTTCTAGGAAAATGGAAGTGTATTAGTCTTACTATAACTTATTTATGCTGTTGGACTTTTGTGGCATTCACTTCAGTAGAAGACTTACATGGGCAAATTTTAACCCGTTTATTGGAGATTGTACGTGGTCTCTTATTTTCTTATTACTTGGCCCCTAGTAGTTTTGCTACTCCAGATTAAAAATGTTTTTTGTGCCTCCAATGTTTTTATTGAAATCTGAAACAAAACCTCAACAAATTCATCAGGCTATATATGCTGGTCAAGAATGATTAATGTCATGTGTTGGTTTTGGATGTAGACTGCAATGATTTGTGGAATCTGAGATTAAACTGTGGCCTGTCTGTATCCTCTATATATTGCATGATGTTTGGGACTGATTAATCATATCTGTTACACTTGGCACACTGTGAGGTTTTAAACATTTCATTGACTTTCTTTGTATGCATACTACAGAACAAAAAAACTAAGCTCAAGGAGAGCATTCAGTATTTCCACTAAACTTAGTCTGACTGTTGAAATGTACTGGCGATTCATCAAATTACGTGATTGCATAGCTACGCTTAGGTTTCATGTCTGTATATTGGGGCTAATCTTGCAGTCCTTCTTCACCTCAGGAGTGCCATGAAATTTGCTGGGTCTACCACACGAGTGAGGATAACAGGATTAGGCCTCCAGCTGGGGAGATGACTAGAGACTGCATCTCTATCACTATTCTTTCAGTCTTGTGTGAGTTTGGATTATGAATTCTAAGGAATAGTGTTATGAGAAGAAACCACTTTAAATCTTTCAATTTTTGATTCTGAAAACTGGATTAAATGTGTCCCCATCCCCAGAACATATTTTATCAATAAAATCTGTCTTACAAGAGGAAAGAGTGAGGCAATAAATAAGAATTTAACCAACAATTTTTGTATCCTTGTACAACAGAGGTGCTTTGCATTTATATTTTTCTAAAATTCCAAATTTCAATTTTTTCAAAAGTAAAGCCTCTGGACAATAATCTATTTCTACTGAAAAATTTGCAAATGCAGGGTTCTGCTGCATTTTTGTATGCTGCTATGGGAAGGATAGCCAGTGTTCCAGAATATCAGAAATAGGCACTAATAGAATGAAACTTTGCCTAAAACAGATGGTTATTTATTTTTCAGGTAAAATGTCACTATTTTACTATATTTGCATGCTGCTCTCTACTTTTCTGAATGTGACATATAAAGAGGAAAAGAAGTTGTTTGTGCCTTTTTTCTTTTTAAAATATATACAGACCAATGTGTGTGCATTTTTATACTAGTAAAAATCACTGCTTGACTTTACCACATTTAGTGGAGGAGCCTCTGTAGCAGTGAAACTAATAGACTTCTGACATAAGAGAAAATTGACTGAAACCTTTAAAATTGAAATAGGTTATGCTTAGTCTGACAGTTTATAAAATTTCATTTCTGTTAATATACACTGTATTTTACTCAAACATCAGACACATTTTTGGGAGAAAAGCTCTTAATGAAAAATATTGCACTTTCAATTTTTAGTTAGTGCTGCGAGTTCATATTCCAGACTCTTGTCCTTAAGAAGCCACCCAGATACAACAGACTATGAGATGAAGATCAAAGGGAATGTTACCCAGGCAGAATGCCCCTATTTTGGACTCAGCTTACCAATGATAGAGGAAAACATCGGGCTGTTTATTCATATCCACTTTTGTGGGATTTTTTATGAATAATTAAACTCGCCTAACTCTGATAGTGTAGACCATCACTCTATAGAATAGATAATAGAAGTTAGCTATTTAAAATAAATGAGAAATGTATCTAATTTTGTTAGATTTTTGAGCTATATGAATTGTTCTGTTACTTGAACAAATTTGATTTGGCTAGTAACACAGGAGTAGTTGGGGAACTTTGCTTTAAGGATCGTCATCTGTTACGCATGCTTTAGTCTTTTTTGTTAGATACATTGTTTCAGAGGAGCAGATTAGTCTGAAGGATGAACATATATGTTAAATGTATGATAACATAATTGAAACATAATTCAAGAGCTTAATAGTATAATAAGAGACATTTTATCCATCAGAACCTGACTATAATAGTAGCATTATGAAGAACTGGGGTAAGCTGAGCTTGATGTATGCAACTGGCATTAGTGCCTTCAGCAGAGATGTAATGAGGTTTTTAAATGACTCTTAAGTGCCTATTCCTTGTTGAAATTCAAATGAGGATTAGGTATCTAGTTCTCTAAGGTTGTGTCTAGACTACAAAGAAAAGTCAGAAAAACAATTTGCGTATCTTTTTCTGCTTTTCTTCAGAAAGAGGCTTTTTCAACATTTGGCCCGTCTACACTGGGCCAAATGTTGGGAAAAAAGCATCTTTCAGAACATCCCTTCTTCCTCATAGAATGAGGTTTACAGGGATGCCAAAAAAAAGGCATCTGCTTTTCCGAATTTTTTTTCGGGAAAGCAGATGTGTTCCTTGGACGCGGCAGAGCTTTTCCAGGATACAGAATGGGGGGAAACTGGCAAGGCAGCAGTACAGCTGAGAAGGATCCAGGAACTGGGGTGGATAACACAACAGGTGTCAACTGCTTGCAAATGCAAGTGCAAATGCACTTTTGGGTTGCATTAACAGATATACAGCATGCAAATCTTCAGAGGTCATAGTACCACTCTACTCAGTGCAGGAGAGGTCTCTGCTGGAGTTCTGTGTCCAGTTTTGGTGACAACTATATAGAAAGGATGCAGAAAAACATCTAGCAACAAACGTGATCAAAAGGATGGAATGCAAGCCATATGAGCAAAGGCTGAGCGAACTGAGTATGTTTAATTTGGAAAAAAGATTAAGGGGGACATGATGGAGATCTTCAAATACTTTTAAGGCTGCCTCAAGAATGGTGGAGAAAAGTTGTTCTCTTTTGCTACAGAAGGAGGACAAGAGGTAAGGCGTTCAAGCTACAGCATAGCAGATTTAGATTAAATCTTATGAAAAAATTTCTGCTGACGTCATGGAAGCTCCTTCACTGGAAGTTTTCAAAAACAGGCTAGGAAGCCACCTCTCTTGGCTGCCATAGACACAATACATTTAGCAACTTGGCAGAGGGTTAGATTAGTGGTTCTCAACCACCAATATGTGTATTGCTGTTTCAAGTGGTACATCAGCTCATCTAGACACAGGTTGAACCTCTCTAATCCAGCCCCTTCAGGACCTGTCTGGTGCTGTTTTCCCTCCTATCATTTCTTAGAGTCATGACCTTCATCATTTCATTATCACTTTTCCCCAAGCTGCCTTCACTTTCACATTCTCAGCCAGTTCCACCCTAATTATTAGACTCACATCTAGAAAGGTCTTTCCCTTAATTGCTTTTTCCACCTTCTGAAATAAAAAACAAAAACAGTTTCCAGTGCATTCCAAAAACTTGTTAGATAATCGGAGCCCTGCTGTGTTGTTTTCCCAACAGATGTCTGGGTAGTGAAGTCCCTCATCATCACCGAGTCCTGTGTTTTGTATGATTTTGTTAGTTGTTTTAAAAAAACTCATTCACCTCATTCTTCCTGCTTTGGTGGTCTGTAGTAGACCTCTACTATGAAATTTCCTTTGTTTTTTTTACCCCTTTTGTTTCCACACAGACACTTTCAGCAAGTCTGTTTCATATATCCATCTCAGCCTCAGTCTAGCCAAGACACCACCACCACTCTTTTATCCCTGCCTGTTCTTTCTGAATAGGCTGTGCCCTTTGAAGCAATATTCCAGTCATGCATATTATCTCACTCTTTATGATGACAACTGTGAATAATTGTGATTATTCACCAGCATTTCTAGTTCTTGCTATTCATCCCCCATACTGCTTGCATTAATATACAGACATCTAAGATACTGATTGGATAGCTCCTCTACATAGTGGCCAAACTCTTCCTTCAGACACTGGTGAACAGTTTCCATTGAAAACCCTGGGAGATGTGTGTACGTTTCTGAAAGCAGAATTTGGTGATAACATTTCTGTACAGTACATCTAATATATATTATAATTCACATCAATGTAATGTAACATCTTAAGCAAGGACTATGGTGATATTAGGAAAGAAACATTGGTAATAAATAGAAATATATCTGAATATTAAGCTCATAGGTTTTTATGACACTTTCTTTGTTAGATAATCTAACAAATACAGCATTTATTTTTTAGCATATGGAGAGATTTGGGATCTCTTCATATGTGCATGTCTTTGTGTGAGTGAAAGCATGAAGTATATGTGTGTGTGTGTGTGTGTATGTTGAAATCCATGTGATAAACTGCATGCACAAGTTGAATGTCCCTAAACCAGGATTCTCTGGTCCAGGAACATCCATGGTCTTCTATAGCATATATAGAAGACCATGGATGTTCATGGATCAGAGAGCCCTGGCAGCAGGAGTGCTGGTAGCTGGGAGCCCTGCTGGTGCTTGGATCTTAGTCAGGCTGGCAGCAGGGGTGCTGGCAGCCGGTCCGAGGCTGGTGATGGAGAGGGGAAGGTGGTATCCCAGCCAACACGGGGAAAGGAGCCATGTGGCCAAGGGCAGAGAGAGCAGTGAGCTGAAGAGGAGCCCAATGGATGGTGAGACTGTGTATGGAGCTTGGTGGCCGGCAGGTTTGGGACCAGAACCTGGCATCTGGAAGGGTAAGGAGCGGAGCCAGATAACTGGGGGAGGGAGGGGAGCGGGGAGCATCCAAGGCTGAGAGTGGAGCCAGGTGGCTAGGGGGTGGGAAAGCAGTTAGGGGGTCAGCAGCCAGGGCTGAGAGCAGAGCTGGACTCGGGGGAAGGGCAATGGCAGAGGGTCTGAAATTGACATCCCCTGGTCTAGCAAACTACCTTGTTTGGGACCAGTCAGGTCTTGAGGGTGCTGGACCAGGGAGGTCCAACCTGTAATATGCATAATCTCTTCATTTTCTCACATATTCATCTCCAGCAGGACTTACTAAAAAATTCCAAACCCTATGAGCAACTTCATGTCTTGGTATAGGGTAGAGCAGCGTCAGGGAACAATTTACCTACTGGGGATAGCTAGAGGACAGCATCTGCCAGCCTTTCGTCCTTCCCTACTGGGAGGTTTGCATCTGAGCCTGAGAAGAATGAGGTCAAGCTGGCACAGATGACAGCCCAGGACACTTATGATGCAAAGGGAGTAGAACAGAATAGAAACTCTGCCCAAAGGAATTGATTGAGATCCCTTGACCTCTTCAAAACCATATTTGAAAAGTTTGGACATTTCTGATCTAAAATTTTATTGAAAAATAAGTGACACATTCAGAATGCATGATTGTGTGATATAATAGTTTAATTACTTTGTGAATACAAGTATGAATTCATTTGCTCATGGAAGAGACTTGCACAATTCAAAATTCACATTATGGTCAACTTTCATGAATATGGCTAAGAAAGAATTATTTGATGAAGACATTAATTATTTTGAATTATGAATACATTTAGGATTTTTCCAAATGGGGAGAGACACAAATACCTTCAGGTTAGTTATAAATATTGAATAATTTGCTCAGTTGTGTTAAACCTCTATACAATCCAAAGTGCTCATTGGTATTTCTTCTTCTTAGGGGAGCTAATGGGTCAACTACCATTCATGAAGTCTGAATACTGCTGCCCCATTCAGCCCAAGCAATCCACCATCACTGAAGATTTTGCAGGGCTGTTTATGTAAGGGTGAGAAATTAACTTACAAAAGATGTAAACAAAATTACGTTTACCTGAATAAGGTAAAACAAACAGCAGGTAGTTCCTTTGCGCATAAACCCCCAAGTCTGTCACTCCAGCCACTTCTGTGCCCGAGAATTTCTCTCTCTGTTTCCCCATAGGGCCACACTCACAAATCCTCATGACTTTCTGCCTCCAACACACATAACCAGAAAATGAATATTGCAACCCCTATTAATCTACTGCGTTAGCTCCTGTCAAGACATGTTGCCTATTGCTTTGGGTGGTCACCACTATTGTTCAAAACTGTTTTTTTTGTTTGTTTTGCTATTATTACATCTTCTGTTGAGATTGAAGAGTGTGCGGTACATCCATTGGCTTCAATGAGGTTGTTGGTTGTCTTTGGATCCAAAACTCCATTTCTAAAGTCATTAGCACCTTTCAACATAATACTATTTTATTAATGATGTAATTTAAATGAGCCTAACTATTTTTATTAGCATTGTGCATTTCCACTAGGAAATGCAGCTCTTTTTAAATATAGAAAACTGGATGTATCTGCTAGCTTTCCAGAGTGATTTATAATAGCTACCTTTTAAAATGAGCAGAGAAAGTTAATGTATAAAAGTTCAAAGCAGGATATTTTTCTTCTGTCATTAAGAGAGTTCATCCTTAAATCAAGCAATGTTTTTATAACTATTGGACAAAACAAACTGTTTAAGTTGAAACTAGAATTCTGACCTTTAGCTATTGAGCCTGGTTGGATCTAAATTTCCAAACTGAATACAGATATGAACACTTGGAGGCAACATTTTTAAAACTGTTTTACATTAATGTAACTTACAATAGGCAGTGCCATGAAATAATATCTAGTAACATCATGGAAAAAATGTGTAGTAAAAACGACTCGCTTCTAAGCTAAATAATGGCCAAATTCAACCAAGATATATCTCGCTCTGCAGTAAGCTCATGAAAGGCTGTGCAAGTCCCCCAAAATTATTCTGAGGCTTGTGCGGACTTAAAAATACAAGAAGTAGGGCACCTTTTTTTTAAAAAAAATTGAATCAGTCCCTAGTCTAGGACCTGATTTGGCTCTGAGCACACATTTAAGTGATTTAATTATTAGGCATGCCCAAAATCATGTATTTATATCACAGAAGAGGTAAAAGCAGGACTTGTTTTGTTTCCTTTTGATTTTAAACTGACAACTCTAGAATAGGAAACTTTATTTTAAAGAGTATCAAATCCTTGTTGCACATCTTGTCACAGCAGTGATGGGGAAAGCAGTAATGTTCTGTACTTTAAAGTTATGGTGATCAAAATAAGAATAGACAGAACTTAGGGCTTTTGCAGACTGGAAACATATCAATGTAATTAGGCTATATGGCTTCTTGTGATCCTAGACTTTACTGTAGAAAATAGCATTTTGGAAGTTTGGCTCAGACGGGCACCCAAAAAGTTTTGGAAGCTGATTTTCAGTGGGAGAAGAATTTGGCTATTGAGGAGTTCTTTTGAGAATTCCACACTTCTTGCTTACCTGAACCAATCAGCTCTCTGAAGTAAGCCCAAACTGGTAGCTCAGAATCTCTCATGAGACTTCTAGTCCTATATTTTCTTATTCTGATCAAGCTAAAATATAAAAAAATTAGTGAACTTGGTACTTTAGCTTTTGGTACTAACAGAAACCAGCAAGTGTATTGAAATAAAAAAACAAAACTTCCCACAAAAGGCAAATCGACCAAATGTTTTTGAATTGCAACAGTTTCAGTTCAGATTCAGTGAAAATTTTGGATGTAATTGTGGGCTGATTTTGATTCTGCCTGGTTCATTTTGCCTATTTCTAATTATGCAACAATTAGAAGGCAATGAATATTACTGAAAGTGCAGTGCTACTTTGTAAAGTTATTATAAAATGACATTTGGGCGCTTCCCATTAATTGTGTTGCAATGAAATTTAGAGTAAAATATGTTTGAGGGAAGTGTGCTTGATAGTACATATTGATCTATACCCAGTCCTACTAGATTTTTAGAGAGACAAGCTGGGTAAGAAGTTGGTCCAATAAAAAGATTTTATCTCACCCACTTTCTAACTCTAATTTCCTGGGACCAATGTGGTTACTACATCACTGCATAAAACATTAGTCAAATAGTGTCTCTTCTGGTTTATGTGTGGTCCCTAGAAACCAAGATTCTGTGGGTCAAATATCTGCCCTCAGTTAGATATAGTCCTGTAACTGAAAATCAATTGATAATTTTGTTAATACATGAAACAGAGGGGAATCCACTTGTCTGTAGCTATCTTGATTCTGTATGTGTTAAAAGGAATAAAGCAACTTATTTTTGTCACTAAAATAGGCAGATTTAACTCTGAACTCACCCAAAAACCCCAACTCCCCCCAAAACAGAGGACGGTGCCTACATTGAATTCTTTGGAGTCATGGCATTTTATAGCAGCTGAGGATCTGCCCCAATGTCTTTTTTCTTACAAAATTTTTGATAGTAGGCTGAATAGATCTAACAAGACCTACGGATTACAATGGTATTTAGGTGCCAAAAATTCAGACATATCTGAACAAAGCAGTGATAGGCATAATGTAGATAGGTCAGTTATCTCAAATGCATGATTTACCACTGAACTGGCTGTTGTTCCTATCAAACAAGGACTGGAGGTTATTGTTTAACAATGAGTATGTCAGTGGAGTAGAATGGTGAAAGTGTCCAGAATTTACAGCTCACGCTACCCACATGATAATGTTTTTTACAGCCATAAAATCAGCTAGAAGAAAGAGTTGGAAAGAGTGGTGGTGTTTGGACGAGGGAAACCTTAAGCTTTCTGACCCTCCATCTGGACACTGGAGAACTAATCTGTCCCTTTTATGTAGGTTATGGAGCTCTGAAACAGAAGAAATGGAATAGCCAGTTAATCACATCACAACACAGTGAAAATGCCAAAGTAGTAAAATGCAGTGAGTTCTATGATTCACAGAACATGTGAAGCATTGAACTTATGTGCCTGAATGTAGTAGGAACAGAAAACAGCAGACGTGCACGTCTCTTCTTTTAAGAGTGATTTTAATGATACTAGAAAGTAGAATACTTTTTGTTATTCAGTTCTTCTGACAGACCTTAAATTCTTCTACTTTGTTTATCTGATATTTTGTCTAAAAAGAAACAGGAAAACACAACTAAAACACAACTATGATCAGCATGAATACACATTGTTTTCTATAATTAAATGACATTTCTTTGTAATTACATATACATTGATCTTTCTCTAAGTAGAACAATTTTCAGCTTAAAGTAATTGATTCATATTCAGAAGTGGAGTAAGTGGGATGAAAGATGAATCACTTACTCCAGTGATTAATTAATTTGTACCTCAGATACCATGCCAACGACAATGCTTGTAGCTCCATTAAGTCCCCTCCAAGGCCCAGATGCTACTGTCTGTGCCAGGGCAGACTTCTTCCTGTTCCTCACCTCTTCCTGTGGCGGGGTTTCCCTTTTAAACTCCCTCACTCAAGGCAGAACAATCCTTGCAGGTGTGTCTTATTAGTTTGAACTGTCTCAGAAGAGTGTGCTGGTCTTTTCTTGGCCAGAGGGAGGGTGTGTTCCTTCACATACAAAATAAATAAACTATGGATTTATTAACTAGGAAAAAGAAATGAGTTATTCAAGAGGCTAAAGCAGATAAGCATTACACATACAGATGAGTTAGTTTTAGGTTCCAAATGGTAATAGACACTAATTGACGAGTATTTCATAAATTCTGAACATTAAACACATTTTTATTAATCTAATATCTATTTTAACAATGCAGACACAAAGGGTGAGCCAGGCCAGTTTCCAGATATATGCACTTGTTAGCATTCAGCGAGTCCTAAGATCCTTGGCATGAGCTGAAACCTGATTTGCCAGTGTCACAAGTCTGATGCAACTTACAATACTTTGCACTGTATAATTCCATTTTGAGTAGTTCACCAGCTGGGAGGATGCATCAAGTCTGCTGTGGAGTCTAGAACCTACATCAAATAAGGTCCAGGAAGAAAGTAGAACAAAACCCTGGACCATCTAAATAGAGGTTGGGAAACTTCGTGGTTTTGGTTTGGCAGTGCTTTGTCTATCCTTTATTTTAATTTTGTCTCCAATTTTGTGCGCTCTGTGATTTTTCTTTTTGAGGTTTAGGTTTAAAATCTCAAAGAAGAGCTTAGGGAAACAATTGATTTTTCCTAGTTTCTTGCTGACACTAAGGCACCAAGTTCTGCAATAGCATCCTTCTATGAGGAGGGGATTTGTCTGAGTCTCAGCTCAGAACTGCGTAACAGCTGAGTCAAATTCACCAGGAAGGATTACAAACCTCAGCAAATCTGTTAACAAACAAAGAGCAACTTTCAGTTTTGTAACAGCACAACAAGAAGATGAATTTCACCAGGTAAAGTCTGCCAATCATAAATATTAGAGAATAAAAACGATACATTGCACTTGCATAGTATTTCCCATCATATGATTTCTCATTTTACAGGTCAGGAAACTGAGGTTCAGTGGTCTGAGAAGGTCAAATGAGATATCTATGGCAGAGGCAGTGATAGCGCTATCTTCTCACTCTTGTTCCTATGCCTTCACCATGTTTTTCATTTTAAAAAGTCTGTTTCCAGAATTATTTTTTTATATCCTATTGTACCTAGATATGCTGCCATGTAGCATTTGAGTTGTATATTACAATTCAATAAAAAATAAACCACAGCCAAGTTTTTCATTTGAACAATGTGCTCTGGTAGTAAGTGGGAAAATCTTTCTGAGCATAGCTTCTGTGTTTTATCTCATGACTCATTAACATTAGTTAAATTTGTGTGATTAAAATTTCTGCAACTCCCCCGAATATTTTGCCTTGTGCTCAAATTTTAGCCTGAAGTGAATTTTTAGCTAGTGTGTGTATAAACACTACTTTGAGCTGTATGTAATGAGAAGCACTGTAATACTCTTTTAAATTAGCTTTATATAAATTAAATATACAAACTTCATCTGACTGTCAGTAAAGCCTAATTCTGGTACATAACAGAACACGGGTATATGAATGTAAACATTTGTTGACTGCATACTAAAATATAATACTTCTGTTTTTGTTAGATTCCTTTTATCCAATGCCACTAGACTTTTATTTTCATGACAATTAAGCCTTAGAAATATAATTTATAGGAATAAGCAATAAACTTGTTTTTTTCACTATTTTTGCATAGAACTCTGCATGTTTAATAAGAAACAGCTCCTAATTCTTTTTCTGACTTGTGTTGTGGTCTCTTGATGTCCTGAAGAGGCATAAGTAAAAACATCTAAACCACATCATAAAATACTTTATTTACTTTGAGGTATCAGTTAATTTTACTCAACATACGGTTCACGTGAAACAATAGACATCTCTGGTATAATGAACATGAAAGCTGCTTTATGTTCCTTTGTGAAATAATGGGCTGTGTCTAGACTGGCCAGTTTTTCCAGAAAATCAGCCGCTTTTCCGGAAAAACTTGCCAGCTGTTTACACTGGCCGCTTGAATTTCCACAAAAGCACTGACTTCCTATTGTAAGAAATCAGTGCTTCTTGCGGAAATACTATTCTGCTCCCATGTGGGCAAAAGTCCCTTTTGCGCAAAGCTTTTGCGCAAAAGGGCCAGTGAAGACAGCTCAGATTTGTTTTCCGCAAAAAAGTCCTGATCGCTAAAATGGCAATCGGGGCTTTTTTGCGGAAAAGGGCGTCTCACTTGGCACGGACGCTTTTCCGCACTTTCATCCGTGCCAATCTAGACGCTCTGTTCCGAAAATGCATTTGTGGAAAATCATGCCAATCTAGACTCAGCCATGGAGTTTGCCTTTTCCTTGTGTCAGATATCAAAGCCATATATAATACAATAATTTGGAGATTGTTAAAAAAATCTGCATAGCCAATCTTGAATTTCTATTAAATAGGACATGAAGGAGAAGATTTTTAAAAGGGTTTTTAGGTGCCTAACATACATAGGGAGTTTTTAAATATCTTTTGAAAATCTGGACCTAACTTCTTATAACTGAGAAGTACTTGCTCTAGACTGTTCCTTGGTGCGTGATGTAGCAAATTCCTGTCCATTGCACCTTCCTCTCTGCACCACAGCATAGTGGTTTAGTGTCAGCACAGTATCTGCACTTGCCTGTGATGTGCTAGCCTCTATGAAGTGAGCAAGAAAGCAGCAGGGCCTGCCTCCCCAAACAGGCTTGAGAGCTGCACAATCTTGAAAGGTCACACCGGCAGCTCTGTTCGTCTCGCACACTCTGTGAACTCATCTGAGGGAATGTTGTGCTTTCCAGAGCTCCTGCAGCTCTATGCCCAAGAATGGCTAGAAGTAGTCTCATTATAAGTAAACCACAGTCCAAGAAACAACATTTCCTTCTGCTGCCTTCATTTGCTTCAGAATAGATTAGAGCTGAGAGAACTGGCATATGGTAGGTGTAGAAATTTAAAAATTTCAAAATCACAAAACTGCACTGTATATTTCTCCAAGGGCTTCACTAGTGACAACAGAACTTTATTATTGCAAAGGGAAATAGTTTTGTAAAGATGACATCATGGTAGATGTTTTATTTTGAAAATGAAAATGGCTCTCGGGCTAATCCAGTGCTGGGTTACACTTCCAAACTGATTGAAAGGGTGGTGAGAGAAGCAACTTGGAACAAAATTGCTGTGGAGAGAAAGTCCACTTGAGAAGTTTGGAGCAGCGCAGGACACACGTAGTCACTCCTTCAACAGGAGTCCTTGGGTGGTCATGTAAATGCCAAAGAGAGATGAATAAGCATGACCAGGAGCTCTAACGGTTGTGTTTATTCAGCTTTCTTAGGCAAGACTGCTTGTTCATGGGTGTACTCTGCACTTGGCAGAACCCATCTTATTTCCTGCCCTCTCTTTGCAGCTCAGCACCCCCTATTGGCACAGCCAATTATGAAAGGGAGTAAAGGTTTTTCTGAGCTGGTTAATTTGTGTAATAAAGTTTGTGGTCATCACTTAAACCAGAGAAACAGCAGGGAGCCATGACCCAACAGTGTTGCTGATACAGCATCTCTTTCATTTACCACATTTAAACAGAACTTTTGTTAATCTCGTCAGACAGGATCAAAACCATACAAGATAGCACAGTGCATGGCAACAAGTAAAGCTAAACCAAACCAATTACAATGTCTATGTGAGGAGACTTATTTCCAAATATATATGTCTACATATAAATAACTGACAGCATGCCAGGTCTTGTGTAATCTCATTAGAAGGCCAGGGGGAATTGATGTTAACCCATCTTCTGATTGGGTTAACATGTCTGGAAATTGCTTATTTAAGGCATGCAGTTTTTTCGTCATTTATAAGATATTTCTGTAAATATTGACATGGAAAAAGAATGTTAAATTACATTCCTCTTTGCTGGCATAAATCTATCTTGCAATGCTCCTGGAAATGGACAGCTTCTTAAATTATTCTTAACACATGAAGCACACTTGACGTCAAAAACCCTTGTATGACGCAGGCTGTGCTTTTCAGACAACACTGAAGAGTGCTTGGCATTTAAGTTGCTTTTGAAAATGATTGAGAGGCTAGTGAGAAAAGCAATTTGTTGTTTGTAACAGAGGTGAGGATTAATCTCCTGTCTCAATTTCCTGCCACAGTGACTGGAAGATATATTTTAAGGACATCTGCTTTGGGGCCATGTTTGGTTTACCTGACATTCTCTTGTTATAAACGGCTAGCACAACTACATTATTTGGTTACATTTGAACACATCAAGGTGCAATAAAAGGGTAAAATAATATCTAAGTCTCACAGGCACCAGTAATTAATTCCGCATCAGATTTGAGCCATGTAGCATTTAAAACAAATCATTTGTTTAGTCTGGGAAATGCACTCAGCACTTTGCTTGTTCTGACATGAGTAACAGATGCTCACAACTCTTCTACACTTACGTCTTTGAAATCTGACATCTTAAAAGTAACCCATAAGCGGATTATAGTTGGACATTTTAATGGCTAACACTGAAAATGTGTATACAGAGACGCTGGAGTGATGCTCTGCTAAAACGAGGCTAGTGCCTGCTGTGTTCAGATGGGATTAGTGCCTGGTGAGATGACGTACAATGTGTGTGTTCAAAGAAAAGAGAGGCCACAGGGGAGAGATCTTTTCACATTATGATTACACACCTTAAACAAGAAAATCTAAACTGAGACACACACACTATTGTATAATATTAAAAAATAAAAAAAAATACAGGTCCAGTTCTGTCCCCGTAAGTCATACCAATGTAATCCCATTGAGTTCAGAGTTTGAGGGTATTATTTATGCAAGGTTTTAAGTGTCCTCAACTTCCAATGACCTCATTCAAGAGTTGAAATGAAACAGTGAAACTGCTTGAATATGAAAGTACTCATTATACAAATAAGGGGATTTCAATCAAGCTCTGAAGAATAGGGCCCCTCTTGTACTCTGACTATGCCGCTTGCACCATATACATTTTATTCAGCTTTTCTCTGCAATGTTGCATACAAATTTCAAATGCACGTAAGTAATTTCAAAGCCCAAGTCTCATTTTTAAAAATGGCTTATGAGACATAGGGCTTGTCTACATGGTCAGTTAGTGTGTGGCAAGCCAGGCTGTGAATGTATAATGCTCTTGCTGGCCAGGTTCTAAATGGCTGTGTGAAGCTTGCTAAGTTCTGAGGGAGCTGTTTTATACAGCAGTAAGTTCCGCTGACTTACATTTTTAAGTCACGTGGGCATTTCTGAAAATTTTTCCAGTTCTCTGTATTGCTTCCTTATAAATGCTGTCTATTACATTAGCCCAGTGCAAGATTGGATTAGTGTGTTACGCATAGATTCTCTGAAATGTTGAGTCTTTTTATATTTCATAACATACACTTTGATGGGTTAATGGTAAAAGTGATATATGAAGAAATGGCTAATGGAAACAATTCTATTGTGGAAGATTCCTAAATATTACATCTTGAATGGAGATGTGCTACATTGAATAAACAAACACAAAGAAGTACTGAATGATTTTTCTATTTATATCACTGGGGAAAGACAGGTATTTAAAAACTAATAACTGATGCCATTATTAGTATGCAATGATGAATATGTAAGAATCTTTAATACTATATCAGTTGTGTAGGTGTGTGGTTTTTATATGTCTCTGTTGTGATGAAGAGGCTGTACATCAGAGTTTTGAGGTTATGATGAAAGATTCATGGTTTACCTCCATTTCTGCCAGTTCTGAGAGGGAGTGCTCCAGGAAGATGGTGCGTGGGGGAAATGTTCTGACTGGCAGTAAAATACCTGCATAGTTAAATAATGTCATCCATGTTTTTAATATATGATAGCATAATTATACAGATGGAACCTGGGAGGTGCTAAGAACCTTCACCTTAGTACCCTTTGGGATGAGGCCCACAGATTTGACATGATGATTTGAAAACTGTGGGCCCCCCATCTAAGAGGCTATGAACACCTTCTGTGACTTGCCGTGCATCCCATTAAACTTAGTAGGAGTTGATCATGATGATCAGCACCTCACAGGAGAAGCATACCGCTATGCAGAATCAGGTATTCGGGGATTATATTTTATGACTTGGAACACATACTGGCTTTTGTTCAAGCTATAGAAAGCAATTTTTACTGAAATAATAGTACACTGAAATCTTTGTTATCCGGTACGCTGTTAACCAGAAAACTTCGTTAACCAGCATTGCCCCCAGCCACAGTACTGTCACATCTTCAGGCGCACAAGCCTGGCTTGGTTTACCATGATTGGCTTAACAATTTTTTATTTAAGAAGTATTAATCATCTTTAACTCAAAATAGAAATGTGAGACCAACTGCCTCACGCTACAAAACTACCAATATTAAAAACCTGAGTTTTACTATTATTGTCCATTGGTTTTTCCTAGGTTGATGGGACCCTCAGATAACCGGAATTTTTAGATAAGCAGAATGCCCTAATCCCTGAGCGTGCCGGATAGCACAGGTTTTACTGTAAATCTAGGAATTAGATGCAGGATTTTATTTAGCAAAGCATCTTCTGATAACTAGCTTTTTAAAGTGCTTTGTTATTTAGCAAAATTCATTGCTGAAGGTTTGAAGAAATAATTAGACTCCCAAATGCCAAATCAATATTTTTATTCTGTTAATTTTCAGACATTTTGACTTTGCATGAAAGAAAACCATGCTGCTGTTTGGAACTGGAACCAGAACACTTTCTGTGTGATGCTCCTAGGAGAGTATCTCTTTTGGAGTTTGTTAATATAGTGATAATTGAAGTTTATAGTTCCAGCTGTAAAATTGATGCATGCATAGTTTTTATATTAACATCCAAAGTTTGCATTTATTTGCTCTCTGGTTGATGGCTGCACTCTGTCTGGGAGTGTGACAGTTGAGAGCTATGATCCTACAAAACCCTTACTTGAAATTCACCCAGTGCAGAGGTTGAATAGAATACATTAGTTATGACTAAGAATGTTAAATATCGACTAATTGACTAATTAGATTAGTCGATAGGATGATTCCACCTTTGAAATGCAGCAACAGCTGGGACTCCAGTTGATCCTGGGCTCCACATGGCACTGCCACTTTGAAATACCATGAGGAGCCTGACGCCGGGCTCACTGCGGCAATTCAAAGTGGCAGCGCTGCACGGAGCCCAAGGTCAGCGTGGAGTCCCCAGTTGATGCTGGACTCCACGCGACGCTGCCACTTTGAAATGCCACGTGCAGCCCAAGGACGCCCCAGCACATGGCATTTCAAAGCGGCAATGTTGCATGGAGTCCGGGCTCTGGCCCCAGGCTTCAAGCGGTGCTGTGCTTTGAAGTATCCTCTCTTCTTCCCCCCTTACTGCTTCTTTTCTCCAGTGTTTGAGATCCAGTGCTCATCAAAGTCAGTGGAAAGAATCCCATTAAAGTCAATGGTCTTTGGATCACGCACTGTGGAATGCTATTGGGAGAAAATGTATATTCTGGGCTCCCAGGGGGCAAAATGTAATCCCTGAGGCATGAGGTTTAATATTTTCTTATTTCATTCCCATAGATTGTGTAACTCCCTTTTTCTATGGTTCCTAAAATGATCCAATTATTTTAAAAACCTGGTTCAACTATTTGTTTTGATGAGCTAGTGAATCCCAGGTTGATTAATTACAACTTGAGGTAGTATTTCTGTATTTTTAGTTTAAATTTATTTTTAATTGATCAGTTCCATGTATCTCAACTGGAAATGACTGAATAATTTGCCTAATTTGCATTAGCAAAATCCAAGCACAAGCACTTTCAGCACAAATACCTGAAGCTGTGAATTTAAAATTCAGGTGAGGTGAAAGTTTTTGACATTCATTTTGCACATATATTTCCCCCCTACCTTCTCTGCAGTATTCCTGGGGTGATGCAACTTACAGGCAGGACTTCTGACAATGTTTCAGTCTTTATCCCCACTAAGTTCTGAACACCAACTTCTGTTTACCTCAGCTTCTTTCTTCAATATCCTGGGGCTGTCAGGTTATAACATTGCATGCAAGAATGGAATAGTTTAACGGTGAGGATCTGTGTACTTTAAAAAATATTATTTACATTTAGCTTTTCTCCCTGAACCTTAGATTGGCCAAAATATGAACAGGAAGGACAAAAAACTAGCACCCAGAATACATTAGAGAGTTCACTGTTATCCTTCTGAGACATAACTACACATTGTCTAGCCAGGAATAGAACCTCAGAGTTATGAACATCTCTGGAATGGAGTTTGTTCATAACTGCAATGTTCATAACTCTAAACACAATGCTACAGTGCTTCTTTCAAAAGTTTACAACTGAACATTGACTTAATATAACATTGAAACTTTACTATGCAGAAGAAGAATGCTACTTTCCCATTATTTTATTAGTAGTTTATGTTTAACCCAGTATTTTTTCTGTCTCCTCTGCTACCTGATTACATAATTCCAGTTCTAAATGAGGTTTGTGCGGTTGGCTGGTCAATTTGTAACTCTGGTGTGTGTAAGTCTGGGGTTCTACTCTATTCCTGTGGCAATGCTAATTACTTTTAAATGGTAACATTTTAAAAGTAATGTTAAAAGGTGGGTGAGGTAAATATTTTTTATTGGTCCAACTTCTGTTTACCTCAGCTTCTTTCTCTAATATCCTGGGGCTAACAGGTTACAACATTGCATGCAAGAATGGAATAGTTTAACGGTGAGGATCTGTGTACTTTAAAAAAAATATTATTTACATTTAGTTTTTCTCCCTGAACCTTAGATTGGTCAAAATATGAACTGGAAGGATTTTATACTGTGAACACCAGTCACAGATTGTCACTCTGAAGAATGGCTGTTAATCAATTGGGCTACCAAAGCAATGTAGTGCAGCTGGTGTGGACTGTTCCCCAGATTGAGACAGCTCAGCACCAAAATATTTATGTATCTGCCCGACTACATCTTTGAAAGTTCAATTTTGGGAGTGTTGTGGCTTTTGCTCTTTACCTAACTTAACTAATATGAAGGACCCACATGGGCACCATGAGGTCCAAATGTCCAAGTTTACAAACTCTAAACAAAAACCAAGCTTGTGACAACTTGCGGAACACAGAAAACAAGACCTGGAGAGGGCTTACAAATTACTTAAAGGGATGCTACCCAGCTCCTATATGATCCTTTCCCCGATTTTGGGTACATCTAGACTGCAAGCTTCTTTCGAAAGAGAGCATCCACACTTCAAAAGTGGATTGAAAAAGCTATCTGTTTTTTCAAAAGAGAGTGTCCACACTCATTGGATACTCTCTCGCATAATAGGCCACCCGGAACCACTTCAGCCAGAGCATTAGGTCAGCAGTTACTTCCGGCAATCTGAGACGCATGCTAAAAGGGACCCTCCTGGACAGCCTGCAGCTTTAACAGGTGGCTGGAGACAGGAACTATAGAGCTGTGATTAGTGTGGATGGAGTGTCCACCAGGGAATCTATGCTTTTTCCTGGATGCCTCTTTTTTTGAAAGAACTGCCTCTTCCGCATCCACACACGCCTTTTTCTGGAAGAGCTCTTTCGGAAAAGGCATTATTCCTCGTAAATTGAGATTTACCAATGTCGGAAAAACCCCTGTGTTTTTTCGATTTTCTTTTGAAAGAATGCAATTGCAATGTGGACATAGGTAAAGTTTTTTTCAGAAAAATGGCTGTTTTTCTGAAAAAAACCCTGTAGTCTAGATGCACTCCTGGTTTCCTAACATACCCCTAGAGCCAGATACCAATGTAATGTGCTCTTGCCCCACTTATGCCTTTGTTTGAACATGCACTATGACTTGCTTCTGGGTTGCTATTCATGTTAGGAGCAGAACTTTAAACATTTAGCCCCACATGTTTCTTTGTTAGACAGAAAAGACACCATGGTCTTCAACATTCATTCATTTTCAGGGCATGTAGTGCCCCCCAGATAGCAGCATCTTAATGGAATTGAAAGATCTTATGAAGACATCAATGAATTTTTTTTCTTTAACTGGTAAATTGTCCTTTAACTGATACTTGCTCTGCTATTTGCACTAGAAACCAAGTGTTTTATTGCTGTCAATTAAAATAAAATAGAATATAGGGTTAATAAGGTTTTCCTGAACATTATATTTGGAAGCATTAGTAGATGCTAGGGGAGACTAATAACTGACCCTTTTTATTCTCCTGAGAGCAATTTGGTCAGTCCTGTACTCTCTTCCCACCTTGGCTCAATGTGCTGGTCTCTATTTCTTTGCCTCTGGCTGACTGCGGAGCTTTAAGTCTCAGCACATCTTCGTCTCTCTGACCCATCATAACTGGTTTTATTTTCTCCATCTTTGTTCACTGGGCAATTCTGTCACCACAATGATTCTTTGTGAAGCATCTGTTTGTCTAAGGCAGAGATTCCCAGACTTTTGTTTTGCTGAGTGCCCCCCTTTGAAGATTCATGTTTCACATGTTCCCACTGTCATGGTGCCTGGGATTGTGGGGGAAGAGTTAACTAGTGCCCATGGAGTTTGAGGCTTGGGGAAACAGAGGGGTGCTCACCACGTGGCAATTGAAGAAGCTTTCCAATCTCCCAAGTCGTCAGGTGATCTCAGCTGTTGGGACCTAGGGGCTCCCTGCTGTTCTTGCTCTTCACTGCTCCGAGGAAGTGAACAGGGCCATGATAAAGGAGTAGGGTTGAAAGGGAGTGGAAGGTAGTACACTCTGGACCCCAGCCTTTCAGCATAGCCCCATCAGGTCCTTGCATCCTCCAAGAAGCTTGTTGGACATGCTCTCCCCTTTGGTAACTCTGATGTATTGGACTTATATGGTCCCCGTTACTGTAATATCAGATCTCCTCATAATCTTTAATGCATTTATTGTCTCAATATCCTCTGAAGCAGTGAAAAAGAGTTATGCCAAACTCACAGATGGAGAAAGAGACAGTAAGTGACTTTCACAAAGTCACACAGAAAGTCTGTGGCAGAGAACTGAACCCAGGTATCATAACTTCCAACCTAGGGAGCTCCCCACTAGACAGCCCTCCCAATCGAAGGGAGCCTTGGTACCACAAAGCACATGGGAAGAATGTTAGTGTGAAGGTGGGTGCAAGCTAGAAAAGGATTTTCTCTTTTTGGATCATCTTTATTTTTTGGACTGATTGCTTGCCATTCTGGGAAAAAAATATTTTTTGGCATGCACACAACAACGTTAACCACAGAAATATTAGCAGCAACATGCCCCTATTCAGGAGTGGTGAACTGATGACAGTTCTTTGGCAAAACCAAAGGCCTCACAGAAACCTGGACTGGCAGATTATGTGTTGTTTTACTGCTATGTTTCAGTTTTCTTTCCCCCCCAAATCTTGTAATGAGTCTCAGCAGACTGAGAAATCATGTTGTATTATACAGAAGAGAATTTAGAAGCTCAAGTCACACCCACTCTGTGGGATTTCCTTTAAAAACAAAATATTATAAGGAAACAAATAATTATATGGAGCCACATTTTATTTTGGTATAAACAAGAACACCTTGGCTATGTCTACACTACGGGGCTTTAATCAGAAAAAGGTTCGCAAATTGCATTGTGCAATTTGCATTCCTTTTTCTGATAGTTTTTTCAGAAGCAGCTTTTCCAAAATTTGGCCCATCTACACTGGGCCAAATTTCGCAAAAACTCTCTCTTTCGGAAGAGCCCTTCTTCCTTGAGGGAGGAGGAAGACAGGGCTTCCGAAAGAGTGTGTCTGCTCTTCCCCCCCAAAAAGTGGAAGAGCAGACGCGTTCCCTGGACACGGTGGAGTTTTTCCGGGATACTGGAGGTATCCCGAAACCCCCCCACCCCGCATTCTAGACATAGCCCTTCATAGATATAAGCCAGGTTATACCTGTTTTCTTCAGGGCTGAATTTGACTTTAGGTGTTTATATAACTATAATCTTGTAAACATATGAGAAATAATGTCTTTGTCTGAGGCTATGTCTACATAAATATAAATGACTTAAATATAAACAAGATATTGAAGAGTTTTATTGGCTAGCCAAGCAGAGAATGGCTAAGGCAGACAAGGAAGCTGCTGAAAGAAAAGTAAAAGGTAATCAGAGAACATGCAGAGAGGATGGTGAAAATGGAGAGAGAAACCTGGCAAGCTGAGGAGAGAAATGCCAGACTTGAACTTCAGATTAAGAAATGGGAAGAACAGCAGAGACTGTATCCTGTTGGGAGTTCAATGATAACTATGTTGGTATGTGGTTTGATTATGACATGGCAGATATCTTTAATCAGGCTGATGTCTTAACCCGGTCCCAGAACATAATAACGGGACCAGTTATCAGAGGGGATTTACCAAATACTTCATGGATTCTCCATCAAGTTTTCCCCAAGGGAGCAGAAAATGCCCAGAAGCCCTGGGGGAATATGTAGTAAACCCAACTGTATATTTTTGCTATACTAGAGTTTTCTGAGTTTCAATTATAAGTGTAAATTGCTGGTCAGAAGTAGGCAGTACTATAAAAATCAACCTGTACAGACTGAAAATGAGAACACTGTTGAGCTGATCTCTGAATGAATGCCGTTTTTTAATGGTGTTTCCTTAAAACCTGTCCTAAGTCATGGTTGGAGCTTTTCTCTTGTTCCTCTTAGTTTTCACTCTTTTTTTCTATTCCACAGTTTATTCAGTGTATCTACAGAATGTGTGAGCTGAGTAATGTGGGAATCATCATCTCTATGTTGTTATGGATATGTGGAACAGCAGCAGGAGAAGGCTGATAATAGGAGACAGAGCGCCTTATTTTTTTCATTAATTTGAGTTCAACCTAAGTCAAAGACACTGAGCCTTGTACTTCCGTACCTACTCTGGTGTTATGCTGTTGTGACTCCATTGGCAACAATGCACAAATTCCTGTTTCACATTGCAGTGGGTAAAGCAGAATCCTGACAGCTATCATCTGGTGTCTTATGGGAAATGGTTTGGTGGTATCTGTTCAATTCCAGGTCACAAAACTCCACAACTCCAAGCCAGACCTTCAGTACAAGGAACAAAAACAACCCCTAAAGAAAGCAGTTATGGTAAATTTACTTCCTAATCTTTCAATAGGCTGGGTATGTCTATACTGTGCGGCTATTTTGGGATACCAGTGGTATCCCGAAATAGCTACCCCATGTCTACACAAGCTGCCCGTCATTTCAAAATATTTTTCAAAATAATGGGTGTGATATTTTGCCATCCCAGTAAACCTCACTGCATGAGGGTTAAGGGATGGTTCGAAATAGCACATTATTTCAAAATTTTGTGCAGTGTAGACAGGCCAAATTTCAAAATAAGCTATTTCAAAATAGATTCAAAATCAGATATGCAATTTGCATATCTCAAATTGCATATCTTATTTCGAGTTTAGGGGGCTGTGTAGATGCACCCTTTGTAACTTGTTCATTTTTATAATATTTTCTATTACAATTCAAGGTAATCATATTATCCATAGAAATGCCTAGTCCTTTTTTGAATCCTAGCGAGCTGTTGTCCTCAGTGATGGACATCAATGGCAACTTTGAATTGACTTCATTAGGATCAGGGCTGAGTCCTCAAGTGCTGTATGGATGCATCTATACAGCACCCTAAATGCGAAATAAGATACTCAATTTGCACCACGTAAATTGCGTATCTTATTTCAAATCTATTTCAAAATAGCTTATTTTGAAATTTGGCGCATCTATACAGTGCCAAATTTCAAAATAAAGTGCTATTTCGAGGGTTACCGGGATGCTGAAGTAGCGTGCCCATTATTTCAAAAAATATTTTAAAATAACAAGTGGCTTGTGTAGACCTCTGGTATCCTGAAATAACCATGCAGGGTAGGCATACGCTAAATATCCCCACTGCAGGGCATCAGTGTGACTGCTGAGGTACACCAGTCCCTTCTAGATGCATGGTAGTAGGTTCTGTGTATCAAGAGCTTTTAGGCAAGTATCTGTGGACATCCCATGCTGTAAACCTTAGTGGATTCCCATAAACACGTGTAACCCACACACCTACTCGGTATGGTGCACTGTCTCATGTAGTGGCACTTAGATCACTTACAGAGAGAAAGAATGAGTTTTCTCCACAACCTTAGCTGAGAGCCGGGTGGCTTTTACCTTAAGCAGTAGAGACTCATGCACTAAGCTCCAGAGGTTCCCAGGTGAAGTTCCGCCTGTTGGCATTACGCATGCACACACTCTGAGTCGCTGAAGATTCTTTTACAAGGGCTGACAGTGATAAATGGTGAAAATACTGCATTCTGATTTTCCTTGTCAATCTTGTTCCATCCTGGAGTACATTTTGAGTGCAGTGCAGAGGAATTCAGATGTTAATAGGGGGATGTACAGCTACATTTGCATTATCAATAAACTTTCATGAATACTTTGGAAATGATCACACCAGTTCACTTGCAAGATATTCAACATCTCAGTAGGACCAGGCATGCTCACCAAGGTTTTATTCCTCAAATGTATTATGTCAAACATTGCTTTTCCCATAGTTATTTGGCATCAACATCTTTTCCCTAGGCCAAGAGGAATGAGTTTTAAACCCAGGTGCTCCAGTCATGATGGTGGAAAGCCCACTCTCCAAGATGTCTTCTTCAGAGCCCACCATCAACCTTTCTTTATCCACATATTAAAAATAACACTGTGCTTCAGTCCTATAAAGATCTGCTGAATGGTCTTTTCCTACTAATGGGGAGCCCATGTCACTGTACCCATATTCTACAGCAGGGTACAGTGTAAGTACATCTAAAAAAAGTGAAAAAATGTATTCCAGAAGGCAAAGGAGAAAAAGGGTAAAGCAGTATCAAACATGTGACTGCTATAAGCAGGAAAAGCTATTAGCGCACCTGCGCCATTGCTCATTGCTGTGGAACATTTGAAGTGGTTAGGCCTTAACTCATCACCTCCGCGCGGTGCAGTCAAAATCAATCTGCCCACATATTGGTGGAAAATATTTCCATAATGAAAGGTTTACAAGTGTCAGGAAAAGACACCTGACTGTACTGGGATCTCGGTAACTGGCTGCAGCCTTTTTTGGCAAAGCCTACCATAATTCACTGTGTACTTGGGTGCCACTTTGTTGTTCTGGTGCAAACAGAAGAAACCTAGTGAGTGCTGCCAATATTGACCACTTTATTTTATAATCTGAAGTTTTACAAGCTATTTTTAAAGCCAACCTGTCTTCCAGAAACGGTGGCTGATCTAGGATTCCACGAAGATGTCTGCATCATTTATTAATTTCTCTCTCTCTCACACCGCTTTTGCCCCCTGCCCCCTTCCCAATATGATAGCTGCGGGCTAGCTGAAAATTACTACAGCATCTGTGCATCTGAGCTGCACTACTGTCCAACATAGTGTTCCAAATCCACTATGAATCATCCTAGTTGCCTTTTCATAAAATGGAATAAAAGAGACCACAGACTGACAGATACTCAAACCAAGGATAGACCCTTCCCGCCTTCATAATTTTCCTTAGCCTTTGAATCAATGAGTCAATCTAGTCCATTTCCCATGCCATAATCAACAACAGTTCAAAGTGAGAGGGTGAAAGCAACTCTTCATATTTTTTCTGTTTTAATTATACATGGCTGGCAGCAAGTCTTTTACTAATGGTAAACGATTCACATAGGAGATCAAACAATCCATGTCATCTGAAAGCAAAATGATGTTTGGCATGTGGGTTTCATGTTAATGCCAATGTTCTGCATCCTATGAGCAAAATTAATGCTTTATCGGGCCAAAATCAAGATTAATAATAATAAAAAATAATCCCACCGGAACATGGGGAAAGTATATTAACACTAGTACCCAAAACACCCACGGTGGGTAAAGCACAGGAAATTCCTGACCTTAAAAATGGCTCATTTGCTTTCTTGTAGGAAAGAAAAAATAATAACTTCAAAATCCTTCCAGGCATTAAAATCAAGATTATTAAATTAAAAAATAGATTACATGCTTTCCTTGCATTCAATTGCCTTTGTTGGGTAGTGACATATTCTGGTTCTTAGCAGCACACCACTGTTTACCCTGGTTACTAAAGGAATAAATTGTTCTAAGGATGCAGATGTCCAAGTAGTTAACATTACAGCCCACAGCTATTGCCAAGGAAATAGGAAAACCTGAGTTGTTCTACTGCAAAAGTACTTTAAGTTATATTTTCTTATTTATGTCATCCTTAATTTTCCCTCTTATCCAACATCCCTATGTTATATAGATTGTTTCTGAAGTTCAAGCCCAAAGGTATTAGTGACTGCCTCTTCTTTTATACAATGTAAAATATAGGCAAAGGTAAAGATTTTCAAAGTAACCAGTGATTTTAGGTATTTCAATCTTTGGCTGCCGTATTCTTTCTGAAAATTAGGCTCTGTTACACTACCAAGCCTGTTATTGCGAAGAAACCTGCCTTGGAATTTAAAATCTGTACTCCTGCTTTTCATCAGGAGTAATGCTAATTCCAAAATAGATTTGAAATAATGGTGGTGTGGATGCTTTGGTGCCACTATTTCAAAATAATTGGGCTCTGGAGGCCTCTCGTAGCTGCAGCTCTGACCACTCTGGCCACACCAGGGATCTCCACTGCTCTCCTCCTCCTATAGAGCTGTAGATGTCCTGGTAGCAGAAGAAGGGCTTGTTCCATGTGTCCAACTTCACAAACTCTGTGCAAGGAAGCACCACAGGGAGACATGAGTGACTCCAACAACCACTCGGACACTCTGATGGCTCCCAGCGCTTCTGCTGCTCCCACAGTCTCCACGGCCCGGGGATGCAGAAGAGTTCTGGCATGGACTGGTGCAGATATCCTGGACCTCATCAAGGTGTGAAGGGAGGAGTCCAGCCTCCAGGATCTCCAACCCAAAAAAAGAATGTGGACATTTACGGCAGGATTGCTGCCAGCCTGGGCAAGAAAGGACATACTAGGACTCTCAACCAGTGCTGGACGAAAATAAAAGAGCTGTGGAAGGCCTACAACAAGGCCAGGGAGCAATGTAGATGCTGTTACTATAAGCAGCTCGATGCTATCCTGCAAGAGGGGCTGGACACCTTCCCGACTGCCATCATCGAGTCCAGCCAGCACATTCCTGGTGTCAGCCTGCAGAGTGGCAGAGGGGGAGAATGATGACGCTATTGTGGAGCAGGAGGCCAGCCAAGTGACCATGCCTGCCAAGCAGGAGCTGCTCCTAACCTTGGAACTGGTCTCCCCCTTCCAGGATGTTTTCCAGGCTTCTGAGGAACCCAGGGAAGGCACTTCAGGTGAGTTCTGTACCTTTCACTATCTACAAGTGGGGTCAGGTGATGGGCTGCACTCTCTTCTCTTGACCTACTTGGCCTGGGGATCACACAAGAGCTTGTTCATGTGTCTGCAAATGGAGTGCCACTCTGGAGCACTCAGCTCCATGATGCTCTTACACAGGAACCCCTTGCTTCTCCTCACAAGGTTTCTGGAAAGGCCTGTTTTACTCTCGCCTCCGTGCTGAGACACCTTCCCATGCCAAGCCACCACTAAGTAGTTTGGAGTCATGGAACCACACAGCAGAAAGAAGAGGGGGACCCAGTAGCACTCTCTACAGCAAGTGGCTGCTAACATACATCTCCCCAACACCCTCCCCCCTATTCTTCCAGCGGGCAGGGATAGAAGTTGTCTTTCTGTGGGAGTGCCAGATCCAGCGTGTGTGGGACACAGAAGGAAGCCAAACTGCCCCATCCCACTCTCCTGCATTCAGGTTCCTGGTCAGCTCCTTCCCATGCCTGCTTGTCCCCGGGATGTGGGTGTTGTGATGCTTCCACGGGACGTCCGTACCCCTGTTGGATAGTGCCTGTTTCCTAGGCAACATATGGCCTTGCTTGAAGCACATCACAATCATCTGAACTAAGACCTTCTGTATCAGCTCAGAGATTAAGGCTAGGCTTTATACACAGTGTCTCCTGTGATTTCTGCCCTTTTAACTTTTCTTCACAGCTTGGCATGTCCCCCACCTCCCACCCCATCTACCCAATCTAGCAGGATCCATAGGCAGAAATGCACCTGGGAGGAATTGAGGAGGGAGCAGTTGGCCTGCCTGCAGTCCCTCATCGAGGGACTTGAGGAAGAGTGCCAGGAGTGGGCCACCAACTGGGAGGAGCACTGAGTCTACCAGGAGGCTTGCTGGGCTGATTGGGAGCAGAGAAAGATCACCTGGAATGAGCTGGTTCACCAGCATGATGCCATGTTCTCCACGCTCACCTCAGTGTTGGAGCGCTTGGCATTGTGTATGGAGCAGGCCACGAGCCACCTCCCTGCCTGCCCTATATCTTCCCTTCCAAGGATCCCGTGGGGGCTGCTAGGGCCCCAGAACATGGGGTGGTAGGACCTCTAGGGCAGCTGGAGCTTTCAGACAATTCGGAGGCAGGCGCCACTCCCAGACCCATTCCTGAGCCCCCCCCTTTCATTCCAGGTTATTTTCCCAGTCTCTCCCCTATTATATATGCCCCTGCTCCAATGAAGAGTCTTGTTTTTCTTAAAAAGATGTCTTTATTGTTTGCTGTGCTGGGGAAGGGGAAGGTGAGAAGGTGGGAAGGAAGGCCAGGGGAACGGATGAATGGGGGATAAAAGGGACACACAGGAAATGCGTGGCCCCTTGTGGTGAGCCATGGGGGAGTATCTCACAGCTGGCCCTGCATGAAACTTTCCTTCAAGCTTCTCTGATGAGCACAGTCCCTTGCTGTGCTCTCCTAATGGTGTTGGTGTCCAGTTGCTTGAACTCTGTGACCAGATGCTCAGCCTCAGCCCCCCACCCTGGCAGAATAGTTTCCCTCTTGCTTTCACACAGGTTGTGGTGCATACCACAGGCCACCACGATGAAGGGGATGTTGTGCTTGCTGGGGTTCAGGCGAATGAGGAAATTCCTGAAACTCTCCTTTGAATTCTTGAACACACATTCCACATGCCATTCAGCACCTGCCCAGCCTGGTGTTGAACTTCTTCTTGCTGGGGTCCAGGCTGCCTATGTAGGGCTTCATGAACCAGGGGAGCAAGGAGTAGGCTGTGTTGCCCAGGATCACTATGTCCACCTCTCCAACTCAGATGATACGGTTGGGGGGAAAAGTGAGGGTCTACATCTTTCAGAAGAGGCAGGAGTTTCAGAAGTTGCAGGTGTCATGTGCCTTTCCAGACCATCCAACATTGATGTTGAGGAAGGGTCCCTTATGATCCATGAGGTCCCTCAGAATCATGGAGAAGTACCCCTTTCAGTTGATAAACTATGAGGCACAATGGTTGGGGGCTAGGATAGGGATGTCTATGGCCCCCTGCAGTTGGGGAAGCCCCTGGTGGCAAAGGCATTGACGATGTGTCCATATTGCCCAGAATGATGACCCTCTGTAGCAGCAGCTGATTGATGGACTTGGCTACCTGCACAAGCACAGCCCCAACTGTGGATTTCCCCATGCTGAACTGGTTCCCGACTGAGTGGTAGCTGTCCAGCATGGTGAACTTCCACAGGGTGATGGCCATATGCTTCAGTACAGCGATGTCAGGTCTCATGCAGGTGTCCTGTCACCTGAGGGCAGGGCAGCTTCAGGAGCTCCAGGACCTGGGTGAGCGGAGCCTGCAGGTCATGCCTGGGTTTGTCCTCCTTGTCCTCGTCCTGCTGGCGCAACATGCAGGCAGTCTGGCAGTACTGAACCATGAGGCACAGCACAAGGGCCATGAGCCTGGCGCTGCTTTGCAGCAGCTCTTGCTACAAAGTGGCAGTGCTGTGGCATCTGCAAGAAGGTATGTGCCCACTGCATCCCTTTTCTGTCTGGCAAGGGAGGAAGGCAGTGGAGGAGGGGCATGTGAGATGAGGCCATAGAGAGGAGCTCCTGTAAGTATGAATTGCAGCTTGCTGGATCAAGCAGCCACAGGAAGCATCTGCCCTCCTGGTGCCCTCCCCAGAGTGCTTCCAGGAGCTCTAAGTCTGAGGCGCGCTCCCTTCAATGTGGACATGCTATTTCAGACTAATTCAAACTAATTTTGTGGCTTCCCTATAGCGAGGGCTCACAAGTTCGAATTTGTTACATTGGGAATTATTACGTAGAATTCAGTATTTTCGAAATAATTTCCTAGTGTAGACATGGCCTAAGAATTCTTCATGGCCTGAAAGTCACTTATACCTAAATAGCTATGAGGATACCTGATTTTAGGAGATGCCGGGGAGGGCTCTGGAAGGTCTATGCAGCCTGTACTTGATAAGATTGCCCTGGTATACAGTGCATTTACAGGTCCAGACCTGGGGTTAGGAATGTGAATTTTAGAAGTTCATGCATGAGACCCAATAGTATAGCTTTGTAGAACATCCTCTGCATTGTGGCACAGAGGTTGTGTGACAATGAGGCAAGGGAGGGCTGCAAGCAACCAGAATGAGGAGCTACGGACAACTAGAGTGGAGCTATCCCATGCTGAGTCAAAGGACATTGCCCTCGTGAAGCAGGAGATGCTTGGGCACATCATCAGAGCTGCAACAGCAGCTGTGGAGCAGCCTGGGGATCTTTCATTTCCATTCTAGTGGAGAAGTTCAACACGTCTCATTTACATGAGCTGCATGCAAGGGGGCAGGCTTTGTTTATGAATGAATAGGGTGATCGTGTGTGATCTTAAAATGGAAATATTAACACTGGCAAAATGCTGCCCTCAAGGGCAATTAGTTTAAGTGATCACATAGAGTAGAAAGAGAGAATGGACCCAAGTGATTTAGACCAAGGGCTTGCTTTTCTTAGGTAGTTCAGCCTGCTTACATTTAAAACATACTATGTACTAGCTTTATCTACACTTTTAACTACAGAGATAAGGGCCCAGAGACGTTTTCTGCCTAGGCACATTGAACAGCCATAATCAAACAAGGAACCCACTCTTCTAATACAAGTTTCAGAATTGGTGAGTGAGTGAACATCCATATTCAGGTGTTGTGGAATCCCTTAAGAATGTGTTTGATTATTTCACAAGGCCTAAGAGGATGTCTGTCAAGTGAATCTATCTAATCACATCAAAAGACTTTTCCATCATTTAATAGCTAGAAGTAGAAAATCTAAAACTGGAAGGGGAATGAGAGTTGTAGTTTAAGCCATGGAGCATAAAGAAGATTGGTGGGCTCACTTTCTCTGCTCAGTAAGGCCCCAGTACTGCCCAGGCTTTTGCACAGGTTTAACTTTTTGCACCAAGAACTAAAATGAGACTGCTCATAGTGTATAAAGTTAGGCATGCGCAGAATTAGGGCCTAACCGTGCAATTGGAGTTTTGTGTCCAGTTATGGGCACCACATTTCAGGAAAGATGTGGAGAAATTAGAGAAGGTCCAGAGAAGACCAAGAAAAATTATTAAAAGTCTAGAAAACATGAGCTATGAGGGAAGGCTGAAATAATAGGGTTTTGCTTGGAAAAGAAGACTGCGAGGGGACATGATAGCAGCTTTCAACTACCTAAAAAGTGTTTGTTACAAGGAGGAGAGAAAAATTGTTCTCTTTCACCTCTGATGATAGGTACAAGAAGCAATGGGCTTAAATTGCAGCAAGGGAGGTTTAGGTTGGATATTAGGAAAAACTTCCTAATTGTCAGGGTGGTTAAACACTGGAATAAATTGCTTAGGGAGGTTGTGAACTCTCCATCACTGGAGACATTCAAGAACAGTTAGACCGACATCTGTCAGGAATTATCTAGAGGGTGCTTGGTCCTGCTGTGAGGTCAGGGAACTGGACTTGATTACCTCTTGAGGTCCCTTCCAGTTTTAGTATTCTAACTCTCTCTGAAATCTGTCTGCTACAGGCTATTTGGCAACTATATTATTGAACACCCTGGATGCCAGGTATGTTTGAGTGCAGCTGCTGTGTTCATACATCTGCATTGCATGACGCGTGGCAATTACTCTGAGCTAGGAGGGGTATCTAAGGTCTTATGGGCAAATCCATAGCAGTGTTTAAGAAATTCTGTTTTCCCACAGCTTAGTTCTGTTTTCCACATATGGCAGAGATCATGCTGATTGAAGGCTTATGACAGAATATTTTGGCCAGTTTCCAAACAGTAATTTTCTGGTCATTCAATTCAAGTTCCAAATGCATTACCTATATTTTGGTAAATTGGGTTGCCTGTTTCAGGTAGGTTAATATTATGAAATTCCTTCTTCCACTTTTCTCCCCCCTTGTTTCATGCAATATTTACCCCAGCTTATTCAAATATACAGAAACTGTCAAACAAAACCTTTGTCAGTTAATTTAATTATTTACTACCTTTAGAGCGGCAGTTTTAAAAGACCTCCATAATTAAACCCTCCCCCCCAGTGCTAACTAAAAGAGAACCAGGAATATTTTAAATAAGAATTTCCAAACGTATACACATTTAGGCCCTGATCTTGCAAACACATCTTAACTTGAAGTTAAGCAGGAATGCCAATTTTTGTAGGAAATTTATAATCATTACTTGAAAAAAATGATTTTGTAAGAGGAATGAGTTAGATGTTTCTGCTTAAATGATTAGTAAAATAAATAATTAACAGCATCTGCTCATTAGATTTTAATGCTTATAGCTTCTGTGATGAAGGAAGTAAATCACAGTTACCTTAGACTGGGAATCACTTCATTGGTTCACAGCAACAAGGTTGTCTTCACACCATCTCTTTTTGAGTGAAAACTTCCATTTTGCCTCTTCCCCCAAAAAAGATGATTCTAAAAGTCTTTTGTGAGACCATAAAGACTCAGAATCCATTACATTTCCACCTGAACAGATTTTTAGTTTATCTAGGTCAATATTAAGGGCACAGGGAGCTTCTCAGAGGTGAAAGCCACCTTCATGACTTTGTCCCAGTATGCTCTGTACGTGGCAGAGCTTCTCCCTTCCACAAAGGTGGGATTCATGGCAGGGTATGGAATAGGCTAAGACATGAAGTAGGAAACAATGGCTGGATTATGTGTGAGTTCATCTGCCAAGCTCCAGAGAGAAAACAGTGAAGAAATCATGCAGTATAGGTTGGGCCTCCCTGGTCTGGCAGTGTTGGGACCTGACCGGTCTTGAACAAGAGGATTTGCCAGATCCGGGGAGATCTCCTGCCATTGATCTCCAAGCCCATCACCTACGGCTGGCAAGTTGCCTGCCTTGCCCCTTTCCCCAAGCTGGCTAGGCTGCTTGCCTGGCTGTTGCTGGCTCCCTGGATGACCCAGCCTCCGGCTCCTGCAACGAAACCTGATCCCCACTTGCTGTGGGCTGCTGTGGGGCTCCGGCCCTGGTCCCACACTGTCCCCAGGCTGCCGACCCTGTTGCTCCCAGCTCCGGCTGGCTCTCCAGCCCTTAGGCTCCTGGGTTGTCTAGTACATAAGCATGTGTGGTCTTACTGGACCACGTATGATGCCAGACCAGAGAGTGCTGGTTTTCAGAGGTGCAGCCTCTACTAAGCAAAAAGCATCTAGTAGTAAGGCTGCATTAACTCTTCTGCATGGTATGTTCTGCTGTGTCTGTATGTGTCACTGTACTGTTGTTACAGGGCTTATCAGAATGCAATTTGTATTTTTAAAATAATTTCGACAGAAAATATTGATGTTTATTTTAAGCATTTTTAACATTTTAATCACTTTTAAATTTCCATAGTTGCATGAAATTAAGGCGAGGATCAGACATTTATTGAATTATAGTAGCCAATGAGATTCAAAAAGTTAAACATTTACAATGCTCAAAGCACAAAGTGTCACCATCCAATGTCTAAATATAGACAGTAAATATCCTTAAATCAACACATGTTCCCATGTTTACCATCCACTAATCCATTTATAACAAACCAGATTCAAGGGTCTACATTACTGGATCTTGACTCTAAGTTCCCAGGCAGCATTTTTCTTATTTAGCATATCTGTAAATTTAGATGATTAGTGTTGGAAAGAGTTTTTCATTGGTTTGTGCATATGCAGATAAATCAACATTTACTGATGTAAAAATTGAATGCTTCGAAGCCCAGTTATGTCACACATCCTTCACAATGGCTTGTCAGCTACAAAGTTCTCAGAGCTCAGGCTCCAGCCTGAGCCCAGAAGTCTACACAGCAATGAAATAGCACCTTAGCCTGAGCCTCAGGAGCCTGAGCGGGCTGGCATGGTGTCAAGTTGCTGGGTAGCCATACCCTCCAAGCACTGTAGACTGCTGGAAGTTTTAGCAATTGTGTAGGAAAGATCTCGAGCTTTTGGAGAGGTAGTTTGGAATTGTAAGCTAATCACAAACAGAAACAGCAGAATGTTGCAATGATAAGCAGTAAAATAGTTAATTATCTTTGCATTTAAATGGCCACTGCAGGATTCCAGAGTGAAAATCACATTGAGAAGAATGGGCCAGTTTATTCTCAAAGCTATTAGAAAACATCTTTGCATTGCTTGGGATCAGACCTTGTTTTTAAAGTTATCTTGAGAGCCAAGAGGGCTAGAAACAGTTTTTAAATGAAAGCTTATTTTATGCAGTAAAATATTAGCAAGATGTAGATTACATGACCCAACAAAACATGAAGCTCAGTTTGAAATTAGCTATGCTTATATTTTCCAGAGTTTGGAAAGTAGACATTTTAACAGAAAATTACACACCAAAATCCAAGTTTAGTCCTTAATTTTGCTATTTTTAAGAACTTTTATTTCATTTTAACAGCACTAAGCATCAAATATGAAAATGTTTTTCCCTTCTGTATTTCCATTTAAATGTAATCGTCCTGCCCACTAGAGACCAAAAGACCTCATATTTCCTTTTTTAAAAATTTTGATGTGGCAGACTGAAAAATCATCAGGAAGTCAAAAGTGCCTGCCTCGACCAAGTTTCTTGTACTTTGTATGACTGGCAGTTAACATTCAGTGCATATGTAACCTTTCCTGCAGATGCTGTGTTGTAGCCCCAGCAGGAGATTTAGCAACTGAAATCTAAACTTTACACCCACAGAACGTGGGAAGTCACATAAGCAAACTAAGTATCTGCATGACCTCAATAAGTTATGGTACCTTTGTCAGGGCCGGAGCTCTATGTCATTTTTAAGCTGCCCAAAATGTGCAATGGAAGTAAATCTGAAAAACAAGGACAGGAACATATACAATAATGTAATTGCTGAACTTCAGCCCTGCTTGTACTCAGAAAATGACTCATTGCTGTCAGCAACCAATCCCCTTAAACCAGGACTAAAAATGAGTTAACTGCAGCTCTGTGTTTACACTAGACATCTCTTTACCTGTGTTTCCTACGGTATGTCTACACAGCAAAGTACTACCCTGCGACTTTTGAATGCGCCTGCTAATTTGAAATATAGCAAACGCGATATTTCGCCATCCCTGTAAACCTCATTGTACAAGGAGTAAAGGGTGGCTCGAAATAGCGTTGTATTAAGCTATTTCAAAATAGACTTGAAATAAGCTACACAATTTGCGTAGATCAAATTGTGTATCTTATTTTGAGTTTCAGGTGCTGTGTAGATGCACCCCTAGTGGGCAGAAATCTCAAAGCACTGAGGGAGGCCCTAATATAGGCAAGAGTTGAATCGCTGTGTTATGTAACAACTTTTGGTGCTTAAGTTACAGATGCGGCCCCTTTTTTTTCCATTCTTTGTGTCAAATCCAGGAAAAGATTACTTTGTTCCTTGATAGTTGTATAAGGTGACTGGGCAAAGTGCATTATGCCCACAAGTTTTTTTTAAAAACTCTGGATTTTTTTCAAAAATGGTCAGAGGGATTTGCTCTTCTTGTCTCACCCCTGACATTTATGGCCACAGTGATTCCCAAATACCCATTGCTGCCCTTGCTCACATCCTGACTGCAGCAGGCAGTTGGTGACTTGTTTTCACACTCCAGGGGTGCAGCATGATTGTGCAGTGAGTGTTTGGAAGACTTAAATGGAAGTAGCGATATCTGACATACGCTGTAATGTGGCTATTATTATGGGTTTTTTTCTGTTGCATTTTGGTTACAGTAAGTCTGAGGTATTTAATGCGTTATAGGGTGCGGAAGTTTTGTGTCAAATGATGCAGACAGACACCTCTTGAGGATGTGACTTATGTCAACAGAACATGCAGTAAAATGTGTTTTCCAAATCAGAGATGCTGTGTCCACTTAAGCCCCAATCCTGCAGACACTTAAGTATGTGCTTAATTTTAAGCATATAAATAGTCCCATTGAAATTAATTGGGCTGCTCACTTAGGGCACGTCTACACAGCAGGGCTAAAGCTGAAATAAGCTACTCAACTTCAGCTACGTCAATAGCTTATTTAGCTTTTGGCGCTGTCTACACAGCAGGAAGTCCAAGAAAGAGCACTCTTCCTCCAACTTCCCTAATTCCTCATAAAATGAGGGTTACAGGAGCTGAAGTAAGACACCCGCCAGCTCGACATTATTTTGACATGTCAAAATAATGCTAGTTATTCTGAAATAACACTGGTGTGTAGACATACCCTTAAGGTTAAACGTATGCTTAAAGCATTTGGCTGGATCAGGGCCATGTTTTGGTAGAGCAGGAGTGAATGATGTGGTGGTGAATAATGTGTGCACCTGGTAAACTAGATTGGAATGTTACAAGCTGTTGCTAATAAATACCATTGTTTACTGGTCTTCATTTTACCTTTATGTGGTTGATATGACTTTCTTTTTATCTAATTTTTATAGGAACTATATATGCATAAGTGAAGCTAGAGAAGAGTGAATGTGTAAGGCAGCATGGACTCTTAACACAAGAGAAACAATTAGTCAACTTTATCAAACACATTAATGTTAAGGCCAGTTCCAAACAGTGTGCTGGAGAAACAAATGTTGGAAAAATAAGGCTTCAGATTAGGGATATGAACTACACGTTGTTAGGGAAAGTTCCAATTCTACTTCCTGCTCTCGTGCAGGATTGTAGTGCTAGGGCAACACACAGGAGGGAAGAGTTGGGTACTGGGGAATGGCTACAATATGTCCTGAGATAGGTTTATAGAAGTATTAAGAAACAGGTGCAGGGACCTGTTTCTGGGTGAACAGTGCAATTTCCTTTTGAGCCTGTGCCTACTCTATCTTCAGTTCCTTGTGGAACTATTCTTGCCACCTTGTGAGCGACACACTCCATTTTAGAATTTTTGTCCTTGTAACAAAGTCAGAATGAACAGCTACCAGAGAGTGGTGGAAAGTAGCCAGATCAGCCTTAGCAAGATAAAAGGCTGTGAGCTGAAAAGCAGCTACCTGCAGTCAACTAGGGATGCCTGAGTCCAAATAAGGGCTGTCTGTATCTAGGTCTGCCAATGGTGGGGTGGGGTGGGGTGCAAAGGTGGCAGTTTATGTGAATATGTATCTGAGGGCCTGGTGATTCAAAAGGGCCCAGGGGTCCTGACCATTGCTGCACTGCAGTGGCAGTCGCTAGAGGCCTGTGCCCTTTAAATGGCAACCAGAGCCTTGGCAGTGTGCTCTGGGCAGCACTGAGGGCTGGTAGAGGGGGTAGAGAGACATGATTCAGGTGGCTCTGAGGGATGGCTGTCCTCAGCCCCACTCCTTCCACCGCAGGCCCTGGTCCTTCCAGGACCCTGGAGCTTCTCACCCCCCAATCTTTCCCAGAGGCTTGGCGATTCTATCAACTTCCTCTCCCCGCTTGTGTCATAAAAAGCTTTTCTCATGGGAGAGAGATGGCAGACAAGGTGCAGCAGAACTAGAGGTAGCAGAGGGAAAAGTCTTCTCCTGTGTGGGAGTCTGCTCTCCTCTCTCTGGGGAAGCATCCTTACAAATGGACTATTGGGGAGCAGGCAGCCAGCATAACAAGGCAGGGAGAGGAATTCCCTTTTTGTGTTATGAACTTGTCTCTCTTTGTTTGGCCGAAGAGTCCTCCTGGGGCCTATCCTGAAGCCCACCTTGTAAATCTCGAAGAATAAAATCCCAAGTGAGGAATAAAAATGCTCTGGTGTGGGACTCTGGGCTTCCCACTTCTGGAGGAGGAAGTGCTGAGTCTGTGAGGCAAAGGAGGTGCCTTCTCACAATTATTTTGTCACGTCAGAGTAATTTTGATCACACCTGGGTATGATCAAAATTTGCTATTATGGTCTTCCTTTATAACAAGCTCAAAGATATTGAATCCATTTAAATGGGAATGGTGTAATGATGAAGCAGAGTCTCTATTCTTGGAACAGTGTAACAATTCTTTCATGAAAAATAATTAGAAGACTTTTTGTTCTGGAACTGCTTGTGTTCTCTTTTTTTTATTAAAGTTTTAGTGCTTATTTCTAGGCTGGGGCAACTTTGACCTTTTGGCTACTAATGACATAATTAGCTTTAAACACGCACATCACTTCACGGCTTCTCACTTTCTCACAAAGGTATTGGTGCTCTGTGGTATTTCCACCTCTTCCTACTTTTGTATGCATAGTTGGACCTCCTCAATGTACAGTACACACAGCCAACACAAACATACTTTCTACTATTAGATTAGACTCTACATTCAGGCTGAGGAAGTGCGTTGGTACATAGTCCCGTTTTTCATGATTTTTAAACAATTTGAGGGAAATGAAATTCAGAACTGGTTTTTTCAAATGCATTTTCACAAATCAAAGTGGAAATAGTTTAAAATGTTAGTGCAGTTTGTTTAAAATCTATTGTTTTTCTAGGAGATATTGTTGGTTCTTAAAGGAAAACAATCACATGGATTATTATTAGATTATCTAGTCCTCAGACAGACTACCACGATTTAGAACCAATTTCAGGATACCCTTATTCATACTTAGTCCAACTGAAATGATTGCCAATACCTGTGGAGAAAGATGCTACCCAAAATGAGTAAGCATATCAGAACCTGTGGTTTTCTGATTATTGTGAAGAAAGTAGAGATGGTGTAAACTATGCTGGGATGGATTTTTTTCTGCTGGGAATTCCAAATACCCTTTAAATACTCTCACATAAAAAAATAATAGCAATAATAGGCACTGTTGTCTGTAAATTATGGGTGAAGACTGAAATGAGGACATCTGCCTTCTGAAATACAGAGTTAGCAGTTAGATTGAGAGGTATGAAAAGTATACCTCCCTTTAGAAAGTGGTGCATTTGAGTTTATGTGACATCTCAGGGGAATAAGAAATCTATCAAACAATTGTTCAACGATGCTTCAGTTCAGGAAAACTCTTATAATGAAATGCGGAAGTCCATCCATATTCAGGAAAACAGTTCAGCATATATTAAAGTGCTTTCTTGACTAGGGATGCATTTCTGACAGGAACACTTGATGGAGGTATGGCATTGTCTTGCTTTAGTTTTCAGATTTGGGCTGATTACCAGATCTGCTAGAGAATGACAGCAGTTTTTTGTCTTATTTTTTCTCTCTCCCCTTGTCTTGCCCCCCAAGAGCCATAATCCATTGGAGCTCACAAAAAGGAGTTGCCTTGGGCTTCCAGAAAACACAAAACTATGTCATTAAACTCCTAATTTACAATCTGCTCATGGTTCCCTCCGTCCCTTCCTCGTGCCTTCACCAAGGGTTCATTCCATTCTGAACTTGCTTTAGTGGAGGAGAGAATACAATCCACTTGTTTCATGCAGTATGTCCCAACCAGTACAAGAGGTCCCCGCTTTACAACGGCCTGATATATGACCCCCTGCACTTAAAACCTTTTTTGTAAGTGTGAAAGGGGCCCAAATCCCCCAACTTACATCCTCGGCCCCGCATTTACGATGGCGTACGACACCTGTTGTAAATTCGGGCTTGAGTTATAACACCCCCGACATGTGAGGCTATCTCCAGAGCTGATTGCATTGCAAGTCGGCGGCAGCCTGTAACTGCATAGCAAACACCACAGCCCAGGGAGATAACAATCCTAAAAACATAGACATATAGGGCTGGAAGGGACTTCAAGACATCATCTAGTCCACTCCTCCAGCCAGAAACAGAATAAGTAAACCGAGACCATGCCTGACAGATGTCTACCTAACCTGTTCTTAAAAACTTCCAGTGACAGCCGACTCCACAACCTCATGAGGTAACTGGTTCCAATGATTAACTATCTTTAAACTTCAAAGGTTTTTCTCGCTATTTAACTTAAATCTTCCCTGCTGCAGATAAAGCTGATTATTTCCTGTCAGATCCTCAGTGGACATGGAGAACAATTCATCACTATCTTTTTTATAACAGTGATAGAAATGTAGCCGTGTTAGTCTGGTGTAGCTGAAACAAAAAACAGGGCTATGTAGCACTTTAAAGACTAACACGATGGTTTATTAGGTGATGAGCTTTCATGGGCCAGACCCACTTCCTCAGATCAAATAGTGGAAGAAAATTGTCACAACCATATATACCAAAGGATACAATTAATAAAATGAACACATATGAAAAGGACAAATCAAATTTCAGAACAGAAGGGGGGGGGGAAGTAAATCGGTGAGTCTTTTACATAATTGTCTTTTACATATTTCAAGACTGTTGCCATGTCTCACTCTAGCCTTCTCTTCTCTAGGGTAAATATACCTAGTTCTTCCAACCTTTCATCATAGGTCATGTTTTCTAAACTTATTATTCTTTAGCTCCCATTTGTTAGTATCTTTCTTAAACTGTGAGGCCCAGAATGGAACATATTCCAGAAGAGACCTTCCCAGCAAGGAGTAGAGCAGACCAATTTGCACGTAAAACTTCCTGTATATTACATATGACCCTCTTGTTAATACATGCCAGAATATTTGCCTGTTTTTACTAAAACATCATATTGTTGACTTACATTCAATTTGTTATCCACTGTAACCCCAGATCCTTTTCTCAGCTGCCTAGCCAGTTATTCACCACTTTGTATTTATGCATTTGAATTCTCCTTCTTAAGTGTAGTACTTGCAGTCACCTTTCATGAATTTCATTGTATTGATTTCAGACCAATTCTCCAGTTTATCAAGATTATTTTGAATTTTCATCATGTCCTCCTAAGTGCTGGCATCTCCACATACCTTGGTGTCATCCACAAATATTTTCAGTGCACTTTCTGCTCCATCCAAATCATTAATGAAAATATTGAATAGTATTGTACCAGAACTGACTTCTCTGGGACCCCACTTGACATAGTCTCCCTGCTTGGCTGCATCAGATAACCACTTTTAGAACATGATTTTCCAACCATTATCTACCCACCTTATTGTAACTTCACCTAGATCATATTTCTGTAGTTTGCTTATGATGAAATCATGTGGGACTGGTTCAAAACCAAAATCAAGCTATATCACATCTACTGCTTCACTTCTTCATGCTTTGTGTCATTTAGTCCATTCCTAAGGGAACTCTCCAGGAAATGCCCTTTGCAGAGCTATCTAGATTTGCCCAACAGTTTGATTGTAAACCATACTCTATGCCAGCCATGTGAATATGAGAAGAAATTCCCCTTTGAAAGTGAATTTTTAATTTCTTAAGAAGAGAAGGCTATTAAAACCCCAGAGATCAATTTTTATATGCTGAATTCTGGTTGGGTCAATTGAAACTTAAATATTGAGATTAGCTAGGGAAAAAGAGTAAATGGAAGAAGCTGAGGTTTTCCTTACTCAAAAGGGTATGTAGTTAAAACATGTGTTACTTATATATTTGTGTATTATACTAGCTATTTTTTACCCTCTGGAATTTTTGCTTCAGAGTTTATATGGTGTGTATTTCTCATGATGATATGGAAAGGAAAGTTAAACCAGCTGAGGAAAAAGTCCTGCACATTTGCCAAAGAAGCAGGGGATCTGGGTATGATTAATACAGGGATAGTTTTATTTTAGTTCCCTGTTCCTGAATTTTAATTTTTATTATTTCAGTTAATTTGCTTCTGTATTTTCAAGGGTGTTTATGATAAATGACACATTCATGGCACTCATAAATACAATTTGTAAAAAAACAATCAAAGCAACAGGCAACAAACTACTCAATCCAGGGGCTCAACCCATAAAATATGGCAAATAACCAGTGAGGCAGTAAACCTGCCCCAAACCAAACTTTCCCCAAATACATGGGGCTTCTGAGATCTGAGCTTTATAGGGGTGTTGCTGGGAGCATATCCCCAAAAAGCAAATTGCTGCACAAAATGGGACTCCCCTGCCAGAAGAGGCCCATGGGCCAAGTTGCAAGGAACAGCAGTGCAAGCTGTGATGTGCCCCACGGAGGGACAGAGAAGTGGGAAGAGACCAGAGGAGGGTGTTAGCTGGATCTCAGGTAGCAGATGGCTTCTTTACAATGCTCAAGAGAGCACCTGGACTGGAATTCAGTAGATTGAGAGGGCCTCAGTTCCCCCTACCCCTTTAACATAGGCAGGGCTGCTGCCAGAGACTCTAACCAAAGATAGTGACTTGCCCCTACTCACAATGCCCTGAAAACCAACAGACTGCAACTTAATTCAGTGTTTTGCATTTGTTAAGCCAGTTTGTCTTTCTGTTTTCAGGCAGTGTTTTTTTCCCCCCATATTTTATCCTGCATAGCTGTTCCCAAAATTAATAACTCTACTATGTTAGTGGGATCGTCACATTTATAGGACCAGATTTTGGCCCTCAGAAACTGATTTACTTTTGTTCTAGCATTGCAAAGTAGCCTTAAATTTGGTTTAATTGGCTTCCTGTGAATTCTTTGGGCCTGAGACTCCAAGGTCATAGAATCATAGAATACTAGAACTGGAAGGGACCTTGAGAGCTCATCAAGCCCTGTTCCCTGCCCTCACAACAGGACCGATTCCTTCTAGATCATCTCTGACAGGTGTCTAATCTGCTCTCAAATATCTCCAGTGATGGAGATTCCACAACCTCCCTAGGCAATTTATTCCAATGTTTAACCACCCTGACAGTTAGGAAGTTTTTCCTGATGTCAAACCTAAATCTTCCTTGCTGCAGTTTAAGCCCATTGCTTCTTGTCCTATCATCAGAGGACAAGGAGAAACCCCCCCCCCTCCTCTTTGTGACACCCTTCTAGATACCTGAAAACCTCTATTTGTCCCCTCTCAGTCTTCTCTTATCCAAACTAAACAAGCCCAATTCCTTCAGCCTTGCCTCATAGCTCAAAATGCATAGAGCCAAAACATTTTAAGGCAAGATGATCTAAGAAAAGGGGATGTGGCCCAGGAGTTGTGACTGTTGGCTAATCATTGGCTACTGAAACAGTCCACTGGGTTGGGTCACAAGCAGTTGGATGTAATTAGATGAAACACTGTAAGGTGCACCATCTTGGAGCCTCAGGACCAAAGCAACACATTGATGGCTTACATCAAATTGGTGTTCTACTTCTACAGTGGTCCTCAGATTGTGGAGTGTCCCCAGAGGATGCACAGAAGAATTTTCAGGGAGTTATGCAGCAGGGACCGGGGCACCACCAAGCCCCACTTTTCCCCAAGACCATCTCTGGCATCAGCCACAACACCACTCTTGACTGTTGCTCTGTCCCCAGCTGAGCTCTTCCTTGCTTTCCTCTCCACCTCCAGGCCAGTTCTGCCTCTAGCCCCAGCTCTTCCCTTGTCCCCAGTTCTGTCCTGAGCTCTGCCTTCAGCATGACCTTCTCTGTTGAGGGAGCTTTGGCTTTGCCGTAATTGCCAGGGGTGGGAGGCAAGGCACGGACAGAGTCTTTTACTGGTAAGCCGGGTGCAACAGAAAAAGTTTGGGCACCACTGTTCTTCTTGTTTGAACTGTGCCTGAAGCAGCAGGGCCAATGCCCCAGATCTATCTCTTGATATTATCGATTTCAAAACAAGAGAAGAAAAAATGCATAAAAGTTTAGTTTTTAGTAATTTGTAGTTTCTTCTATAATCTGTACTGTTGTCATAAAAACACAGCATTGTATATTGCTGACTGTTCTTTCAGTTGAAAAAATACAAATGAATAATTACTAATTACTAGAGGCCTGTGCCCCCTGCACGCTACGTTTGCCAACTGCCCCTCTTGCTGGCCGCTTTCGTGGACAGAGAGCCTGTTAATCTTGCATTGAGCCAATCTCTCCATGACCCCAAGTCACTCACACCCTTTTCCACTTCCACCCACCACACTCCTAGACAAGCCCCTTTATCCAAACCCTTTTGGGCCATCCCACCTGCTCGTATCCTTCAACTGCCAACCAGCCACCCCTCCTGCACTCTTCCTGCTCCTGCCCCACCTGCCAAAAGTACATGGCCCACAGCCCCCCGCTTCTTCCATGCCTAGCCCCACCTCGTCCTCCATTCCTACACCCCCATTCTCCTGACTCTATTCCTACCCCTACCATCCTCCCTAACCCTCGCCACCCCACACTGCCCATCCCCCTGCCTCCATTCCTATATCCCCCTCACTCCCACCATTCCCCCTTAGCACACCACCCATCCCCACATACACCCTTATCCCCTTTGCTCCCTCCCTATGCACACTCTGCCTTTTCCCAGGAACATCACAGAAACAGCACCAGGTCCATATGCAGAAATTTCTGGTGGGGGGGCAGGCTGCTCCGGGTGCTGTGACAGCAGAGTCTGGGCAGCTCCTGGAGAGAAGGGGCAGCAAAGGTGGCATTGCTGGGGAGTCGTGAAGTGGGAAAGGGGGATAGAGCAGAGGAAATGGAAAGGAGGCAGAGAAAGAGGCTGGAGGGAGGGGCAGAGCCCAGGGGCTGCCTTTGGTTTGCCAGGTTGAGAAGGGGGGATGGGAGTCTGTGAGGGGGCAGGAGAGGGGCTGAGGACACACATGGAGGATGGAAAGAGGGCCAGGGGGCCATGCAGTGGGGGGGATCTCCAGGTGCCACCATGCAGAGACAGGCCCGCCCCCATTTGGCCATGTTGGCAGCTGCTGCAAATGCTGCTGGGCCTCCCCTCTGTGATGTCTCAGGGGTTGCTGGGCTACTGCAGCAGGTTCCACCACATCTGCTCAGTGCTGGTGCAGCTGCTCAGGGCACAGCGGAAGATGGGGTGGCAGGCTCCAGGGACACGGAGCGCAGAGCCTGCCTCCATTCCCGGTGCGAGTGGGCCATGCTGCAGGCGTCACATCAGCTGAAGCAGCTCTTGGGGCCAGATGGCTGAGAGTCCCCGCCTGGAAAGAGCACAACTTTGTGACCCCCCCTCCTCGGGCAGTGAGCCAAAGCTCAGCCCACTCCATGCATGAAGTTGCGCACTATAGCCAGTTGCCAGATGGGGACATAGTGCAGTGGTTGCTTCCCCTGAGCAGGGAGCTGCCAGGGCCAGCCTGGCATGCAGCCAGCGCTTCCCCTTGGAAACCAGGCCCTGCGCTGCTTCCCCTGTGAGCCTGTTCCCATGCTACACCTCAGGCCCTCTGGACACCAGGAACGCCCCCAACATCCCAGGTCCAGCTACCCAGAGCCTCTACCTGGGGTTTCCCCTGCAAGCAATGGCGGCAATGCTGCCACAGCCCCATTCCCTGTGGCAGGCTGATCCAGAGCAGCAGCCAGCCCCTGAATGGAATTGCTCCCTGCCCTGAACACTGTTCAAGGATGGGCAAAACTACCTGGCAGCCTGGCCTGGGCAGATTCCACCTCCCAAGTATCCTGCCTACTCATCTCTGGCTGCAGCCTTTCGGGAGGCGGATCTGTCCAGGCCAGATTGCCAGGCAGCTTTGCTGGTCCCTGAACAGTGTCAGGGGCAGGGAGGTAGTGAGAGGGAGGAACCTGTGGGACTCAGAGTACTGTGATGACATAACTCTGTCATCCCAGGGAAAAACTTTTTTATATATATAGAGAGAGATTTATTGTAGGAAGAGAATAAGGGATATAATGGGAAAAAACAAATTAGCAATGCTATTCTTTATTCAGCAAAACAGCTAAACCTGTGTATGTGGCAACTGAGTTTAAAAGAGAAATAGTCTTTCATATTTTCTGTTTGTCAGGCCACTTTTACAAACCTGAGAAAACAGACTAATGGCAGGCAAGCAACAGGAGCACAAATTCTGGTCTTGATCACTACATTCCACAACTACTTGTGGTTGAGAACCCTCAGTATTGTAGAATAGGCTGCTTCCCTTGTGTGGTTGATCCTGCCTCTCTTCTTGATGTGGAAGTATAAAATTATGTCCATGTTTCAAATAATTGCAACTTTGTGTTGTTTTTTATTATGTTGTAAAACTAATGGCAGAGGCCTGACCAAGTGAAAAGAGCACATTTTGTATCCTAACCTAAGCACATGAACAACGAGTGGTTCTGTGGCACCTTAGCCCTCGAACACACTAGAGAGTTATTTTGGAATAACTCCCCTTATTTTGAAATAACAAGTGGAGCATCCACACTACCAAGCCTGTTATTTCAAAATAATAACTCCTGCTTTCCAGGCGGAATAACACTTATTTTGAAATAGTTATTTCGAAATAGTGATAGGTTGGATGCTCCATTTGTGTTATTTCAGAATAACTACTCCCCAGAGTCATTCAAAGTAATTACTTCCCAGTGCTTCCTGGGGCTCTAAATCAAGGTAACATGTCCACATTAAGGGTACGTCTACACAGCAGTGTTATTTCAGAATAACTGATGTTATTTTCAAATAACAAAATGCGCGCCTATACAGCAAGCCATTATTTTGAAATAATGTCGAGATGGAGGACTTCTTAGGGTGCATCTAGACAGCACCCTTCTACTCAATTTGTGCTATGCAAATTGCTTAGTTTATTCCGAGTCTAAGTCAAAAGAGCTTATTCTGAATTTCAAAATAAGGCACTATTCCAACAAATCCCTTAACCCTCAGGGAACAAGGGTTACAGAGATGCTGGAATAGCGCACCCGCTATTTTAGGAAATATCGGGCGCTTTTAAAGCTGTGGCATTGCTGTTTTGGGATACTTCTGGTATCCCAAAAGAGCAACGCATTCTAGACATACCCTTACTCTGACTCCTGTAACCTTCATTTTACAAGGAGTAAGGAAAGTCAAAGGAAGAGTGTTCTTCCTTCAACTTCCTGCTCTGTAGACAGTGCCAAAAGCCAAATTAAGCTATTTCGACTTCAGCTTTGCAATTGATGTAGCTGAAATTGCATAGCTTAATTCGCCTTTTGCCCTGCTGTGTAGACATACCCCAACGGAGCCTGCTTCAGACTAATTTTGAGGCTTTCCTCTAGTGTGGACATGCTATTTTGAAATAGTTATTTCTGGAGTTATTATTTTGAAATAAGTTATTTTGAAATAATTTCCTAGTGTACACATGGCCATGGAGACTAATAAAAATATATATAGTATGAGCTTTTGTGTGTACTTGAACATGTGCCTAACTTTAAGCAATATGTAGACCCATGTGCTTATGTGCCTCTGAGAATCAGGGAATATGAGAAAAATGAGAACGTAATTTTAGGCCAAACTAAAATGGTCAAGTGAATGTTGAAGACCATTGTACTTTAAAATATTTTCTGTAGATGATTGGCAGCCATTTAATAAATAGATAATCTAGCATATTTTCTGTAGCAGAATTTTAATTTTAGAAATAATTTTCTAATAAAATTAGTTACATATCTATCAAGATTACCACAGTGTTCTTCAACTATGGTCCCAAACACTGCAGCATATAGTCGAGTTATTGCAGTGACTCTTGCCTACTTTCCTAGACTACTATGTCTGTTCAGATTGCCCATTAAATAACAGCAGGTGAAGCAGAACATAACAATTGTTTTAACAGCAGTAAGTGACAAAGTAGGCTGATCATAGAATCATAGAACCATAGAACTGAAAGAGACCTCAGAAGGTCATCAAGTCCAG
>CM057845.1:163640497-163652440 GCA_030068395.1 Apalone spinifera | reverse complement strand
GGAAAAGCGGCTGATTTTCCGCAAAAACTGGCCAGTCTAGACACAGCCCCCAAGACCTTGAATATATTAGCTGCTCCTTTTTTATACCCTTCTGGTCTCCTCTATCAGGTGACTCCATTGCCAGCTTCAAAAGGTGAAAAGAGACCCTACCCTGAGTAGGTGACTTTATTGCCATGTGACCTCTCCCTGGCTAAACCAGTTTTCTTAGCTGGGAACCAGTTTATTGCATAGAGTGATAATATTTCAGTGGTTGAGTCTGTAAGTTAAAAGACTTTTCATTGTCAGGTTTTTCTCCCTAAACCCTGTTAGAAGAACAATAGAGAGAAAAACTAAATGCCCATTCCAAATGGAGTTTACCATCTAATACAGATACATACAGGGAATTGATGATCTTACATAGAATTCATAAATTGTGCAGAGTCTCCAATATGTTGTAACCCAAAGATGGCAACTGACCCCAAAGGGATGCCAAAGCAACACTAAGGACCATTTCATTTTCACATTGCAGCAGGTTCTTTGTTTGCAGAGCAGATTAGAGAATTATACATATGTATAGTATAAGCTCCTAACACAACCATTGCCGCATTAGGTAATGGTAAATGAGTTTACAACACAAATTAGATGACCAGTTCCTTTCAATTCTCCCTCCCCCGAGCCTCCCAAAGTAAATAGCTATTCATAGATAAAACCCTGCTACCGTATTTCATATATATTTTGATATAAAATGAAAGCAGAATTGATTTTAGGCCACTATGTTACTAAATACAAACAACAAGTGTCTCAGTATGAAAAATATCAGAATAATATATATAACAATTTGCATTAGAGACAATATCTGATATAATATAAATATTTTATTGACCATTAGTATGAGATGAACTTGCTTCTTGCCTGTGCAAAAGCCATAAATGAGTTATGTGGGTCCAGTGCTGTCTGGTATGGCTCATGATCATCAATCCCAAAAGCAGGGCAGACACCCCAAACTGGTGGCATGCTCTATAACAAGGATGGGGAACCTCAGGCCCAGGGGTTGGATATGGCCCTTGGCTCACCTGGATTGAGGCTCCCTTGCCTCCCCCTCCCCCCCCAAGGCTCAAGGTCTCAGCCACAGGCCATGTCAGTGAGGATTTGGGGGTTTTGTTTTTTGTTTTTTTGCTTCTCACTTGTGTGTGGGCCCATGACTATGGGTCAGCAGCCCCTGTCCCTAAAAGGTTCCCCACCTTAGCTCTATAATTAGACTCCTCCCACCCACTACCACATGTGAACTTCTAAAGTACCACAATCATTTTAAAATGGAGTCACAAACAGTCCCCTTACACTCCAGTTTATGTTTCCACCCAGCCAAACTGGGCAACATGATAAATGGTTACTTACACACTCACACACACACACACACACACACACACACACACACACACACACACACAAACCTTTCAGGTTATACACAGTCCCAAGAGACCAGTCGCTCACCCAGATTAATTGACATCTTCAATCTCACACCAAAGTCATTTCTTCATGAAACTATCTAAAGGTTTATAAACCAGATTAATTTTTTTTGGCTGAAATCAGGGATGTTTGGTCTGAGGCAGGGAAATTTTTCCCCTTGAAAGTTTCATTAGAACAGCTGAGTACCTCAAGGAAAGTGATAGAAGTTGATATTGGTCTGCTGAAAATTATGGCCAAAGGCACAGTTCCAAAGGTGTAAATTATTTGTTTTTATTTGCATTGTGGTAGCTCCTAGGAGTCCTACTTATGGACCAGGCTTCCATTATGTTTGGATCCTGAATATAGCTGTAATATCTAAAGCGATTACAACTTTTCTTTCAAGTACTTCAAGCATAAAACAAAGAGATGGTCCCTTCCACATTAGTCAAAGGGGTTCATCTAACACACTACAAGGGTGTGTCTTTTAAAGTGCACACACATTGCAGATTTCAGCCACAATGTGTAACCTTGAGAACGGTAGAAAGAACTGAAATTAATCCTTTCAATAGAAATGCATAGGCAATCATAACAAAAGGCATTACTATGAGTTATTTCCTGGGATGTATTCCCATGAAAGACTGTGGAGCCAGATAATAAAATGATTTCTCCTGCATGTTTGGATCAGCTTACCTGCATCCTGCCCATTCAACTGTCCCCACCTGGACATATTCTAACATTTCAAAGCTCTCATCCAATTAAAACAGCCACCATTTGTAGCCCATCAATCGAAGTGTGTAGACCCTGTTGTTGTGCACTAAAGGAGACCTTAGTGTAATGTAATGGTGTGTGAGACAGCAACACTTTAAAGCTCACTAGGAAAGCTTTAGTATGCACATGAAGTTTCTACAAGGTCCAATTTAAAGCTCAGCACATCAATGAGCTTTAGTGCATTGCCCCACTGAGAAGACAAACAATTAAGCATGTGCTTCAAGTAAAGTCAGTTCCAATTAAGAGGATATTTCTTCAAATTCAGGTTAGGGAATAAAGGCCAGATCATACCTTCAAGCCACAAAGCCTCTATGGGAGAGTGGTAGCACAGCAGAAGCTGCTGAAGGTTTTCTGGATGACTAAACTTCCTGAAGGGAGGTTCCAAAGAGGATGGAGAGAGGCTGTTCACAGTAGTGACAGATGGCAGAACAAGGAGCAATGGTCTCAAGTTGTGATGGGAGAGGTCCAGGTTGGATATTAGGAAAAATTATTTCACTAGGAGAGTGGTGAAGCACTGGAATGGGTTACCTAGGGAAGTAGTGGAGTCTCCATCCCTAGCGGTGTTTAAGTCTCGGCTTGACAAAGCCCTGGCGGGGTTGATTTAGTTGGGATTGGTCCTGCCTAGAGCAGGGGGCTGGACTTGATGACCTTCTGAGGTCTCTTCCAGTTCTATGGTTCTATGATTCTATGATAAACTAGAATTCCTCCAACAGTTCAAAAGCAGTGTTTGAAAGGGAGCAGCACATGCCCCCCACTTGACACTACTTTGTATGTTGGCTAGTGCAGAAATGGGCACCTCCTTGCCCCTCTCCTGCTCTGTCTCCTACATGTTCTATGGGAAGGCAAGTACATCTGTGATCCTGATGGTGGCTAGCTTCTGTCTGTTGTCACATCCCCTGTAACTCACAGATACATACACCTGAACAGAGTCAGCCATAATTTAGCCCTAAGGAGCCCATTTTGTGGTTGGCAGTGCCTTGAATCAACAACCAAAAAAAGCAGTTAATATTAGGTTTATATTTTGCTCAGTGAACACATCACTGACTGAGAACACATCCTGGCCCTCTCTTGTGAGAACTGTATTACAGGCAGTGGAGGGATTTAACTGGTTTCTGCCACCTTGCTTGAGCTTAGAAATCCAAAGACACTCCTGGATAGGTTCCCACAGAGCTCTCTGACAGCAGGCTTTTGATTTGTGGAATTAGTTAAGGGGGTTAGAGTGTTTCTTGTAGAGCAATGATAGGCTGGCTGCCTTCCTCTTTTAGGCACAAGATGGCAGTAGAACACTTCCCAAGCTTTCTCAGTTTCACACAAGCATTGGAACGGCAGAGGAATTATTACAAAGATTCCTTATGTTTAGTGGTTCCTGTGAAATCTATTACTCATCCCTAAAAGGGGGACTGATAAACGCATTTATCAAACTACAAGAAGAAAGCCAGCTGGAAGCCAATACAATACCCTTTCATTACATTTAATCTTTACTGTACTGTGGCAGCAGCACAGTAATACAGGCCTACCTCAAAAATGACTTATTGAATGTGCACTGAAATACAATTTTCAAATATTCAGACTGAACTCTCCTGGTCATTTGTAATTATTCTTCTTTTGAAAATTAAGGCATATTTCATATTGTGAGAGTTTTACTGAGAGAGACAGGGAGCTTCAAAATATTTGGGTGTTCAGTACGGGTATAAAAACTGGGTGCAAATGTTGAGAATAAATTTGTGCCAACATTTCTTGCACTTTTGTGAGAATGGGTTTACTTGAGCTGTTTTGCACTACTATTTCTAGTCAAGATCATACCCTGGAAGTACTTGCAAAAGGCACATTAATCACTGGCAAAGTGAGTGGTAGAAGTAAGTTAAAGGATTGATCCAAAGCACACTGAAGACTGCCATTTACTTTAATGGACTTCTGGTCAGGCCTGAAAAGAGTATTTGTAACACCCCCAAAATGTGGCTTTGAACTAGAATCAGGTTATCTAAAGTGGTTTGTTCAGACTGAATTTCACGTTAAGTCAGCCCAGTCTCTTTATTGATTAAAAAAACCCACTGGTATAAGTGCTATAATTAAGAAGATTAATCTATGGTCAAACATCTGTTGTCTAGCTTCCACTCATATTCCATGTTATTTCCAGTGCTTTTGGAGAAAAGTAGACATTCTTTGGTAGCCAAATAATTTAATTTGAATTCTGATTCTAGTTTATGGTCCTCAAGTTTGCATCAAACTGGATTATTCTTGTGCAGAGCTGAAGTCATTTGGTAAAAGGAAGTGTCCATCATATTTTCATGACAATAGATGGCAGTGTTGCATCTCTCATTAATTTCTCAAATGAAATTCACTCAATGCAAAATACTACTCTAGAAAGTACAGTCCAGTTACTAATGCATTTTGAGATATAGTGAACAATCATGTAATTAAAATATTAAGTTTAATGTGACATTATATTATGTAAAGTTACATTTTCTGGTGGGAAATAATAATAATAATGAAAAGCCCCAAAGTTTGATCTTAAAAGCTATTACTACTCATATAAATGGTTCTGAGCATGAGACATTCGAGTTAATAGTGCAACTGCTATCACATGTTTGTCGGGGGGTTGCAGGATCTGACTGATGGTATAATTTACTTTCTCATACTTCAGATCAATCATCTGGAACAACACTAGCAAGGGAATTGCTATTAGCTTACTGACTCTTTTACCCATAGGTCATTGGTTCAAATCCAGATCACTTCTAGCTGCCTTGTGCTCTATGTGAAATTAGTTCGGTGGTTTCAATTCATTTGTTAATAAATGGCTATCTATCTTACTCAGATAGAGCACTTAAGGATGTACTTAACTTTAAGTTCATTATTTCAATAAATCTACTCCTATGCTTATATTTAGGTACATGCTAAAGTGTTTTTCTGGATCAGGGCTTAAAACAACCATCTCAACTTAGTAGTTGAGTAGAAAGGCCAAAAATTAAATAAAGTTGATGAATAAATTACTCCCTTGATCCTAGTGTTCATGCTGCCTCCATACCAATGGTTGGATGAACAAATATCCAAGTTCTGTATTAGGCTGGTTTGGTTAATAAACTGAAGGATCTCTAGTAGGGATGTAAAAGCCGCCCAGAATAGTTAACCAGCTAAACGATTTGTTTAATTGGTTAACCACTGGCTGGCATCAGCAGCTCCGGCCTGGACCAGCCCTGCTGAGCCACGAGTGATGGGGGCTGCTCTGGCCCCACTGCCTGCTGTGGCTGGGGTCCTACTGGCTGGGTTGCTGTGTGTGTGTGTGTGTGGGGGCCTTCTAGTTAATCATTTCACCTTTAACATCCCTAGTTTTTAGAGATATCTGATCAGTATTGTCACAAGGGAAGCTGGCTCTTGAAAGGAATCTGGACTTAGTTTCCACTGTGCCAGGTTTAGCCCATTCCCCAAGTGAAGGGAAGAAGAGACAGGCATGTGGTTGTCATGTGAGCAGTCCTAGTTTATAAGTGCAGTCTGTTGTCAATCAAGGGAAGAGCAGGGGAGGTAGAGTACATTGTTTAGCAAGAGAATTGGAATATAGTTAGGAAGAGACCCTGGGAAATAGAAGACAGGGCAAAGTGGGTGCCTAAGGACTGACCCCCCCAATTATAGTGGAGACCTGTGCTTGAGGGATGTGTGGGTCTCCGTAGACTGCTACTTTGGAAGGCAGTGCAGTCATCCATCCTGGCTAAGAGAAGAATTGCCAGTAGTTTGACCAGAGACCAGGAGGGTGGGTGGCAGAGCCCATTCATTGGAAGGGATAAAGGTTGATTCTCAGAGGAAGGGTTGTACTCTGGAAGAGTTTGCTGAGAAGGTGACTTGTATGCATTGCAATTAGACTTTATTTTGACACTCTGGAATGGGTGAACTCCAACTAAGTTACCTCTGAGCTACTGAAGTTTCCTGCATTGCAGTACCATAGCAGACCATCAATGTGGGTGATGGCATTTGGAGATGTGGACATTGACGCAAAGGATGGACCTGATACTGGATGAGTAAGTTCCTACTATTATAACCTTTTACATGACCCTGAATTTCTTCAGATACTCCAGTAAAGGGAAAATTGAAAGAAGAGTATTATACCCCACCACAAACATTCTTGATAAAGGAGGGAATAAAAATTTGGAACTCTAAAACTTGAAAGTCATTAGTTTGAGGATGCAATGCCTCCTCAATGTAATGTAATATGCATAGAATACTTCCATGATTGCAGCTGGAATAAACACAAGCTCCAGATATCATCTCCATTCGTGGATACCTATTAATAAAGTAGTTTAAGGGGGCTGCTTTTATGAGTCGGGATTGCTTACTTGAGCAGGAATTTGCAGAATCTGGCATCAAAACTTAAAAAAAAATGTATTCTAGAGCTCAACTGCTTAATGTGAATGTAATGCATGACAAAACTAGTGTACACAATAGATATTGTGCAAGTACTTCAGTGTAATTAGGTTCAGACCCATCCTATGCCTTGCAAATGGACTATTGTTCCATTAGTTATTTGACAATGTGAGTTAGCATATTAAGACCTACTAGAATGGTAAACTGTCTGATGGTTATGGGTTGAATGGCTTCATTTCATGCTTAAGATTCAACTTAATTGCATATGTTACTTCACCCATTAATTTTAATTAATTCCTATTACCTGGTATCACCATGCTTGGAGTATAGAAGGTAATAAAACAAGATCATCCAGGAACCACACACAGCCCTTTTGGAACAGTTTAGTCTGTAGCAGCATCATAGCAGTAATAATGAAAGCCATACATTATCCTCCATGAGACATTTTGACTCTTCATCAAAACCCCCACATTTTCAGCTGAAAATTCTCAGGGTGGACATTTGTTATTAAAACAAATCATTTTGACATTCCGCAATGAAAATGTGTTGGTTTGTGGAACTGAATTTAAATATTTCATGTTGGATTGGTCTGATGTGAAACTGCACTATGGTTTCCCCATAAGAGTTTCAGGTCAACTTTCCCATACCCCTGTTTTCTGTGGGCTGTGTTTGTTGGCCAGAGTACATCTCCCAAAATGCAATGTGGTCTCCCTGTTGCTGAACAGCTGTACTGCATCATGGAAGTCAACAAACTAAATTTCCTTGGGAGGCCACTGATTTCTGCATTGAAGTTTTTTAGCTGGTAATTTTTCTTTTGGCAAAATAGAAATGTTTGACCAGTTTTAATAAGGGTATCACCTCCTAACACCTTATGTAACCCAGACAGAAATGGGAACTGACAGTGCAACACTCTCGTATGTCAACATCTGTTTGCTTTCAGTTGTTTTAATTGCAATAATAAAATTGTCCCATGGGGAAAAAAAGTCATTGTTTTAAGTTTGCTCTAACATATTTTCTGTCAACACAGTTATTTCAAAGAAGGATGCATAAAGAATATTCTGACCCCAGAACCTCAGTCCATTTTCCTTCCCAACCTGGCAACATAAAACACTACTCACCCCTTCATATAAACTTTCTTGAAACATCCAGTTACCTACAAAGCACACACCCAGTATGGTGCGGTGCAATCAGAAAGTGCTGAGAAACCTCACTGACATCTCCAGAATGCTGATGAAAGTCTGGATCTGAACCTCCTGTGGTTCACTGAGCAAAAAGAACTCAGCCAATGAACATGTGGAGGTTTGTAAGAGATTTAGTGGCAGTAGTTGCAACTGCTGGTCAGAACCCCTGGATGAGATAACTTGAAACTGGGGAGAAAAAACTGTAGGACAATAAACTGTCTGTTTGTGTCTCACTCTGCACTTGCTTACCATAGACAGCATCGTAAAAGAATTGAAACCCCAGGACTGTGGAGCAAAGAGGCATATGGGCTACTGACAAGATCTTTGTGGCTGTCCAGGTGGTCTCCTTTCCTCCCTACCAACAGGGAAGTCTGTTTCAGAAGTGTGGGTTGTAAAACAGGCTGGATGCAGGCTGCAACATAAAAAGGGGATACCTGGCAGAACTTGACAGTTTTGCCTACACCTTTTTTATGCCAAGTGACACAAATAGCTATTTAATTTTAAAATTCCTGAAGCGGTCTATGTCTAAGATGTTATCATAGTACATATGTAGGAAGTTGGGAGTCTGTGGGGAAAGCAGTGGTTTAGCTTGAGGACCCAAAGATAATTAAGCCAATCAGGGCAAAACATCAAAAAAGAGCACTTAAAATATTTCCCTTGCAGACACTTAAAATCTCTAAAATTCCGCTGAACTTGTAAGAGATTTCTCTGCCCTCATAAGAGGTTTTATACCAAATTTGGAGAATAAATTTGACTATTAAAATATGAGAGAGGGATTTCAATTCTGCGTTTAGTGCAAATCTCAGCACTACATTATTCCATAATATACCAAAGCAACTGGAGGTTATTTATGAATAGTGGAAAACTGTAGGGTGTGGTCACACTGTATCATTGAGGCTGAGGTGACCACATTCGCATGAGGTATTATCTATCTTGGAAGACTCATTGTGTGAAGGAAAAAAATAAGTTTTGCTTTATGTGGAAATGAGATTTATCTGTCTGCTTTGAATATGAAAGAAGAAATTTGTTTTGAGTAGGCTTACTAAGAAATTCCTCTTGAAAATTTACTCCACATGCCAGAAAAATGACCTGTGAAAGTACTTCTATAGTGCTACTCCGCACTACATGTAACCCCTCCACCTCAGTCTTTTTGAGAGAGGGGGTAGGAAAGTTCTTTTCTTTTCTTTATGAAAACAACTTTGTGATTTCAGTGTGTTGGTGTATGTGCGCGAGGGAGATACAGTCATTTTGTAAAAAAGCTGAGGAGCTGGGATTGACTTGGAGAAAAAAACTTACACTCTTCCCTGAAACTGATCCTTATTCTGTGGTGTGCACAAGTTCTTCCAAAAGACAAGTTCTTAATACGATCATTTTAGTCTTCCTACATTGAAATCCAACCCAGCAGCTCAGTATCTTTGTAAACAAACACTACAGGGATTGCATGTTTGCCCATAACAATGGTTGTTACTAACTGTCCAGAGCAGAGAGAAGCCATTGAACAGGGTTTCTAATGTTTTCCAAATGGCACTCTGTAATGTTACTTTCACAGCCCTTTCAGGGGTGTTCCAGATGGGAAATTTCTGCACTGTTGCAATGAATTCCACACTTTAGTTGCATGAGCAGCATCAAATCAATATTACCTAAATAGGCTCTTGGTAGGACTCCAGTATTTTAATCTTGCAAAAGCGATTTCATTTCTTCCCTTTCCTTCTGGACATGCTTGTAACTTTCTAAGATACTCACATTTTGGGTTGACCTAGTTCATACTTTCTCTTGTTTAAAGGCAATTTTTTAGATTTCTTTTTTTAATTAGAATAACATTTTCCAATCATTTTTGAGTAGTGGGCTCACAGAGACTCATAATTTAAACCAAAATGATAACAATTTTTGTAGAAACTGGGTAAAGCCAGTGTAGCTCTGTGTGTGTGTGTGTGTTTTAAATGGATAAACTAACCTAAACTAAATTCCATGTTCCCCAAATGAGAAATGGGTAAACTCTATCTGCCTTTACCCTTGGCTACACAACTGGCTAAAATGAGATACTTAATAGGATTCATCATCATGGTTTAGCATTTCCCTAACCCTCTCCAAAGCTCTCTGCATACAGTTCCTATCCCACTTTCCAACTTTGCCAGGGTGCATTGTCCTTTGCTAGAGTGGCAGTCCAGTGGCAAGCCATTTCCCCAGTTTGCAACATTGCAGCAGCAGCAGCAGAAGCAAGGACCTCTTCCTTGCCATCTTGCATTTACCATTGCTCCTCAGATTTGCTGCAGTGAACAGGCTTTTCCTACCCCTGCTGCTTGCTGGCTCCCACTTACTTGCTGGACAGCTGGAATGGCTGATGGCTTTATTGTAGACAGAAAAATATTTTTTTCTTTAGAAGTTTTTGACAGTTTGTTTTGGTTGATAGCTTTCTTTGACACTCTTCTGGTTTTCATCAAGACACCTGCCTACTTGGCTTAAAAACCAAAATTTTAGTTTCTGATACAAATGAACTCCCCCACCATGTGTGTGATGGCAAATGCTCCAGCTAGACAAACGCCTCAATAGAAGCCTCAGAGGGTGGCTGTGTTAGTCTGTAACTAAAAAAACTGTGGTTCTGTAGCACCTTAGTGATTAACAAAAATATATAAATAGCATCACGAGCTTTTGTGGGCACATTACACGATAACATCCTGGACTCATTACCTGATCCATTGTTTACAGCCAGGCCCTCTGATACAACTGAATTTGCTCCAATCCCACAGGCAGTGACAAACACCTACAGGATCTCTATTAGACATTCTTAAAACTTAAATACCCAACAGGGGAAGTGAAAAAACATTGACAGAGCCAGACAAGTTTCAGCTTCTTAAAGACAGGCCCAATAAACAAAATAACAGAACACCACTAGTCATCACCTGCAGACCCCAACTTAAACCCCTCCAGTGCATCATTTACAATCTACAACCTATCCTGGAAAATGATGCCTTGCTCTCACAGGCCTTGGGGGACAGGTCAATCCACACCTACGGACCTCAACAACTTCAAACCTCAAACAACCCCCTAACCTTAAACAAATTCTTTCCAGCAACCATGTAGCACACGTCCATCATACTCACCCAGGAAACCACCCCTGCAACCAACTCTGGTGCCAGCTCTGTCCATCCATCTACACAAGTGACATCATCACAGGACCTGACCACATAAACCACCTCATCAAAGGCTCATACAACTGCATATCCACCAATGTGCTATATGCCATCAAATGCCAGCAATGCCCTTCTGCCAAGTATATTGGCCAAACTGGACAGGTTCTATGACAAAGGATTAATGGACACAAATGAGATATTCAAAATGGTAACACACAGAAACCTGTTGGAGAACATTTTAACCTCTCCAGGCACTCATTAAAGGATTTAAAGTTGGCTATTCTCTTGCAAAACAATTTCAGGAATCAACTTGAGAGAGAAACTGCAGAACTAGCCTTCATATGCAAATTTGATACTATGTTGCACAAAATGACATCAAAGCTAAGTATCAGGCATTCACAGCTCACTCTATTAGCCTCATTTAGCACGGACATTTTCATTGATAGCTTTTCCCCCTTTTCCCCCCTCCTCCTTCCCCCTCTTTTTCTGCTTTATATTTCAAACTCTGGGCCCCTTGCTCCATATTTGTCATCTGAAGAAGCGGGTTGTGACTATGAAAACTCCTTATACTATTTATATATTTTTGTTATTCTCTAAGAGTATGTCCACACTACAGCATTATTTCGAAATATCTTATTTCAAAATAGTTAATTCGAAATAAGTTATTTTGAAATAACGCGCCTACACACAAAATACATTTGAAAATAGCATTTTGCTATTTCAAAATAGTGTGTCCACACTGAGTGAACGCTGAATCGCATTTAAGGCCGGCTGGAACCAGGTCCAGCAGGGCATCAGATCAGCAGTTACTTTGTATGGCTGCTGCCTGAGGCTATCTGAGGCCTGTGCTTAAAGGGACCCCCCTAAAAGCCAGTTCTCAGGTTTCCCTGCTTGCTTGCCTACTCAATGAGGCACAACAAAGCATTTTGTCTCTGTGTGCTCTGGTTGCCCTCACTTGGGACACCACAGCACTCTGCAACATGGAGCCAGAGCTGCCCCTGGGCACTCTGGTCCTTCTCGTGGATGCGTTGTTGTGAGCCTGGCTGCACTTTCTGCAGGCTGCCATCCGGGAGGTCCATTGGGGG
>CM057845.1:163612887-163629958 GCA_030068395.1 Apalone spinifera | reverse complement strand
GGACACTTATTGTGGCAAACACAAATGAAAATTGTTTTCAATAAACTTCATAAATGCTTAAATATTAATTATTATTTTTAAAATCATAAAATGTTATTGTAATGGAATTTTCATGTGGAACCCATATTTTCACTTCACAGAGCCCCGGGGAAACACTGCCCCAGTAGATAGGGCACATGCCTGGGAAGTTAGCCTGGGATCAGAGACTTGAGCTTGTCTCCCGGATGGGTGCATTTAACTATCGATTATTATTTGCTCAAGAAATAGGTGACTCAAGAAATTCCATTTTGGAACTGAGAAACCTTCCAGACAAAACTTTAACCAAAACCGATACAAAGAAGCATTTTGTACAGAAAAAAAGTTTCAGCAAAACCTTTGACCAGCTATAATCACGATGTCATTCCATACGGACCCATTCTGCAAGTGAGTGAATGAACCAATGCTCTGATGAGGGCTGCAGCTTTCTTCTCTGAGTCTACCCCTACATCAACTACTAGTTTACTATGATGTCACTGAAATTTCTAGCAAGGTGTTTTGAGATAATACAGATTATGAACCTCATGTGGGTTGAGGGAAGTTCAATTATCAAGAAAGGCAATATAATCTCACAGGACTAATAGAAATTGTCTTTTTTTACTATATGTATCCACACACATGCAAACACATGGTGTGTGTATGGGGGGCGGGAGGGAGAAGGGGAGATTGCCGAGGGAGCATATCTTAGGAAGAATCTCCCTGTTGAGTCTTTCTATTAACTATTGTGGTGGCATTTCTCCCCACATCTGAATGAAGAAGAGATTCCACCTAAGACAAATGGGTTGGCTACCTATTTGTTCCTCTATTTCAGCTTTGGGAATTCCTGGGCTGTGGTGTCATTGAACTTCTTGCCCTTGAAACTCATCTCCAGTCCACCATATAGTTTCACATATGGTCTTACAGTAAATATGAGGGAAAATGCAGCTGCTACCTAGCCAATTGGCCACCTCCTCATTTGTAGGTTCCTGGGCAAAGGGAATAGCAATGAGGAAGATTAATTTACACATGACTTTCACTGGACATGGATCATGGAGGATGTCTGAGAAGATCTGCCACCCTCTATGGCTTGGCGGTATAATTCTAGGTCCATCCAGATGCAGAACAGAAGGAAAACATTTTTATTTGGAGAAATAGGGAATGGCATGAATTAGAGTGCTGCATGTTTTTATACAAGATGTGTCTGTTAGTTTCCTTGCAGGATAAACTCTTTCAGGAGGGCAACAAAACATTTAAATAGCCAGCATCTTTACATATAGCTCAACACATAGCAAAGAATAACATTAAATTTAATTTAGTGTCCAAGTATAGAACAGAAGAGGTTAGATCCATTGTTCACATTGCAACGATGGGACGATGATTTAAATGTGCTGTCAGTGATATTCAGTGGTTAAAACATATTGTATTTCACTAAAAGAGCAGCCATAGAGCCAATATTTAAACTATTACAATGTAACATACTTCCAAGTACTTTATTGCATTCAGTCATATTTATTCCAATACAGACTAATGGATATTTATTTCAAGTACTTTATTGCATTCAGTCATATTTATTCTGATACAGACCACTCTGGAAATGTTGTAATTATAATTGTGTGAATTGTTTGTATTGGATCTTGATCTGATCTGAACGGCATCTGATTCTAGTTTGAAAGTTTTGTAATCATGGGTCAAGGATGTTTGTGCAATGGAGAAATGCACAAATGCCACTGGAATATATCTGATAGTCTCACAACTTCAATCCTCATAAGCTTGTATCAGAGCTAGATCTTCGCTACAGGAAGTATGGGTTTGTGGTCAAGGAATAAGTGTGGAAATCAGTCTGTGTTCTGTACCTTGCTTTTCCAGGCTTATATGATCTTTGCAAGTATCTTGATCACTACTCCTGCAGAAGGGACCAATGCTGAGACTCCACCCAGTAGGAGGAGAAGCAGCCAAAGCAGGGACTGCTGCACTGGAGGTGTGTAAAATGGAGCCTGCCTGAGCCACTATACAAATACTCCCAGACCCAGCACTGTGCAGATTAGACTCCAGATGTCTAGACTGCAGATTTTTTCTGGGATACTGGAAAAAAAATTCGGAAAAGCAGATGCATTTTTTCAGCATCCCTGTAAACCTCGTTCTATGAGGAAGAAGGGATACGCAATTTGCGTATCTTTTTCCAATAGAACTTTGTAGTCTAGACACAGCTTAGATGCCCAGTATTAGATCCCATACCCACCTGCAATATGACCTTGAGAGGCAAAGTGCAGAGGTGGTCACTTGGCGACTACAGCTGATAGCAGGAGAAGCATCTGACTCAGGGACTTTCAGACACTGAGAGAACGTTACAGTTTTGGCTGGACTGTCTCTGTTTCATGTTGATTGGCTATTTGCTCCAACCCTTCCTTTCTCTCAGTGTGCTGATCTCAGTTTCACTCCACATCTGTCCCTCTTATAGTGTTCTCCCCTTCTGCCCCTTTCCCTTTAATTTCCATTTAGTTTATTCTTCCTACTTAACCCACCTCCAAAATAAAAATAAATATACAAAATTGTGGATATAATAACGTTTGCTGCCCTCATGTTCTTCACTCTTAAACCCTTTCTCCCACCCTTTGCTACAGGACTATCTGCTACTCTCTTGCTGTAGAGTCCTTAGGCACTAGTATGATAAACATGATTAACTAATCATATTCATTTTCCTTGGTTGTGAAACAGGAGACAACAATAAATACATAAAAAGGCATTTCAGGACTGACTTTACTGACATTTGACATCCTTTGAGAATACATAAAAGAGAAGACCTTGTCACATGAATAAGGACTTCAGATCACAAACCCTCATTTATGTATGCAGAGTTTAATCATACTAATCACACAGACAACAATAAGATTTCTCAGGTGAGGCTCACACGAGTAAAGGTTTAAAGACATTCCATGATTATGTTTCAATTTTTTAAACTGCAGTGACAGACTTCGAAAATGAAACTTGATTAGTGATGACAGATCTACCTAGCTATCATCTCAAAAGTGCATTATGATATCCCCTCATTTAAATACAACCTAACAGTATTAACAATATTCTACAATTTGAAATGCTATGTTATGGAAGAATTTGTCTTAGGAATTTGTGTATTTAAGGAATTTGTATGTTTAAGACTTAGGGTATGTCTAGACTACAGAGCTTTTCTGGGATACATAGGTATTCCAGAAAAGATCTGCCACGTCCAAGGAATGTGTCCACTTTTCCAAAAAAAAAGGTTGGAAAAGTAGATGCGTTTTGTTGGCATCCCTGTAAACCTCATTTCACAAGGAAGAAAGGGTGTTCCGAAATCATTTTTTTCCCCAACATTTGACCCCACGTAGACGGGCCAAATATTGGAAAAGCCTCTTTTGGAAGAAAAGTGGAAAACGATTAGCAAATTGTGATTCGCAATTTGCGTATCTTTTTCTGACTTTTCTTTGTAGTGTAGACATAGCCTCAGATACGTGGATGACTTAAGGTCTTAGTCCCTGTTGTATTTGAGCACTGTATTGAGTTCATCAGGCAATGGCGAGATTCAATCACTTGGGATCAACATCTTTATTAATGACCTGAATGAGAGGATGGATAGCACCCTCAGCAAGTTTGCAGATGACACTAAGCTAGGGGGAAAGGTAAATACATTGGAGGGCAGGGATAGGGTCCAGAGTAACCTAGAGAATTGGGCCAAAAGAAATCTGATGAGGTTCAACAAGGACAAGTGTACAGCCCTGCACTTGGAATAGAAGAATCCCCAGCACTGTTACGGTCTGGGGACTGAATGGCTAAGTAGCAGTTTGGCAGAAAAGGACCTGGGGATTACAATGGATGAGAAGCTGGATATGAGTCAACAGTGTGCCCTTGTAGCCAAGAAGGTGAATGGAATATTAGGATTCATTCGGAAGAGCATTGCCAGCAGATCCAGAGAAGTGATTATTCCCCTTTATTCGGCACTGGTGAGGCCACATCGGGAGTATTGCATCCAGTTCTGGGCCCCCCACTACAGAAAGGATGTGGACGCATAGGAGAGAGTCCATAGGAAGGCAACCAAAATAATTAGGGGGCTGGAGCACATAACCTATGAGGAGAACCGGAGGGATTTGGGCTTATTTAGTCTGCAGAAGAGAAGAGTGAGGGGGGATTTGATAGCAGCCTTCAACTTCCTGAAGGGAGGTTCCAAAGAGATGGAAAGAGGGTGTTCTCAATTGTGACAGATGGCAGAACAAGGAACAATAGTCTCAAGTTACAGTGGAAGAGGTCTAGGTTGGATATTAGGAAAAACGATTTCACTAGGAGGGTGGTGACGTACTGGAATGGGTTCCCTAGGGAGGTGGTGGAATCTCTATCCCTAGAAGTTTTTAAGTCTTGACTTGATAAGACTTGGCTGGGTTGATTTAGTTTGGATTAGTCCTGCTTTGAGCAGGGGGTTGGACTCAATGACCTCCTGAGATCTCTTCCAGCCCTAGGATTCTATGATGCTATGAATGTTACCAAATATAAACTCAGCAGTATGCTCCCTTCATAGTGTTCCAGTGCAGGCAAAAAGCCCAGCACCATACATGACAGTGGTGGTTTGTGTTTGATGGAAATCCCACAGTTCTGAAAATGGGGCTTCCCATATGACTGTGTACTTCTTAAGTCTATACAAATCACCCTCAGCTTTTTCTGATCATTCAACAATCTACATCTGTCTTTTTGGCTGGTGAGTATGCATACTCTAAAACTGCTCGTGTCTCTTGTTTTGTTTTGAGAGCTAGGGATAAACTTTTGGGAAAAGGGTCTTGTGCATATACATCCTGTGCTGGCTGTACTTCAGGGAAACCCATTCAGACTTCCTTGCATGCTGTTTATCTGCTGAAAATAGGCTGAGTATTTTGAACATTAACCACCAATATTATTTACATGAAAGGGGGGAGGGGAATCTATTTTAATAGAGCATTTGTGAAGGGAGTGAAGAATCAGTTTAATATTAACATTTAAGAAGGATCTACCCAATTTCACATTGCTCTTCTATAAGTTGTATAAGACCTTTGCCCTGCTAAATGACTCTCTATCATGCCACCTATGTCTCTTCTTTATGCTTTATGCCTTCGATGGGCTGTGAGGTGAAGATCCTCGTGTTCTCTTACATATCTAAAGTTGTATAATTTTTAAAAAGTCTAAATATACACCAGATGTACAAGTGCTTTTCTGCTTGTGAAGGAGTCAGTAGCTTCATAACAGCTCTTTCATTTGTATGCTCCCTTTCTCATGTGGTCTGCACATGGGGCATCTTGGCTATGATCTTGATTGCAAAACTGGGAGCTTCCAAATTCAAAACTAGTTTTATTTTAAGGTTCCTCATGTGAATCTTTACCTCTCCTCCATACTATATAGCATGTGAATGCAGTAAAATAGACACCTCTAAAGCAACAAAACAGAAACACAGAAAGACAAAAGCACAATTTTACTTCAGTAGGCTGTGGTGACAATTAGTTTGGGAATTATTGGATTAAAGTCTATTTTATGAAGTGTGACACTTCTAACCATGCAGTTTCCATTACGTGTTTTGTGACCAATTGACTATGCATCTCTCAAAGAGTCTACCCAGTTTGTGCCCCCATTAGCCTGCAGCTTGAGTTCAGTAAAAGGTCTGGTCAATCTACTAAGGTCCCAAAAGTATGAGTAGGACAGGGAAAGTTAGACAGTGCACATGGGAAAAATTGAAAGCTCACTGATATAGTGCTTTCATTGGAATTTTATGACAAGGGAGTTGCAGCCATGTTGAGGCTGATGCAGGGAGACTCCCCCCAAAATCATGCATTCTGAAATAGGATTTAGATTATTTTTTTAAATGCTGGTGTATGCACAGTCTTCCTAATACATGTTCCTGATTTACAAAACAAAACTATACATTAAAATGGATTTTATTCAAACCTTCACTCTCTTCTCTGACCAAATGTGCTGCCAACAGTTGAAAGATGTACAGAGAGGAGAAGAGATGGCACTCCTTGCATCCCTGATATGTCCAGGCCAAAAGACACTTTTGCATCTGCTATGAGGCAAGTGCTGTTTCCTTCTCTTTGGGCTCAATGGATTCCAGTGCTGGAATTGCTTAAATGCCCAACCATAATAAATATTTGTTGAAAGAATCATAGGGTTGGAAGAGTCTTCAAGAGGTCATCTAGTCTAACCAAATGCTCAAAGCAGGACCAATCCCAGCTAATTTTGTCAAACCTAGGCTTAAAAACCTCTGAGGATGTAGATTCTACCACCTCCTTAGGCAACCCATTCCAGTGCTTCACTACCCTCCCAGTGAAATAGTTTTTCCTAATATCCAATCAACTTGAATGGTTTTTCCTAATATCCAATCAACAATATGCAATGGTTTCAAGTTAGACCTGCAACTTGAAACCATTGCAACACATTAGTGGTTGGCCAGGAAGTGCTATCTAGCTTTGGAGTCAACTGATATTGCAGGCTACATAACAATAGGTTAAAATCAGTTCTATTGCTGTGGTATGCATGCATAGGGAGAGGTGGTATGAAAACAATCTTGATATGTATGTGAAATTGTAGCACTCTAAAATGTGTATACTAAGACATTGCTCTGGGGCAGCAAGACCTTCATTGGACTGATATTACCCAAGATACTCCATGCAAACAAAATAAAATAATTAAGAAAATAAAAAGATGTAAAGGCTACTACCCAGAGAAGTGGAAATTTTGTTCTGCACTGGTAACACTAAAGCATTGAAAAGTCAGATGATACTACCCAGATGACAGCATTTTTCCCTTAAGATTTACTAATGGAGATGCAATCTTCACTTGCCAGTAACTCTGTTAGTTGCCAAGTTCATTGTTGCAAGTGATCCAATGCTGGACAAATCATCATAGGTAAATAATAGATATTCTATAACAAACTCTTTTCCATCTTTTTAAAATATTATAGTCTGATAAACGTCTCCACTTACTTCAGCCTGAGTCTCCTGGATTTTGTCAGCATGAGTGAGTGTCCAGCTCACTCCCTTTTATTTAATCTTTGTGCTGAGACAGGTCTGCCTGAACAACAAAATCCCTGGATTTTGTCAGTTGGTCACACACTTAATACCACTTGACCATATTTAATTAAATTGAATACCAGCTGAACTAACATCACTGCTGACATTTTAACCATGGACCTGGAAACAGCTGTCAACTGACAAATCCTAGGCTTTCTTTCTGTACCTACAGTTAACGAGACAATGTCAGTGAGTCTCAGAGGAGTAGCCATGTTAGTCTGTAATTTTAAAAACAACGAGTAGCCCATAAGGCACCATAAGGACTAACAAAATAGCACCGTGAGCTTTTGAGGACAAAACCCACTTCTTCAGATGAGATGCATCTTTTATTGGCCCAACTGTTGCTGGTGTGAGAGAATCTTTCTACCTCACACAGAGCTCTTCTTTAAGTGTGGGCTAATCTGAATGCTTGTCTGCCTAATATCCTTGGACTAACTCAGCTATAACAGTGTATACACATATAGATATCATTTTATCATGGGCATTTTTTCTTATGATAGTGGCTTTGGCTTTCCTCTATAAGAAAACTATTACAGAGGGAAACAAAAACCAGTCTTTTAAAACAGCTGTTTTAGGGAATTAGAAAATAGAGAACTTGTAATAGCTTAATATGTATTGTGTAAATAGCAGCCCCTCAAGTGTATACACTTTCCAATGATGATTCTGTGAAATCTAAAGCTATTACTGAGAAAGAACAGTAGGTAGGCTGTGAAATTATAGGCCTCAGTCACAATCAGGACATCTATTTTTTCTTATCTATATACTAGTCAAGAAAACAGAGGTCCAGATTGAGTTGGTCTCCACATTGGGATAGGAGGGACAGTTTTGATTACTACTTCAGAACAGAAAATGGAATAATCATAGTTAGCAGCTATTGACTTCTGCAGAGCTGAAAATCAAATCGGTCTGAAGGAAGGATGAGTAGTGTTGACTGTGAGGCACTCAAGATATAATGAAAGCTGGAATGAGTCAGAACTACTTCATGACTGATGCATTTTATGCAGAATTTAAATTTCTTCTTAAAAAAATACCTTAGTCAAGTCCTGAAAACAATTACATCTAATAATTGATGTCAGTGGGACAGCCACATACATGAAGTTAAGGAGCCACATAAATGCATTGCTGAAATGAGACCATACTCCCTCCCATATTTCAATTGTTGATGTCAAGTTGCTGGGTACTAGAACTGTTCAAACCAGGTTGTAGTGTTTTTTATAATGGCAAAAGTGTATTTGTGGTGTTTTTCCCTCTCTTATTCTCTGAACCATGTATCATGGCTGAAGTAGTTGTACTCAAACTGGAAAATTGTTCTCTTGGAATAAGAACAAACATGGAACATTTCAGCCTAAAATATGTTTCAAGATTCTATTTTTTTTCAAAATAGAACAGACACAAACAGCTGAATTACAGTTGCAACTGTGCATTCTAGGCATAATGCAAGTGTTGGTGTGTATGTGTGTGTATGTTTCTCTCTCTCTCTCTCTCTCTCTCTCTCTCACACACACACACACACGTGCACACATACAATGACTATATGTGATAAGCTGTTTTACACTGTGTCTGAGGAATTCCTCGTGGGAAACTGATGAAATGCTTTCATTTCACAAATGAAATATTTTTTTACTACTACAAACAATGAAATCCTAGCTCCAGTGAAGACCAAAGCAAAATGCTCATTGATTTCAACAAAGGCACAATTTTATCCATAATGTATCTTTTAGCCATGTTGTTGTGCGAAATAGACTATTTTTTATTAGGAATAGTGCAGCAGAATTGGTGTTCAGTGTTGGAAGTGAATAGAGAAATCAAACAAGGGCAAACACCTTCAAAACTGTACTTCTAACTCAAAAGACCATTAATGAAACTTACAAGTGCATTCAGAACACTATATTACTGTGTTAAAAAAGCTCTTATTTCAGATGTTTATTTTCAGCCAGAAGCTGAATACCAGCATCTTTTTAAAAAATGTTTATTTGTGGGGCTATTTCACAAGCCTAAAAAAGTCACCATCAAATTGTCCCAGGATTTAATTTTTAAAATTTGTTGCTATTTAATGGTTTTGTGAATCTATACTTCTGTACAAAACACGTGTTTATATATATGTATGTTTCTAAAATTTTACTTAAAATTGTGGATCCCAAATTCTTGAGAGCCTTCAGAAAAGTCTTGTTGTCTTGAGAGTGAATCCAATTAAGTTCTGTGTTGAGGCCAAGAAGACTTATTGGCATATATTGCTAAAGTCAAAATTTACTCTTTTCTCAATATGAGTTGACAGCCAAGGATGCTGACAGTTGCAGGAGATGTTTTTTCCAAGTGGTGTTGGAGTACTTTCTGCAAGTTTAAAAAAAAAGAGGGGGGTGGGGAAGGGAATTGCACCATATGAAGAAGCAGAAGATTGATGGAATATTGAGGGAGGTACACGTCTCTTTCCTGACACCATAATTTCCTTAAGAAAAAGTCCCATTCTCTGTCATAAATAAGACAAAACATGTTTCCATAATGTTTTTATTCTGATAATGGCTTGACGTTTTTGCATTGGCTCAGTTAACTTTTTCCTATCTGCTGTCTGCCAGGGGAAAAATAAAAAGCTTGGTATATTTTATCATCTTTAATTTTAAATCTCCCATTGGAAAATCCTTTTTGATTGTTACTGAATGTGTATACAGCTAAAAAGGTTCATCTCATTCTGATACTTCTGACCTTCCACAGAAGAGTGTTATACATTGCAGAGCACCAGGATCAGTATAATCAAAAGAACTCTGTTTACAGCAATTTTAAAATTAAATGAGTAACTCCTGGCTGAGATTTTCAGAAGTGACTAATGATTTTGGGTTCCTAAATTTTTGAAAGTCCATGTGAGATGCTTTGACGGGGACTTGTTATCAGAAAGTGTCCACACTCTGAAAGTAAAGCTGTTTATTATCAAGTGGGGCACACAAAAATGGATGTAACCAAAATGATTAGTCACTGCTGAAAATCTTGGCTCCTCTCCCTAGAGCAAAAAGCGTTGTCAGAATTGCTGGGCCCCTGGGCAAGTTAGGTGGGGACCCATACCTGCACTCCCAGAAGAACCTTGGGGAAAGAGGCAGCCAGCCCTCAGCACTGCCCGGATCATGCCATGCCCACCTCCAGCCAGCCTTTAGTGGGGTTTGGAACTTGCCATGTGTGGCTCTGGCAGCAATTTAAAGGACCCAGGACAGAAGCAGTGACAGCAGCTTGGAACCTCAGGCCCTTTTTAATTGTCTGGTCCTGGTGCAGTTGGCCCCTTTGCCTCCATCTGTTGGTGAGCCTGCCCTAGAGAAGTTACAGAGAAAGATATAATAGTTCAAGAATTAAGGTCAGGGTTTAGTCACACACTTAAATCCATCCTGGTTCAGCAAAGGGCATGCATAATTCAATATTAGTGGGCCTTAAGTATCTCCTGAAGAGCCTGCTACAACATTATGGAAAAATTATCATGGACTTCACCTGGCTTTGGAGCAGGCTCTTCAGGAGGTACTTAAGGCCCATTAATGTCACATTATATATATGCTTTGTTGAACAGGGATTGTAAAGAGCAAAGGTCCAGATTCATGTCAATGAGTCTACTCAGAGAAAGAATTACTCAGCATAAATAAGGATAGCAGAATCTAGACTGCTTAGGCATAAGCTTGGAAATAATATAAGGAGCTCCCTGCTGAAGCGCTTTGAACAAATGACAGTAAGTTTAAAATCCATTCCCGTGTTTTTCATTAAGAAAGGAATTAGAGTATGTGAGTGTAATAGGCATGTGAGATAAAGACAAACAAAACAGACCAAAACAATGGGCTTAAAGGTATTCTCCAGCCCTAAATGTCTTTTTTGTTCTGCATATTTTTTGCTGAGTGGCTAACAACGTCAACAATGCTCCACAGGGCACTTCACTTAAATACAGTTAAGATGCACTCCAAGAAACACACTGGTTGACTCATCCTCCTTTTAGAGGAGAGAACACTTCTCGGAAGCCATGTCAGTGCTGCATGTGTGGAAGCCTGAGGCACACGTGGGGCATATCGACACAGCAGCATTATTTCAAAATAACAAAGTGAGCCTCAACACAGCAGTAACACAAATAATTTTGAAATAACATGCGTCTTATTCCAAAATCCAGAACCCTCATTTTACGAGGAATAACACCTGTTCTGAAATAGTTATTTCGGAATAGGGTGTGTGTAGAAACTGCAGTTGTGGTTATTTTGAAATAAGGGGCCTCCAGGGCTGCCCAGAGGTGCCCTACTAGCCACTCCATCCACACTCATCAAAACTCTATAGTTTCCCTTCCCCTGCAGGCATTCAAGGTACAGTGGCAGGGGAAACAGTGTGTGGCACACAGCAGGCCCAGCTCGCACCGTGCCACACAGCAGCAGCCAAAACTGCGGATGAAGGTGAAGGAGCTGAGACAGGCCGATACCAAGGCCAAGGAGTGCTGCTCCCACTCAGGTGAGGCATTCCAGAACTGCCAGTACTTTGACCAGCTCCACCATATCCTGGGAGGGGGATCGGTCCCTTCCCCGCCGGCGGTTGTGGATTCTGGCAAGGAGATGCCCATTGTCACCCTCCTAGAGGGCAGGCCTGGTGAGGAGGAGGAGGAGCAGGCCTCAGGACCCACGATGCACACCAGCCAGGATCTCACCCCATCCTTGAAGCTGCTATCACCCTCGCAGGATGTCGCCCAGGGATCGGACGATGCAGAGGAAGGCCTATCGGGTGAACTCCATGACAGTCCCTAGACAAACCCAGGGGGAGGCGGCGGGTGGTGAGGTGCTGTGTACTCATGGCTCGGCCTTCTCAGCCTGGGCATCATACAGCCTGTGTATGTGGGTGCACGTAGAGTGCCAGTCTGGAGCACTCAGCCCCAGGAGGCTGCCATAGAGGACCTTAGTGCTTCTGCTCACAAGGTCCCTGCACAGGCCTGCTTTAGTCCCAAACCCATGGTGGGACACCTTTCCACTGTAAGCCTCCACTAAGGAGGCTGGGGTCATGGACACACACACACAGCAGTGGTGCACATGGCATATGGTCAGGTCTGCTTTCTTGGGGCAGCATCCATTCCCAGGTGAGCATGGTGAGGTGGAGGACACCGAGATGGAAATTCCACAACCTCCCTGGGCAATTTATTCCAGTGTCTGACCACCCTGACGGTTAGGAACTTTTCCCTAATGTCCAACCTAAACCTCCCTTGCTGCAGTTTAAGCCCATTGCTTCTTGTTCTATCTTCAGAGGCCAAGATGAACAAGTTCTCTCCCTCCTCCTTATGACATCCTAAAAGGATACAAGTCCTCTCCCTGCAGGACACCGCTACTGCAAGTCTCAACTTGTGTGTGGCACAGAGGGGAGCCAAGTCACCCTGTTGCTCCCCTCCCACCCGCAGGCTCCCAGCCTGGCTGGCACCTCCCATGCCTGCTTGTCTCTGGGATGTGGAAGTAGTGGGGCTCCCCCTGGGAACATCTGTGCCCCTGAAGGTAATGGCCCACTGTCCAGGCCAATGATGACCTTGCTCCAAGCACATCCTTTGTGGGATCCGAAATCTCAGAAATGAGGGAAAGGCATCAGGCACAGTGTCTTTTGAGATGTCTCCCCTTCTCTTAGTTCTTCACAACTGGACCAGCTGTGAGTGAGGCATCTGGAACACCTCCTGTGCCAGCCTCCTGATCCTGTGGGAGCTGCAGTCCCAGATGAGCCTGCAAGGAGCACATTGTCACCTTGTGTAGCCTCCAGCAAGCTCTTGACATTGACATGGAGCTATGCCGCACCACCTGACAGGAGCTCTTATAGCAGACCCGGACCACATGTGTGGCTTATACCACTGCCCTCGACTGCCTGCTGGCTGCTCCTTCCTCAGCTCCTGCCCCAACTCCTTCCCCAGCTTCTGTCTCACTGGCTTCTCCTCCTACCACCTGTTAGCTGCCAAGTGCTCTGCACACATAGCAATGGGACCACCAGAGGTGTCACTCCCAGCCTGATCCCTGAGCCTCTCCTTCCCTCCTCCCCCTTCCTTTGCTCTTCTCCTCCCTCCCAGGTTCTTTCTCCAGTTACATTTACCCCAGTTAATCAATAAATAGAGTTTCTTGTTTCAAAAACAAAAGGTCTTCTTTATTGTATCATCATGGGAGGGAAAGGGGGAAGGGAGGGCAGGGGAAGGGAGAGGTGGGGGAGGAAAGGCAAAGAGGGGCAATGCACAGGCCCATTGTGGGGAGACCCAGGGGAAAGTGTCACTGGGGTCCTTGTATAAAACTCTCCCCCAGGCCCTCACCCTGGCAGAAACAGCTCCCCCTTGCTCTCGCATATATTGTGCAGGACACAACAAGCCGCCGCCACTTGGGGGACAGTCCACTCTCTGAGGTCAAGACAGGTGAGGAGGCAGCGGAACCTCCCTTTCAGATGCCCAAAGGCGCCCTACACCACAATTCAGGCCCTGCTGAGTCTGGCATTGAAACATTCTTTGCTGTGGTTTAGATATCCTGTGTAGGGCTTCATCAGCCAGAGGAGCAAAAGGTAGGGTGCATCCCACAACCTTGTTGGTGCAGTCGGGGAGAAAAGTGCCGGCGTGCATCTTCTCATAGAGGCTGGAGTTGTTTCATGCACTTTCCCCGACCACCTGACATTGACATTCATGAACTGGACTTAGTGATCCATGAGGGCCTACAGGACCATAGAAAAGTACCCCTTGCAGTTCATGTAGTTGGATGCCTGGTGGTCGGGGGTCCAGATGGGGTTGTGGGTGCCCTCAATGGTCCCCCTCATTGGGGGGAAGCCCAAGGTAGCAAATCCGGTGATGATTGAGTCCACATTGCCCAAGAGGATGAGCCTGCACAGCAAGATGGTGTTGCTGGCCCTTACCACCCGTAGAAGGAGACAAAGCGAGAATCACAGGATTGCAAGGGAGGGGGGGAGGGCGTCCCCAACCTCACCCCCCCACACACACCTGACACACCAGAACCAAAGCTCTATTTATCTCACACCCTGCTGGTCTTTGTGAAGGTAGGACTGAAAACCCTTCCAGGGAGGGAGCCTCCACCTCCCCCCCCCCCCCCCCCCCCCCGTGCCTAGGGAACCCCTTTCCAGCAGTTCACCTCCCTCCTGGGACAATTGCATGGGAGCACCATACCTGCATTACCATGACTCCAACAGTCAATCTCCTCAAGCTGAACTGGTTTCCGACGGAGCAGTAGCTGTCCAGTGTGGTGAGCTTCCAGATGCCAATGGTGACCTGCTTCTGGATGGGGATTGCGGGTCTCATATGGGTGTCCTGTCACATGAGAGCAGGGGCGAGCCACTCACACAATTCCATGAAGGTGTCCAGCATATGGAAATTCTGGAGTCATTGCTGGTCATCCCACTGCTCCAGGATGATCCGGTCCCACCAGTCGGAACTGGTGTCCAGATGCCAGAAGCAGCAGTGTACAGTGTGCAGGGAAGGGCAGGAGGTGTCGTGCTGCATAAGCAGCATGTGGAGAGATGAAAGGATGTGCGCCACAATGAGCTGGTGGTTTTGTTCCTGCAGGGCCACTTGGGCAGCCTGCAGAAACTGCAGCAGGAGGTGCATTATGGGATCTAAGAACCATTGACTGCTTGGAGGCAGGACCGACTCCATGGCTGTGAGTGCTGTGGTATCTGCAAGGGCAGCCAGAGCAGGCAGTGAGACGGCTTTGCTGTCCCTCATGGAGGTAGGCAGGCAAAGGAGGGGAGCCTGAGCCACAGCTATACCGAGGTGTCCCTTTAAGCTTGAGCCTCAGATAGCCTCAGGCAGAAGATCCAGGAAGTGACTGCTGTCCTGATGGCCTGCCTGAAGTGCTTCCTGGCGGCCTTAAATGCGATTCAGACTACAATGAGTGTGGACGCTCTATTTTGAAATAGCTCAGCACTATTTCAATGGGCATTTGCTGTGTAGATGTGCTATTTTGAAATAAGCCATTTCAGAGTTTCTATTCAGAAATAGTTTATTCTGAAATAAGTGTGCAGTGTAGATGTACCCTTGAAGATGTACTCTGCTGATCATGGCGAAGCACATTGGCAAGATTTACAGGACAGTTTTTTATGCCGTATCTGACCTGGGGCTAAATAGAAAACTTCCCCTTTCTAAGGCTGTCTTTCTGGCACCTTTCATGAATATTAAATTAATTTAAAGTAGGCAGCCTTGGTTTAGTGGTTAAGCACTAGACTATCCATTTACTTACTGAATATTAAATAGCAATTGCATATTTTTTAATGAAATGTGTTTTCTAAATCATGAAATACTTCTGCTAAAGGAATTTACAAGGCACCCTTGTCCTAACATCTTGAAATACAGTGGCTATACAATGTGCAACATGGATTAGACTGCAGAAACAATCAAGTAATTATATTTAAATAAGTGGTACTTTGAAGTTAACATTCAGTTACAGTACATGTAAATAGTTTCCAAGTTCTGCAATCACTAATCCTGTGGTTTGTCTCTCCAGTGAGAACTTTATGCTTCTGGATTGACTACTTCAGTGCTAATGGAGGCTTGTTCTAAATGTTAGCCTTGGAGTCCTGTAGTTAGAGCAAAGTGCAGCTATCTCTACTTCAGTTAATGCAAACCAACATGCATGCTTATTGGCAGGCCTCTGATGGATTTTTTTTTGAATCTGCATGCTAGTCAATGTATTAATGTTGATCTTTAAAGCACTAATAGCCTGTAACGCAATTTTCTCAGTTACAGAACTCACCATATGCACAGTTGTATTTAGCAATTCCTCAGTCAGTAAACTATATTTCCCATGGGAACAAATTTAATCTTGAAATACTACAATGGCACAGCTTCAGTGCTGTAGTGTAGACACTATGCTAAATTGTCAATAGGAGAAGTTCCGCAGAGGCAGGAGCTAAATTTATGGAAGAATTCTTCTGTCAGCCTAATACTGTCTATGTTGAGGTTTAGGTTGGCTTAACTATATTTCTTCGTGGTGTGGATTTTTCACAGGTGTGGGTGAATTTAACATTTTAGCATAGGCAAAGCCTTACATTGATAAGTTAAAATCCTCTTAGAATAGATTACAGAAGTCACTCCAATTTCCTGAGAAGCATGCACATACTTTCTAAATCCAAAATCTGAATAATTATTCACACTCTTTTTGTCTTGGAATTAGGCTGAAAATCCTGCAAAATCAAGAATTCATTTTGAGTCTTTTTAATTATGTTTTGGTAGTTCCACTACTTGTCCCAAATGAAACCAAGAAGCGCCAAGGTGTACAAAAGTGAAAAAACAAAAACAAACAAGAGTTGTTTTTCAAATGTTAGGATTGAGTTCTTCCGGAGTCTTGGGAAAGGTCCAGGGCAAATATTACATAATTCAACCTGGTTCATGCATGCCTAATAACAGTATTGCCTCTTTGGTTTCATATTCCAGGGTTCTAAAAACAAGGGATTCTACTATTACCCCATTGTTAAGATGGTGTTTTCAATATTTTTTTTTCCAAAATAAATACTGAAATCATGTTTTTGTTTTTGTAATACTTAATTAGTTGAAAAAAGCAAACTGGGATGGGTTGGATCTGAGCTTATCCAAACCATCAAAGTACAACTTGAGCAATGGAGTTTGTATAATAAATTTAGGGTTAGTCCCATGTCTATAATGAAGAAATCAAGGTGGTTGTGTAAAACCTTGTTAATGAAGTTTTAGGTCTGTAAATCTCAGATCCCAGTCAGAAGTTATTAGGATGAGAGTTCTTTGTTATAACCCATAAGAATGTAGCCATAGAAGGCTGTACAAAGGAGTTAGAGTAGCCCTTGTCTTTAATGAGAGAAATTTTGCAACACCTCCGCGAAGAAATGGGAGATGACAATATTACAAAACAGCTATTTTAAAAGGTACAGTGTATTTTGCTATCATCTGCTGTGACCTAAGAACCTCTTATTCCCAACCAGCAAACGGGGGCAGAACACTGCAGGGTTCTTTTGGGTCTGACATCTCGGCTGTGTCTACACAGGCCCACTTATTCCGGAAAATCAGCCGCTTT
>CM057845.1:163594390-163612787 GCA_030068395.1 Apalone spinifera | reverse complement strand
AAAACTGTTCCGTTTTAAGCATTTCTGGAAAATCATGCCTGTGTAGACGTAGCCATATAGTTTACCAAAGAATGTCACATGAGGGGTCAAATGAAAAGCAGCGTGACACTGCTGATCAGTATCATTTGCAGATATCTATTTTATATGCATTGGTAGCTGCATCTGCAGATGTCCCTTGCGGATATCCTCTGCTCTTTTTTGCAGATACAGATGCAGATGCAAATTTTGTATCCATGCAGGATTCTAAGTACTGGATCACAGTATTTGATCTAAGCATTTTGATAACAAATATCAAGCTACATATTTTACCTAGAGTCTTCATACCCTTAAATAATTATGCTGAGCAGTATCCAAGCTATTCTGTAGATCACATTCTTTGATGACCCAAAACATTAAAAAAATAAATTCAAAATATTGTCACATCCATTGTGCTTTTTAATTATTATACCTTACAAGATCTTCAGCATTACTTTCAGTATGTCTGACTTGGATGAGAGTACCTCTGGGATACATATAATATACACATGCTTATCTTTCTGCACACCATTTGCATGGGAGTAATAAATTGCATTTCCTTGGCAACTTTGATCTCCGCTCTGTCTATGAATCCAGCTCCACTAGTGTTCTTGCTCTAATCCTGCAGATCTTAAGGAGCTTCAAGCTGTTGTCATTTTTAAAGCATGTGCTCCCCCTACATGGGGTATATAACTGAGCTGAGGTGGTGGCTCTCCTGCTTTTGTACAATATGATAAAGGCCAAGCTCTACTCCACACTTAAATGTTTTATGACAAAATCTGAAGAGTTAAACTAATTTATGCCTTCTCCCCCCCCCCCCCCATGTTGAATGGTATATTCTTGTGGACTACTCACTGTTTTTTATATTTTTTGGAGAAAGAAAGAAACAGAACTTTACCACATGGCCTAAAGGTTCTTTTACAACTCAAACTGCTAAGTCTAAAAGGATACATATCCCAGGTTGGCCCTTGTCCTATATGTGGAGGTTAGTACAGCAGCCTACAGAATAGACAAATCATCATCTGTAGTATAAAACACATATACGAGTGTCACTTAGACTCTTAATTATTTCCTGAATCCAGTCACATGAACATGGCTCTGAGGTTACATAAAACAACTATTTCACAAAGCAGGGGTCAAGTGTCTTGTTCCACCCTAGTAGCACTCTAAACTAGCTGTCATGTTCGTACTTGTATTTCTTGGTTACAGCTACAATGCATGTTTGGTCCCCTGGAGTCTGCAAACATAGAGGGTGAGATTCTGGGTTACCCCAGAGTATGGCATGTATTGGTGACTTTTGCAGTCTCCTGTCTCCCAGTATAACAGACTGCCCTGGAGGCCTATCTAAAGTTATTGCAGCCTGTCTCTGAGTGGGCCAATGGGATTCAGCACTGCCCAACACCTCCACAACAGCCCAGCAGCCCTTACATTAGAGCTTGTGAGGTTGTCCAAATTTAAATTTTTCTGCCTCAGTCTTGCAATTCATTGGGAAAATGAAAAATACCAAAACTATCGCACATTGTTAAATAAAATTTCAGAAAACAAAGATAGCTCCTATAGCAGAAGTTTCAAAAGGATAGCTGTGTTAGTCTGTAATTGAAAAAATTTAAAAAAACCCAACAGTCTTGCAGCACCTTAGAGACTAACAAAAAATGTAGATGTATCATAAGCTTTTGTGGGCACAACCCACTTCTTCAGATGAATCTGAGGTGGTGAACCTTTTTTGGTCAGGGGCCACTGACCCAAAGGAAAATCAGTTGGGGGCCACACAAGTGAAAAAAAAAAGAGCCAACCAAAAAAACCTCACTACACACCTGATTCCAAAGCAGGAACCAACCTCCCCCGCCCAACAATCCACAATCCTACTTCTCATTCACACTTAACTCAGTGAGTGCATGGGCGCCAGCCCTTTGGTGGGGAGAGGGGGCTGGCTCACAGCGCAGTGACTTGCTTTGGGCTGTTTCAAATTAAGCCAGGTTCTAGATCCAGTCCACTGGCCATAGGTTCCACACAGCTGTCCTATAGTAATATTAATGGAGTTAAGTTGCATGTCTTGAGTATTTTCTATTCCTGCTTTCTCTATAAATATGGGCTGTCTCACTGGATAGTCATATGTTACGCTGTTGATGAACCATGAGACGTACAATGTGTAACATAATTGAATATGAATCATGTAAAATTTAATCTCTTTCCTAACATCAGAATATTTATATTTGTAAATGTTAATGTCACACAAAAGCAAGCCTTTCATTTTAAAAGATACAATTAGCAAACACAGATTATGAAACCTTTGGATACTTCACTCACTAGAAGGTTTTATAAAGTAGTTACTTAGCAGGATATATTTGCCTCTTGATGAATAAACTTAGCGACAACAAACTATTTCACTCCCAATTTATATGGCTGTTTGTTATCTAATCTCTGTTAGTGGAACCTAGCCAAATACTTTTTGAAAACCAAACTCATTAATATGCCTTTGCTGTAAAGGCTTTAATAACTTTAAACCAAGAATCTTACCAGAATCCAGGTGACTTTTACCATATTATTGAAGGGTGGGATTTTCACCTATCTCTGCTCACTCTGAAGTCTGCTGGAGTAATTACATGCTTAAACTTTAGCACGTCTTTAAATACCTTCCTTAATCAAAGCCTGTTTTCCCAGGCCTGGTCCAAAGCCCATTGAAGCCATTGTGAGCAATGCCATTAATTTCAAGCTTTGAATTAGTATCTAATTCCCTTATTTGGTTCCTTTAAAACCAGCAGATGCAAGCTACTTAAGTAGCTTAAGTGCATGTCTTGATTTAAATACAACTAATCCCTTTTAGAATCTGTTCCAGCGTTCTGTTCACTACTTTGGAAAATAGATGTAGATTCATGACTTGAAGAAGATGTTTGCATTTTTGTCCTCATTACAGAAAGTACAATTAATTATATAACAATTGTTTATTAGAACATAAGAACATACGAACGGCCATACCGGTTCAGACCAAAGGTCCATCCAGCCCAGTATCCTGTCTGCTGACAGTGGCCAGTGCCAGGTGCCCCAGAGGGAGTGAATAGAACAGGTAATGATCAAGCCATCTCTCTCCTGCCATCCATCTCTACCCTCTGACAAACAGAGGTTAGGGACACCATTCCTTACCCATACTGGCTAACAGCCATTAATGGATTTAACCTCCATGAATTTATCTAGTTCTTTTTTAAACCCTGTTATAGTCCTAGCCTTCATAACCTCCTCAGGCAAGGAGTTCCACAGGTTCTCTGTGTGCTGTGTGAAGAAGAGCTTCCTTTTATTTGTTTTAAACCTACTGCCCATTAATTTCATTTGGTGACCCCTATTTCTTATATTATAGGAACAAGTAAATAACTTTTCCTTATTCACTTTCTCCACACCACTCATGATTTTATAGACCTCTATCTTATCCCCTCTTAGTCTCCTCTTTTCCAAGATGAAAAGTCCCAGTCTCTTTAATCTCTCCTCATATGGGACCCATTCCAAACCCCTAATCATTTTAGTTGCCCTTCTCTGAACCTTTTCTAATGCCAGTATATCTTTTTTTGAAATGAGGAGACCACATCTGTACGTAGTATTCAAGCATTCATGGATTTATATAAGGGCAATAAGATATTCTCCATCTTATTCTCTATCCCTTTTTTAATGATTCCTAACATCCTAACATATTCATCTCTTATGTAACCTTGTCCATATAATAGTATCAAGGAGGACCAAACAGATAAAATTCAGATGGATATTTAATTTCTTGATGTTTTAAAGTGCCCTGTATTTGGACCGTAAATGGTTCCAATACTATGCCTCAGCACTGATGGGGCGGGGAGAAGGGAGCAAAAGAGGCAGTTGCCTTGGGGCGTGGCAATCCAAAGGGGCCCACAGCTCCCTGCTGCTGCTGCTGCTACTGCAGCAGTAGTGGCAGCCAGAGTCCCGGGCCCTTAATGGCTGCCTCAGCCCCCCCACTGTGCATTGCAGAGCCGAGAGTGGTGTGCTCTGGGCTGGGAGGGAGGGGACATGGTCCAGGCAGTGCTGAGGGATGCCTGCCCTAGCCCCGCCCATCTCATCTGGGATCCTGCACCTTCCAGGAGGGCAGAGCTGGGATACACCCCAATTACCCCCAATGAGTCCGTTGGCTCGTCTGCAAAGCCCACATTTTTGGAGAAGGGAAGTACATTTTCACAAGCAGCGTGGAAATCAACTGTATGTGGGACTGCAAAAAACTCAGCACTGGCCTACCTATTCTCCTCATTAAAATAAATAAAAATTGTACTGTTGATTTCAACAGGAGTTGAGGTAAGCCAAAGCAATGTGTTTTTGGAAAATCCCAAAAAGTAACAATATCATATTTGAAAGGCATTATCATTATGTATATTTGATATGGGACCTAAATATGAAGCAGAAGCCCTATCATCTTGCTCTATAAACACTCTTCTCCCACTCTCCTTCTGTGTGGTTCATATATGCTTTGTTCTAAAAAAATGATGTAATTTAAGAAATACAGTTCTCAAATTGTTGCTGTGCTAGCAGGACATACCCATTCCCTCCTCTTTCTCCCAGCAGGCAGTTCTTCCTTGTTGCTTTACTTTTTTTTATGTGGTGCTTCCAAGTGTTTCCTTACAAATCGTATCAAGAAATGTTCCCCCCACCCCCCAGTATTGGTGAACTGAGGGCGTGTGCTTTTTCAGTACTAGGAGGTAACATATATACTTAATCATAAGCCAATTTTTTTTTTTGGGTAAAAAATGATGCAATTAAGAGCTAGGGTTGACTTATGAATGGGTCATTGCATTTTACCATTTTTTTAAACTTGGGGATTCGTCAAACTTCAGTTCTCAGCCCAGCAGGGCAAACCACTGGCACGTCAGGGCATTTTAGGTACCTGGAGTGTCTGCAGACATGGAGCCCCTCAGCTCCCAGTGGCTTCTGTTTGCCGTTTCGGGTTAATGGGAGTAGCAGGAAGTGGCAGTCAGCGCGTCCCTTGGCCCATGCTGTTTCCTGCAGCTCCCATTGGCTGAAAACAGCGAAAAGAGAGACTCCATGTCTGCAGACACTCCAGGTAAACAAAATGTCCCAACGTGCCAGTGGTTTACGCTGATGAGCTGAGACTGGAAGTTTGCAAACTGCCAAGAAAGAGTCAACTTATGACTGGGTCATTGGGATTTTTAAGTTTGTTTTTAACTTGGGAGGAGATGTTGGTTTATGAACGAATGGGCTTATGATAGAGTATATATGGTGTTTAAGAGGGTTTCTATGTATAACATATTTGGTATGCATATAAAAAAGGTTTATTATTGTAAATGTTTTCCTATGGACATGCAGCACAGATGGGACATTTTTAGTGTTAACTGGTTTATTCTTTTTACAACTATTTTTGATACCTTGGTATTTCATGTGTTTGATTTGGTATTAAAAATTAGGTTTTTTTCAATAGATACATTTATTTACATGCTAATTTGAAGATCCCAAATTAAATGTCCACTGACATAAAAATTAGATGTACTCCTTGATAGCTAACTTGGAATGTGGTGAGCATATTTTCCTTCCAGTGTAACTCAGACAAATGTTAATATGAGCTACTTGTTATGCATGGAGGGCAGGAGCCAGAATTGGGAGAGTGGCCATTTCTCTTGATCAGGAGAGACTTCCCTTTGCTGCTTCTTCCCTTCACTCTAGATCCAACTATCCCCCTAATATATCTTCTCAGCAAACCATCTTCCATAAATATTATCCCTCTTTTTTACAGATGTGGATAGGGGAAGATGAAATAACATAGTTTACAGTTGACTAGATTATAGCCAGCCCCAACTGTTCAAAAACAAGGCAGCCTACTTCTCCTCCATCTTCCCCAAATCAAATCAAATCAAATCAAATCACAATGTTACAAACTGGCAGGTGACTTTACTTGCCTTCTGGTTTTTGAGTCTTTAGGTTACACTTGTCCAACATTTTCAAGATTCCTCTGCAGCCTTGAGGTATAGAATTTTATTTTATGTAAAATGAGAGTCCCATGTATTCCCATTTCTCTAGAGCAGGGTTTCCCAATGTATGGGTTCGGACCCAAATATGGGTTGCCATTACATTTCAATAGGGTTGCCACATGTCTCCTCAGGTAGCTCTTAAGGAGCCATTCACACTTTTTTTGAATTGCCCTGGGTCACCAAGTCTTCCTGAATTGTCAAAATGGGTCCCATCTGGAAAATGTTGGTAACCGCTGGTCTAGAGTCTGAGATTAAAAAACACATGAAATATTCTGAAAAGTGGATGAAATCATAGATTGGAAACACCAAGACTACATGGTTTTCCCTAAGCAAACTGTAAATCAGTGGTGCACAGTTGAGTTTAGGGTTTAGGAATTATTTCTCATGTCTTGCTTACAAAAATCCTGTTGCTACAGTCCGGAATGACATTTGTTTTTTTTTAAAACAACAGTTCTTCATTGTAGACTCACATTTAGCTTGAGAGCTACTATAAATCCCATATCCTTTGCTGCAGTTGTACTTCCTAGGCCATCTTTTCCCAATTTGTTTATGTGTAGTTGATCATTCCTGTCTAAGTGTTCCTGTCTTTATCTTTGTCCCTATTGAATTCCATCCTATTTTTTTCAGATAATTTATTCAGTTTGTCAAGATAATTTTGAATACTAAACCTGCCCTGCAGAGCACTTGCAACCCTCCATGCATGGTATTCTCTGCAAATATTATAAGTGTACTCTCTTTGCCATTATCCAAAATCGTTCGCGAAGCTATTGAATAAAACTGGACTCAGGAAAATCCCTGTGGAATCCACTGGATATGCCTTTCTAGCTTTATTTTGAACCATTGATAACTATTTTCTGAGTATGATTTCCCAACATATTGTGCACCCACCCTCTAGTAGGTTCGACTAGGCTATATTGCCCTACTTTGTTTCTGACAAGGTCATGTATCAGAAGCCTTCATCTCTTCCTTTAGGACTGATACAGCATGGGTAGAGAGGACAGGCTTGCCTATCCCATACTGCCAATGTGCCTTATTCAGGATCAGGGTAGATCCTGTCAGTCTTTAGCTTTTATATAATTACAGGTTAACACCCATATGTTCAGCACCACACAACCCAGAATAAGGTAGAACCCAGACAGAGGAAAGGTATATAACCCCAGACTCTAATCTTGCAAGTCAATCAGTGTAAGTGTTCCCCTCTGCCTATATGACATTCCCATGGCTTCCTGAGTGCCCTGCACAATGGGAGGCTTCTGCCAGTATGGATCAGCTCACACAGCTGGAGACTAAAAGGCTGATTTATACTTTTAAAATGTGTACTCCCAGACAAGGGAGCTGACAGTCTCTACAGGCCCCGGGCAAGGTGGGGGCCCCTGCTCCACACTCCCAGAAGGGGCAGGGCCTTGGGCCACTGCATGGAGCACTCCACACGAGGGATGTTAAATTTCCATTAATCAGTTAATTGGGTAGTTGATGGAATTTCCATCAACTATTCGATTAGTTGGTAAGGGAGACACTCGCTATCCCGCTGCACCTCTCCCTTTGAAATGTACAAGAGCTGCCCACGCCTCTTGTACATTTCAAAGGAAGAGGGCAGCAGGAGGCTCTTATACACTTCAAAGGGAGAGGCGCAGCAGTAGGGACGCCTCTGCCTCCCCTGCCTCCTGTGGAGATGGTGCTGGGGGGAACTGGCTTTTAGCCTGGGTTCCCACAGCAGCACTGGCTCCTGCTCCCCCTCCCTTGCTGACTCTCTCTGATAGAGGCAGCAAGGGGGGGAAGTGACTATTCAAGTGACTACTCGACTATCTGATAAGATTATGCTTATCAGGTAGTTGACTAGTTGCTTACATCCTTATTCCACACTGCCTGGAGCATTCTGTGCCCTTCCTCTCCCAGGCTTCAGAGATGCACAGAGCATGGCGCTCCAGCAGCAATTTAAAAGGCCCGAGGCTCCAGTCACTACCACTGCCACAGTAGCAGCAGTGGCGGCCAGGAGCCCCAGGCCATTTTCAATTGCTGGGCCCATGGGCACCTGCCTTCTTTGCCCTCTCCTGTCAACAGGCCTGCTCCCATATCTTTTATTAAGAAAGCAGCAATGTAATTTTGCATAAGCCACAATATGGGTAACAAACAGTGTGAACAATGATGCTGGTTAACTTTCTTTGAGAAAAGACAGGGAAAATCTCCCAAAGGGGAGTTTTAATCCTTCTTTGGAACAAGGGAATATGTAAATCTCAGTATATTGCATTAAGAACTGAACTGAAGGTCTGGGTAACTCCACATCTCCTGTATTTAATCTTTAAAAATGATGCCCTCTGAATTTTTAAAGTAGAAATTTCCATTTTTTGTACTGGAAATTACTAGTAATGATGCTGTAACTTGAAAGGTAGCACAAACTCTGTTTCAGAACTTGAGCACTCAGCTTTTTTTGTTTCTTGGCTCAATTAAAAGTGAACAGATTGGCATTCCTCATTTCCTATCAGTGATGCCTGAAAAAACTAGATCTGGACATTTTGCTGCACAACTCTACAAATAAAAACTGATCTTCAAAAAAGAACATAATGTACAGAGTACCAGATCGGTGCATTCATGTGTACGCTGATCTCGCTAAATGAATTTGCAGCACGGCTGGCTAAGTTGTGTGTACATAAAATTAATTCACTACTACTTATAACCTAAATGTTCTCTACTAGATACAGTTATCTGTGGCAATGTGTAAAAGACTTTCCTTTCCTAGACTACTCATCGTTGAGGTCAAAAGGTTATAGAGCATTCCAACAGCCAACTTTGGCAGACAGGTCGCCTTTTAGTTTTGTGCCAGAACCAAGAATCCCTTCTTCCCCCTTTTTAAAAAACATTCTTCTTTCATCCCTGTAACAGGAGGCCCAAGCAGTTTGCTTGACCTTTAATGAAGGTTTGTGGGAGGGAAACGTGCCAGAGCTTCTGGCCTGTTGTTCATAACTGTAGCTTTATCTCATCTTGTGGCTCAGAACGCTGCTCAGCTTTCGTCAGAGAATCAGGAGTGGAGGCCCCTCTGGGGCACACTATCTCAGGATTAGCAAAAGGATGAAAAAGAAAAAGAGGTTTATCTTAATGATGGACTATTCTTCATCTTCTCAGCTACCAGCATTATCTGCCTGCACTGGAAAACATTTCCTGCACGTTTCATTAAAAACTATTTTGTCAGAAAACATGAAAAAGAGAGCGGATTAAAACTGCCTGGTTTCAAGTGTGTTTTATGATGGCCCTTTCCTCTTGCTCCTCTGTACTCCCTTACCTTTCAGCCACTGAAGACCAGAAGATAACAAAGGAGCCATTTTCAACTAAACACTGACTTGTGGGCTGCTGTGAGATTAGAAGAGGATGGATTCAAACAACCGCTTGGACCAGACATGAAACTCATGTTTGTTCTTTTTGGTGTGACTATAGTACATGCAGTACAATAACAGCAGAATATTGCATGTTTCAAGCCACCTGGCAGGAGATGTTTTATGTTTTGAAGCTTTGATTTTGTGATTATGATTAAACATTTTCATACCCATGAAAGTAAAGTGGTCCCATGTAAACCCATTATTATGACTATGGAACATTGGAAGTTACCATCATTGTCTATTGGCTACGGACCACATTCTGCCACTCATATTCAATCAGAGTAGTGCTTGACTCTGTGACTAATTCCAATGAAATCAAGGAAAATCAGTTGAGTTTGAGTAAGAGCAGCAGAATCTGGTGCTTTATGACTTGGTCTTTCTTGCTGTCTCCCCAGGTTACATTTTGACTCCCTTTGGCATTTTTGCAACCAGACCTGGACTCCAAATCTGATCTTCAGATGTTTTACTCTGACTCCTAATAGATGGCTGCTATTTCAGAGCCATTGATATGCGTGTTTTTTGGCTGGTCCTTACACTGTACTTATAATTCCCTCATAGGCAACTGCTCTTCAGCCAAAATTCATAATTTTGCAGCAACTGCGATTCTTATTTGTTTGTTTTTTTCTTGCTTTTCCATCTACAGGTCTCAGTTAAACTTCTCTGATAGGAAGGTTTTTGTTCCCCCTGAAACACACAACAGCAGGGGAATTATTATTCTGTCATCCATATTCCCTATCTACCTTCCCCTGAAGCACTGGCTTATTAAAACTAGCATTGACCCTGTACAAAAAGTGCCAGTAGGTTTGCCTCTGCTATATAACTTTCCTCTGCGGTATACCTTTCCTGTACATTGCTTTTATTGTCTTAATATGCACATGGTACTTTCTCCCTGCTCATATGACCAGTGATTATTAGCCAGGTCTAGCTAACATTTAACTTGCAACTGAATCTTATAATTGAAAAAATGCAAACCAGAACTTTGGTAAAGCAACTGGGGAGAATCTGTAGCATTGTTTAATTAGAAAGCTTTAAATTATGACAAATTAAAGACTTTTAGATAGACTTTCATTGTTTTACCCTTTTAAAGTAACCAAGTTGAATTTATAAGGAAATATCTAGTAAAAGTGTGCACTTTATGGATGAAATGCATCCCTATATAGCAGGCCAATAAAAGTCCTAAATTAAGTCTCCACCAACGTGAGCAACCTACAGTTTAAATTTTTATTTAACACTTCTATAATGCTCTATATATTCAGTGCACAGCTCCAATTGACCTGGGCTCTAGGGATTCTGTGTTTCTGAAAAACAGACCCCGATTGTCTCAAGCTGGGCACCCAAAACAATGCATATAACTAGTGTCCAGCTGTGGCAAGTTTTCTTTACGTGGTTTGCCCAGCATTACATAGAAACACTAGGGTAGTGACAGGTATAGACTCCAATTAGTCAGGGTGACATTTATCTGCCTTAGACTCAAGACCATCCTTTCTCTTCCTGAATTACTCTGCCTTTTTGACTACACATTTTCGAACTTCTGTGACAAATCAAGTGAGGGGTACTGTAGACAGTAGCACTACTGTGCACAGAATGGGACTATATTCCAAGGGGAGGAAAATAGTATGTAAACATGTAATGTAAATACTGTATTATAATGCATACCCAGCAGAGAACTGATTTGCGTTTGCACAGGCAACATTTTCTCTAGTAGTTCTCAACTTTTGAACCTTGCAACCTTCAATTTGTAACCTTACTATTCAACATTTGAGGTAGTTTCTTAATTTTTGAAACCAGAACAGGAAGCATATTGGGGGAGCATATTGAACCTGACATAGGCCATTGGTGGAATTGGGACCTTTTAGATCTATAGTGCATCCTGCCACCAATTAAGTGAAATGAGTAAGTGGTAACAACAGTAAGCTATTCTATATGGACCAGCTATCAGAAAAGGATGAGAGGAACATTTTTCCAATAGATTTTATTTGCTGACAATAGAGCAATGTTAGGACCAGGAATTCTTGGTTCCATTCAAAATTGTCCTCTACTGGCTATAAATCTTTGTCTCCATCTCCCAGGTCCTGCTTCTGTCCCTCTTTGATCCTATTCTAGTCTATCCTTCCATTCCAGATCCTTGCCCTATTTTCTCCACCCACCTATTCCTCAGACCTCTATAGCTGAATCAGGTTGCTTTTTCCTTGCTAAGTCGAAATCAGTGACTTGAGACAGTGAGAACAGGAGAGAGTGTCCTTGCTCTCAGTGCTGGTGTCACCGTAGTTCCTGATAGTTAAGAGAATTATTTATGCAAACTACCTTGCTCAGCCTTGGCCTGGCACATGATCTGTGGGGATAGCATATGCTTAGCCCATTTAAGCATGTGGTAATTGCATGGGGATGTAATGTGCTCTGTGCAGGTGGAATTTTGGTTAGAGGCCAGCAGTATTATTCTCCAAAGAATTTGCATATGTTTAGTGAACATACCAATCTCTAACAGCCAACTCTCACATGGAAATTTTCATAAGTTGGCCGAATTTGGATGGATAATCATAGGGATAGAAGAAGACATATCCCTGCTATCAGTGCAACACCTTACTGAATTTCAGGGTCCCTGCTCCGAAGCATGAAGCATTGGGACTTTATTTGAGCATAAGAATTTTTTAACTTTATAAGGGTAAAGTGGGTTTGGATTTATTTTTTTCTGCAACCCATTTTTTAGAAACAGCCATGCAATTTTAGTTGAAACTTAAAAAACAAACAAACAAAATAATAATAATAATAATAATAATAATAATAATAAAAAATCAGCCAAGGAAGGTATCTGGAAAATGAAACACCCTAAATGTGAAAGAGAGATACATAGATGCATAAGAGTGTGTGTTTTAAAATTGATATGTGTTCTCAAATCTAGTTAGAACATAAAGAACTTTAAAAGCCAGACTCCCTATCTTATCTTGGTGCTGTTCTTCTGGCTACTTTACACTCCATGGGTTGACCCCTGCATCTATTGAAATCACAAGAAAAATTCCTTTTGACTTCAATGGGGCTTCAGGATTCCACCCTCTCTCAGTCTGCTTACTTTAGAGAATGTGAATAATATTCCTTACTTCAGCCTTAGTCCGGAATGCACACATGTAGTGCCTGTCACTTTGAGTAGCTTCATTCAACTTAATGCAATCAAGACCTTAAAAATCAATAAGGCCGCTCATGGTAGTAACCATTGAACTTAGTAGCAAGTTTTTTGCAGGATTAGATCTAGATGAGGAATAAAGTGTTTGCCTAAAGGAGTTTGGATCAATTCCTGGAGGCCTAATCCTATAGATTGCTCTGAGTTTTAGTGGTTATTATCATGAGTAGCCTCAATAACCACATTCCTATGAGTTGTCACTACAAGTAATAGTAAATTTTGCAGAGCTGGAACCTAAATAAGAGCATCGTTCATGTGAGAGTTAGGCCCTATTTAACATGAATAAGTTGGTAGAGATCTTGAGCTATTAACTAGAGAGGCCTGTTTTCTTTCTCATTTTTCTGTTAACTTCTGGGATTACTCATGCAAAAAAGGGCTTTCAGATCAGGCCCCAAAAGGCACATGAGGTTCTTAATCATTACCAAACTCCACTTTGTATGAACAACTCCTAAAAAAGCTCCCTTATAATATTTCTTTGGACAAAAAATATTGAGATCCAGTTATTAATGTGCCTATCAATATGTGTTAGTCACATATGAGTAACCTTTCATGTAGTTGTGTAAATACAAAGAACTCAGCCTGAGATAAACTTGGTAACTGGACACTGAAACTCAAACATTTATATGCCGTGTTCCTGTAGGAGTGTTGGAGTTTATCTCTCTCACCAACAGAAATTGGTTCAATAAAAGATATTGCTTCACTGACCTTGTGTGTCAAACATTTATAAATTTGTTTTTAAGGGGTTGGCAAGAAGCTTAAAGCAAGAAAATGTAGATGTGAGGAAGGAAAGGTTATTGGTGTACAGTTATGGGCTAGATCATTACATCTGGTGTTGGACAGTGGGGCACAGCCTGGGAGGTTATACCAAACCCTTGGGTAAATCATCACACCCACTGACTAATAGCAGCCCTTCCTTGCTAGAGTGACTATTAGTCAAAAACCTCAGCACTTTTCACAAGCATGGGAATTGACAGGGAGAGAATGCGGATGGATAGAATTACCTTGTGAGAAGCAGGACTCCTTTTCCTCTGCCCTGTCTTCCATTATGCATGCCCGACATCACTGCCGGTTATGGGTATCATATGGTATATATTTCCTTTTTGCTATCTCTGAAGGGAGGAAGGTGTGTGCACATGCACCTGGTGGTAGCACTGGCAGTTGTACTTAAAGCACATCTGTACTTTAATGCAGTTGTATGGATTTGCCTGTTTGGGTATATTAGGGTTTGTAAACAAATGTTCTTCTTGTACTGGTACATGAAGACTTTGGAGCAATAGAATGGAGTTTGCACTATCTGCATGGCCTATTACTGAATTGTATTGGGCTTCCTCTTTCTGCAGCACCACAACAACCTGTTCCTGTGGGTTTCTTTCCTGATCCAGGTGCTGGAGGAGTGGAAGTGGTGGCCTGTTAGGATGCAGCCCAGCATAATGTTCCAGATGCCATCTTGAAAAGTGATACCAGAGACACAGTAGATACCAGATAAATATTCCCTTCCTCATTACTTGGCCCACATTCCAGTTAATTGGGTGAATCATTTGCATAAAGTGCAATCAGGCTATAAGCTCTTTGTTCTGCATGTATAGCACCCATCCTAGACCATGACTACGATTGCTGGGCATTACAGTAACATACATAAAAATAACCTTCTATCTCAGCGGTTGGTGAAGCCTACACTTAACCTCTCCCTTTGTTGCTACTGATCATTGTTATCCCCTCTTGTTATTTGTAGAAACCTCATTTTTCTGAGTCTAACTAGTACAAGGTAGTACAAAATGGCAACTGCTCTAGAGCAACTCCAGGGTGAACACTCTAAGATTTGTGCTAGAACTTCCACATAGTTAAATATTCCCCAGCCAGCAGATAAGAGGGCTTGAGTTGCAGCAAAGTGGAGCTCAGCAGTTTAATTCACAAGAACAGTCTAATATAGCAAAAGGTTTATTTAAATACCTCTACTCTCAATGCCCCAGATTCTCAACTGATAAAAAAAATAAAAAATCAGTGTAGTTCTCTTGACTTCAATGGAGCTACACCAATTTATGCCTGCTAAAGATCTGACCCACCATTATCATACACAAATCTGATAAGCAAAAACACATGCAGATTTTTTTAGCTTTAATTATGCTCTAGACAGGTCCCATAAAAAGCAAAATGTAGCTTTGCAATAATCATTCATTGCTATGTTACAAAGATTATCACAGTAGGCTCTCCTATACAAATTACAGTTCACATAATAGGCTCTCCTATAGAAATGATGTTCAAAACTCTCAAACACACACAGTGCCATATTAAATGATCACAGCCAAAGTCAATCCAGGAAACTATGTTTTGTTTCAAAAAGTATCCTGTTGGATGGGTTTTCTGTATTATCCTCTGAGTGGTAAATTCTTGCTCAAATGATTGTATTAAGTGTGAATTTAATGCATCACCCATTACTTTTCTAAATGCACAGGTTTCTCTGGACTTCTTTTTCCTGATTCAGGCCCAGAGGTTCATAGAGAGGAGATACTGTTAAAAGCTAGAGGCTCTAGTCCTGTAACCCTTTCTCACAAGTATTTTCAGGATAGGGCTCCAAGTTAGGAATAAAGCCATATTAAAATTTACATTAGCAATAGATGATAAATAATGCTAGCAAAAGAGCTGAAAACTCTATTTAAAATGCAGTTATCTGAAGATCAGGAGCTAAAGAAACAACTTGTTGGGTGACATCTCCCAGACTGACACTTGGTAATGAGAGAAAGAAGAGAGGATTGTTAGAAGCTTTATAGCTGCTGGAATTTTTCCAGAATTTTACATCCACTGAAAATGTGTGGTCACTTGACAGATATACTGGTTTGTTTTCTTCAAATGATATTTTCATTGTTTTCTTGTATTTAAATTAATATTAACTGCCTGTGTAACTTAGAACAAATGCACACTTTGTCTGACAAACATATCTTCCTCTGATTACATCAAATCTGAATGGCCTCTGATATGAATCTCAAGAGTTGTCTTGGACTTGCTTTCTCTCAGCATTTTAATTCCTGATTTGCAAACAAAGCTCTTTGCATGTTGGGTTATTAGGTTCAATTTGGCTGTTTTTCCCTCCTCAAATCCTTTGGCGCCACATATCTCTTAAAGTGAATGATGTGTGGTAGTGGAGAAATCTCCATTTTTGCATTAAGTCTCTGGCCTGCTACCTAATTTCATTACAGAAGGATAAGTTTCCTGCCCAACTCTAAATTAAATGTATTTTATTTCTTGTTTTGTTGAAAATTGTCATAGAATGTAATATGTTATGTCTATGCATTATTATCTGGTTTTATATTGTCTGATCTTGTATCTTTGAGGTGTAAAAAGGCATTATTTTCCTGAACTGAATCCAATAACATAAGAAATAGGGGTCACCAAATGAAAACAATAGGTAGCAGGTTAAAAACAAACAAAGGGAAGTTTTTCTGCATGTAGCGCACAGTCAACCTGTGGAACTCCTTGCCACAAGATGGTGTGAAGACCAGGACTTTAACAGGGTTCAAAAAAGAGGTAGATAAATTCAGGGAGGTTAAGTCCATTAGTAATTATTAGCTAGAGTGGGTAGGAATGGTGTCCGTAGCCTCTGTTTCTCAGGGGCCGGAAATGGATGAAAGGAGAGGGATCACGTGATGATTACCTATTTCTATTCACTTCCTCTGGGGTATCTGGTATTGGCCATTGTCAGAAGACAGGATATTGAGCCGGCTGAACCTTTGGTCTAACCCAGTATGGTCGTTCGCTTTAATGAAAAACACATGAAGTTTGCAGTATTTAGGAAGATACAAGTTGTAAGCCATATATGCACTTTTTTTTTATTAATACAAATCAATAACATTGACAACAAAACTACATTTTCCGTACATATTATTTTGTAACAATTTAATTCAATCATAACAACACATACAAGGACAAATTCTGATCTTGGTTATGAACATGTAGCTCCTTGTAACATCAACAGGAGGCATTCATACATATATATCATTTCAGATTAATGGAGAAAACTCAACAAACAGCACACTGTGAAAATGCATTAATTAATGTAGCCATGGAACTGGATAGGAAATCCTTTAACTCCTGTTGCTTATTATTAACATGTTAAGTTAGTTTTCAAGAATAGCCAGACTGAGCAAACCAACATACAGTCCTGTTTTGTAATGTGGCACTTAAAATTTCCAGGTTTATTTCCTTATCTGTTGTTAACCAGTATAGTTTCATGGACTATACCACTTTACAAGAGCTGAGGATCTAGCAGTCACTTCCAATTTTGCATTACATTGTAAATGGAATGTTGTTTTTGTGTTTAACTTGCACCATGTCTAAGAGGAATCAGACTGTACTTTATACAGAATGGAACATTCTTCCTGATGTGTGAAGTAAACTGTACCTGGTGGTGTTATAAGATCTAGATCACACAAGTATCTCCCTGCCAATCTTTGAAACAGATACTTGATGCTGACTTTCTTCCACGTAAATAAAGGCTGCTAGTTACTCGTTAAATGTTGTTGCACATTACGTGAGCGAAAACAGACTGTTGCCGCTAGACTGAGTACATGATAAATGACGGTTTATTTGAGCCACTCAATACTGTAAAGAAGGAACCATATTTTTAAGGACAGACACAATGTGGTAAATTTTGAAGTGTGCATGCATACTACCAGTGTTAAAACTCTTCCAGATGCGCTTTAGCTATATCCATCATAGCAAAGCTATCATAGAAAGCACTCTCAATTTTTTCTGAATAAGTATGATGGCCTGAGAGAAAGACATAGAAAAAAATCACTTTGAGTATTTAATTTCACTCATTGGCAGCATAAGCAATACATTACCAGCATAAATACAGAACTGGAGAGAATAAAGAAAGAGGCACTTGGTTGTTCCCCAGAATATAATACAATTTCACTTTGAAAATTCTGTCATTGCCTATTCACATTGAAAAGGGCTTCTTTTTGTCTGACTTTTCAGACTGCTGGCCCATGTATTTTCTTTAGTTATATATATAAATATAAATACAAATATTTAAATGACATGCTATAAATTAAATAGGAAGCTTCTGAACAAAAATGCAAAAATGCAAGCGATCAACTGAAGCAAAACAGATAGGAAGGTATCTGTTTCCTGTCTGAATAAGTGTGATATGAGCTGCCAAATCATAGTGCTGAGGTCTGTCATACTTTAAGGCGTTACTTTTATGGATGATGTAATTCTTGGATGATCAAATATTCCATACCCTACCTTCCTGAAGTGCTGTGATGGTAGAAATTGCCTGAAAATATGTAATTTTGTTTAGATCTTACTCCAAAACTTAGAATAAATCCCTGATCTTGTCTTGAGTGTTGTGCAAGTGACTATTGACTTCAGTGGGATTCTGCATGGGTGGAGTTTGCATACATTGAATTCACTGAAGATTACTGGCTTACATTTTGTCAGTGGTTCTTATGTTTGCCTATTTATGGCCTGATCTTGATTGTTTGTGTGGCTTCTCATGCCTGCAAGGAGTTTAACTGAAGCCCACGACAGCTTTATGTGTATGCAACCATCTGTGAAGATGCACTGACAGGACTGGTGCCATAATTTGTAAGGCTATGTCTACATTGCCAGGTTATTTTGCAATAAGTTATTTTGAAATCACAACTTTCGAAATAACTATTTCAAAATAGTGTGTCCACATTATAAGGAAGCTTTGAAATTAGTCCAAGGCAGGCTTGCTTGATGTGGATGCACTACCTCAACTTAGAGCCCCAGGAAACACTGGGGAGTAATTACTTTGAATTACTCTGGGGAGCAGTGTCAGCCAACAGTCAGGGCAGTGTGTGTGTGTGTGTGTGTGTGTGTGTGTG
>CM057845.1:163568501-163594290 GCA_030068395.1 Apalone spinifera | reverse complement strand
CTTCAAGCAAGCAAAAATGGATGTTACAGGGGGGTTCCTGTCTGGCTACAAGCAGTTATTTCCAAATAACAGCAGCTGAGCATCCACACAAACCCTATTTTGAAATAGCAATTTCGAATTAGACATTATTCCTCATAGAATGAGGGGTTATTATTTCAAAATAACAAGCCCATTATTTCAAAATAATTTCAAAATAACGCCCTTGCTGGGTGGACTCTTACCTTAGCTATGTCTAGAATGCAGGCTTCTTTCGGAAGAAGCTTTTCTGGAAGAGATCTTCCAAAAAAACTTCTTCCGAAAGAGAGCATCCACATTGTGAAAGTGCATTGAAAAAGCCACCTGCTTTTTTGACAGATAGCATTCACACTGAATGGATGCTATCTCTCATGTAAGCTGTGATTACTATGGGCAGAATGGCCACCAGGGTACATGTGCTTTTTCCTCTATTTGGGTAATATATCAAATCAGAGAATAATCAAGATTTGGTAAAGCATTTTTGCATTCATTGTGCAGTTTCTCAGCATTTATTTTTATATTTTGGCATTAAAGACTTAAAAAATATAGCACGATGAAGTTGAAACTATATGTACAAAAATCAGCCCCTAAAAACCTGTAGAAATATTTCCCTGTATGTTATCATAAATATAGCTGAATATAAAATAATTTAAAAAAATCATTTTGGACAGGAGGAAATGCTGAAAAGCATAAATTAGTGAAATTTTACAGAATTAGATTATATATAATAAATTACAAAATGGATTGCAGTGTTACACTGGGTAAAGACAGCAATATTTGACATCCAGTTTGTAAGATTTGCCAAACTTATATCATTTTGGGAGGCTTAATTGATACATGTTTGTCAAGTGCTTTGAGATCTGCTGAAGAAAGACATTTTAGAAATAAACTGTGGGTACTCAGAGGTCTATTAATTTTATAGAGCTGTTTTTATGACACATTTCAAATCAGTGTGAATCACAACGGATTTTTGAAATACTAAAATGTATTATGGGTAATTTGCAAAGAACTTTTTAGATATTAGCCATGGGTACGTTGACACTTGTATCCTAGTTAGAACTAGGGATGCAAATGTAGGCGACAGAAATTGCTAATGAAGTGGGAATTTAAATATCCCATGCTTCATTAGCATAAACTCACCCGTGCGCTGTTTCGGAACTCAGCTGTTTTGAACCAGGAAGTACGCTCCAGGCCGCGTTACTTTGAATCAAACCTGTTGGTTTGAACTAACATTACTCCTCAAAAAATGATTTGAACTAACAAAACCCTATATTTAAATCCCTGCTTCATTAGCAATTTCGGTTGCCTTAATTTGCATCCCTAGTTCAAACTAGGGTGCAAGTGTAGACGTACCCCATTAGATATTAGCTATTTTTTGTTATGATATATACAAGACTCCTGAAAGACTTTTTCCCCCTTCAGGAGTGGTTTTTTTGTTTTGTTTTTACTTTAGGAATATCAAGTTTTCTATTCTCTGTAGATGGTGAAAGTCTCTGCGCATATTTATTGTGAAATCTCAACCTTAATTTGACTCTTCAACACTAGTACCCTTTATTCAAAATTCAAAATTGAGAAAACATATAAAAGCTAGGGAAAATGAAAGGAAGGACATATCTTATCCAGTTACTCTGTTCAGGCACATGCCAACTTTGATGCCTGAGAATATATGTTTTATGTATTGTGAATAGATAATCTATATGAACAATATGTATGAACTAGGGCTTAAAGCGATTAAAAAATTTAACTGCGATTAATCACGCAATTAATCACATGCACCTCCCCTTTGAAATGCCATTGTGGCGTTTCAACGGGGCAGCACTGCATGGAGCCCAGAATCAGATGTAGTCCCCAACTGACCCTGGGCTCCATGCAGCGCTGCCAGAGCAGCACTTCAAAGGGGCTTTGCAAAGCGGAACCGGGGATCAGCTTTGCACTCCAGCTGATCGCCAACTCCGCTTGTGCTGTCCCTTTGAAGTGCCGTTTTGGCGCTTTACAGGGGCAGCGCATTAGAAGGCTGGGATCAGCTGAAGATTCCAGCTGATCCCCAGCTCTGCTTGAGCTGCCTCTTTGAAATGTTGGAGTGGCACTTCAAAGAGGCAGCACAGCATTAATGCCTGTGATTAACGCATTAAAAAAATTAAAGCTTTAATCCTGTCCTGCGTTAATTGCAGGCATTAACGCTGGTCGATTGACAGCCCTAGTATGAACAATCTATATAAACAATCTATGTAAACAATATGACCATTTGACATAATTATGGTTCTGTTTCTGTTCATATAAAAAGTTATATCAAGGAACTTCATGAATTTATCTTTGCTTTTTGGATTGGAAAACTTTTTAAATCTTGGTCTGCAGATAATAATACGATATGTTAGGGGCGTTATTTCTGGCCTTCAGGTCTATTCTTCAAGGGAACTCATCATTGTTCTTTCCTCGATAGAATTTTGTAGTCACTTTTTTTTTATCATCAGATAAAGAGAAGTTTGTTGGAGAATACCTTACAGTGCTGTAACAAAAGTTCATTTAATGTTTTTGTTAAAAGGTCAAAGAACATGCCCACACTATTTTATACAAAACACAGAGTTAAAATATAACTGCTTACTTTCTTAGCAAAATTGGTAACTTGATATTGCTGTTTGGGTTTTTTTATATTACTATATATGACTGTTCCAGTTCCTCTTTCTAGCTATAGTCTACTGTGACAGTATATCTTCCCAATAACTTCATGAAAAAATATTTATTATATCATGCTGGCTTGACATTCTAAATGTGGAAGTTTGAGAATACCCTATGCATTTAATTTTTTGTGACCTGATTCAAACTGAAGTGAAACCTAACTTAACTCATTTCAATTACCTTAAATCAGGCCCTTAAAGGTGAAATTGTAATAGGGACAGGCTCAAGATACCTACATTTTAAGTTGCAATGTTCACCACAGTCATGATAAATGAATTAAATCTGTTTCTGTTGCTCAAGATTCCAGCACCTTTCTTATGTCATCCCAGCAGAATCATGGATCATAAAATTGTCACTAAACTCACACAGATGTAATCTCATGAGAGCTACATCTTTTTTGGCAGTATATTTATTATTATAATCTTGTCTTATGCTGCATGTTGTATAGAAATTTTGGTTTTCCAGGTTTACCAAGAAGGGGATTACCAAGTAGAAGAAATGACGAGGTTTTCTGATAGTGAAAGCTTTCAGTTTCCTAAGAGTTTTATGCTCAATTTTCAATGATCTTATATTTATCTACAACTATAGAAATCACAGTTTATTCTGCAGTGCATTAATACCACATTGAATCTAAAAGATAACTTCCAATGTCACAAAAAAAGGAAAACCAATAGCTATTTCAAGTAGTCTCATGTAAAACTCATCAGTTTTGCTTTGTAGAGACTTGTGTTTTGGATTCAGTTCATGTTTTTTGGATGCAGTTCCTGTGGGCTCATTGTCACTGAGTTTTACTTTGATTTTTATGTCTCAACCATTTCCCAAGACTCTGCTTAGGACTTCCATGGTTTGCTTAGTTTTATGTTTTGCAGTCTTGCAAAATCATCACTCACTTCATTGTTTCCACTGAAAGTTGTAAGTTGGCTTGGGCTATTCCAAATATGGTCCAAGGTTTACTCAAAAGGTTGATCAGGTTCTTGAGAAGTCAGCCACATATTTCAGGTTTCAGTGTGAAAGTTTTGCACCATTCTCAGCCTAAGCCACAACATAAAAGTGAATATATAAATACTTCAAAATACTTTCTCATGATGATTATTATCAGTCTGCACAGTGCAATATAGAAAATACAGAAGACTCACTACTTCTTCTAGTATGATGGAGACCCAAGTTAGAAAAGCTTTGACAAATGGAAAAAACAAACAGAGCCTAAAAAAAACATCTGAATGATCATATTGTTCATGATTTAGCTATATTTTTATGGCTTTTTTATTAGCAATACGAGGAGCAAATTGGAGATTTAAGGAGCAAATTGAGGATGGTTTTGTGCAAGTTGGAAGTGCTGCAAAAATTACTTTTCTTGTGGTATTGCTGGAAAATCAGGAAATGTTGGGAATTTCTGGAGGAGGCTACCTTGTGCATATTCCAGACCAAATTCCACATCAAGGATATCTAGTCAGGCTTCTTAACCCTCTCCCTCTTCCCTTCTCCTCTCCCCCAAATCCTAAATCAACCCAAACAAAACCCCAAACCACAATTTATGGATTCACATATAAATTGATCCAAACCTCAAAATTTCGAGATCCACTCATCTCTAAGAAGAACCCAACAAAATGCTAATGGTAAATATGTTAGTAGTTAAGTAAGAGGCCTACCACATATAAAATGCTGCAAATCCTTTTCACTCTGTGTGTGTGTGTGTGTGTGTGTGTGTGTGTGTGTATGTGATGCTGCAAATCCTTTTCACTCTGTGTGTGTGTGTGATTTTCATTCTATTGTGATGTCAGACGTTGTGTTGAAACAATTAAGAAAACAAAAGATATTAATCAATAATCTGTCTGCTGCAGACTTCTTTTTTAAAGACACATATGGAATAACAAAATACTTTTGTTTTGAGAAACAAAATACTTCAGGAAATCAGGGTTTCAAAAGCCTATATGATATCCGGAAGTATTAACGATGGCTGCTTCAGGAATTCTTCATTATGCGGAAGATGGAAAACAACAGAAGTAATAAGAGAGCTCCCAGTTGCCTACACATCAAAGGTGATTCAAATAAAAGTCACTTGTAATCAGTGCTCAATAAATTGTCCCTAGAATGTAATCATTAAGGTAAAATGCCCACTTTTCAAAATAAAGATGAAGGTTGATTAATTTTGCCACATGGGGAATATATGTATAATGAAATATCAAGATCAAAAATAAAACACAGGACCAGATCCTTGGCTAGTGTAAATATTAATGGGAAGACATGTATTTGAACCAAATGAAGATCTGGCCCATAAAATCTGTTGGTCTCTATCATCAGATCAAACTGAAATAATGAGAGTGTTTCTGTTGACTTTACTAGCTGTGCGAGCAGACCTCAGGACTCAAAGTATTTCATTTTCCAGAGTTTTATAATATAGAAAAGAGAGGAATTTGACTGCTGGCTGCCAGATTTGTTTTGAAGAAACAAAGATTTTTGTGAAATGTAGTCCATGAAAAAAACGTAAAAGAATTATATCTGCAATGGGCAAACCCACTGTTCAGAGATTGAGTTTGAGCACTGAAAAGGTATGCGGTCCTGATTCTGCAACCCTTATTTGTGCTGCTAGTTTCAACAATAGTCATCGATTTGTAGTTCATGCAGCACCTGGATCTCCCATTACTCTGAGTGGGATTTGTCAGTACTTTGCACTGCTCAGGACTTGAACCAAGATTCCGAGATAGCTTCTATACATGGAACCTGCAGACTCTGCCAAACTGGAAGGAAGTGATTTTCCTATGACTACTGTGTTAGCCCTTCATTCTGATAAGGGTAGAAATGCTAACAGCTTTTTCTATAGTGTTTTATCACCTTTGCTCTCATCCCAGTGAGCAGCAAGGAGCTTGATCCCACGCAGAATGATGAATGTAAAAAAAATGATGCTTTCAATTAAAATTATCCAGTTGTTCAATTCTAATTTAAATGCATAGAGAGTAGCCTTTCTATGACCCCCAGAATCAATGGCCTTATTTTTATATTTGGGTTGACATTTCACCCCATGTTGATACCAAACAAACCAAGATTCATTCCTGACTATGATCAGTTTATTTGGAACTGAATGAGGCCATTTATATCATTTATGTACTATTTCTAGATCAAGAGTGCTTAGCTGCCACGAACAGAATTGGAATACCCTGATGATTTACACATATATGGTGAAATGGCCCCAGACCCAAAGAGCTTGTATTTAAGAGAATAAGAATGGCTTTGTGGTCAAAGCAATGAACTGGGATTCAAGAAATCTGGTTCCATCCTTGACTAAATCACAGAGTTCCTGTGTCACCTTGGTGAAATCTGAATCCATGTACCCCATAGTTCCTCACCAGGCAAATGGGGATATTTCTTTTCTCCCACTCTTGTCTATCTTGGTTAGGTCATAAGTATTTGGGTTAGTGATTCTCTTACTATAGGCCTAACGAGATTCTATCACAATGGAGTCTCAGTTGGATGTACTATGTGCTATTGTGATGCAAAAACATTAGGAGAAGGTTGGAAAAGGAAGCATTGGCTTCATTTTATAGATGGGGACTTATGGCCCTCTGAGTAAATGACTTTTCCTAGGTCATACAGGAAATCTGTGGCTGAGCCAGTAGTTTAATCTAGAGCACTAGTGTTCCGATCAAGTACTGTAACCCTGAAACCATTCCTCTTCCCAAGTGTGTGTGTGCCTTTGCTCACCTGAACTTATATATGGAAATAAAAAGGTGCGATCTCTTAACTATCTCTCAAACATCATAATGAATCTACTTTCCCATTTTCCTAAATAAATCAGTGCAGTATTTCAGAAATGTTATACAAATATATGTCCATTTTCTTTAAATAGTGAAAAAAGAATATTCAGTGACATGTTAATTAATGTGGAAACTTGTGGTAAAAAACCAGTTCTACACAGAGAATTTAAAGTACAATAAAATATATTAAATTATATAACGCTGAATGCGCATTTTTCATCTTAGTTTGCTTTTTATTTAGAAATGAACTGCAATAGGTCCACCCCCATTTGCAAATTTAATCATTTCAGCAATAGAACCATGGAGGTATTTGGCATATCATGACTTAAAACCTATTTCATTCTCAGACTTCTTCAATTGCAACAGCTCCTGTTCCACTACGAAATCTGACTATGCACTTTCAGTAAATTCTGCTGCAGTATGGAGAAGTCCTTTGGGGCAGTGTCTAAGTCCCCCTTCATAGGAGTCTACCTGAATCCAATAGGCTAATGTCATTCTCCAGTAAGAGTTGCCTCTGTTGGTGGAGTAGTGGGATCTGCCAGTTTTCATAGCAAATATGTCAAAAGCATCTAAACTTCCCTGGGGGGAACTATTCCACCCTCTAAAAGACACTGTTAGGAAAAACTTCCTAATTTTCAGCCTAAATTTGCCTGTATTCTTAGAGTTGAATTATGGGATAGTGTTGACAGTTAAAAGCTTATTAAACAATATGATCAACATTCTTTTACTATTAAACACATTTGTTATTTCACTAGATTTTTATGATGTGCTCAGTTTGCACATTAAATTTGTTTGTTTACAGTAATCTTTTTAGCGATGTGCTAGCCTCTTCCAAATCATCTAGAGTGCCTCTCGAAGTTAGAAAACTGTTTTGTAGAACAACTTATTGAATGAACTTAACCTGCCTTTCTGTTTTGCAAATAATCACAAAGTGATTTCTGACCAACATTCTGAAACTTAAGGCTGCATCTAGACTGGCAAGATTTTGCGCAAAAGCAGCCGCTGCCTGTCTACACTGGACGCGAGTATTTGTGCAAGAACACTGACCTTGTACTGTACAAAATCAGTACTTCTTGCGCAAATACTCTGATGCTCCCGCTCAGGGATAAGCCCTCTTGTGCAAGTATTCTTGCGCAAGAGGGCCAGTGTAGACAGCAACGTTAATTTCTTGCTCAAGAAAGCCCGATGGCTAAAATGGCCATCGGAGCTTTCTTGCGTAAGAGAGCATCTACACTGGCATGGATACTTTTGCGCAAAGTATGTGCTTTTGCGCAAAAGCATCCGTGCCAGTGTAGACACTCTTGCGCAAATACTTTTAACAGAAAAACTTTTCCGTTAAAAGTATTTGCGCAAAATCATGCCAGTCCAGACGCAGCCTAAGTGTTTGAAAGTAGGCACCTGAATGGATCCTAGAAGCACCTGAATGGATCCTAGAAGCTGTGAAGACTTGTGCACATGCTTAACTTTACACATGGAATGGTTCTGTTAAAGTTAAGCATGAGCGCCTACAAGTGTAAATGAGAAGCTTTTTAATCTTATGAGCTGAACGCTTTCACTTGTAATATCTCTTGGTGGTAATACTAACTGTACCTCAAGGGGATAGTAAGCTTACTATCACTGAGTTTAAAACCGCTAGATGTGTTTATGTTAACTTGACACCAAGATGTATAGTAATTCTCTGGGGGCATATCTATACAGCAGCTGGGACCAAACCTCCCAACATGGGTAGGCTGCTTGAGTTAGTTCACTAAAAATAGCAGTGTGGAAGTTTCAGTTAGGGTGGCAGCTTAGATACTCAAGCCCACCTGCTTCACTGAGTCTGAGGTTGGGTGGATAGCCTGAGTCACTGCTGGTGCTGTAATGTACATGCTGCTATTTTTATTGCTTTGGCTCAAGCCCCACTAGCACAAGTCTTTCTGCCTGGGCTAGAGGGTTTACTTTAAGCTGCAGTGCAAACATACTCTGGGAGGCTAGTTTCTCAGAACTAGAGAAATCTACAAATCATCATTGACAAGGCTAGAATTCTAAATATTCCTTATTAATCACTTTGCAGACCCATCAATAATTGGATGAGATAAAGGTTGGGGTTTTTTTTAACTTAAAAATCACCGTGAAAGTTGTAAGAAGAAGCAGCTTTGGAAAATTTGAGAAACTTAATAACGTCTAAAAGTTCTGGTAAGCTCAAAGGCCAGTTTTATTGAAATGACAGGTCTAAAGAGAGTGAAGGTTTCTGCAAGGATATTTTCAGTTACCCATTGGGATGTTTTTAATCAGTGACAGGTAAAGAGTTAGTGAGGCCCTGTGCTCAGCTTCATTTTTGGCCCCCCCCCCCTTGAGACCTGGCCAAAAAAAAGAACATTCACAGTTCCTACCCCTCCCATTTTTCATTCTTTTTTCTTCTTCCTCCTCCTATATTATAAGTAATAAGAAGTAAATGAAAATAACTTGAGGTACCTTGATTATTTTTGTAGTCTAACTTTGTTTTCACAGGCTACTTGTAAATTGCTGAGGGTCCTGGTGGATCACTTAATGATCTTATGAGCTGAACGCTCAAAAGTTGTTTGTACCAAATATTGTTTGTAATGTTTGTATACTATGGTAAAGTATTTTGGATAAGAGCACTTTATTAAAAAATATAATAACCTTTCCTCAGTCCACCTGAAAGGAGTATTTGGAGCACAGTTTGAGAACTTCTCATCTAGATAAAAGCCTGTATTTATATTAAGCTAATGTGAAAAATGTGTACAAATAAAATGTATAGATGGTGCATGAATGGAAAAATAAAAGTTTACTTCCTCTGAAGAAACATATTCAATTTGAAAAAAATATTTATTCAGATAGCTTTCCTTCTACACTTTTTCTTTACAAAATTGTAAATTAAGTCAACATAAGTAATATTTTTAAAGGGGCTCTTTCAATTATCAATATTGCTGAACTTGCCAAATGTTTCTGACATCATATTTCACAAATAACTTTAACTCATTTCAATACAGAATCAAAAATATATATAAAAAACTTTTAAAAAACACAATCTTTCTGAAAGCTCACCAAAATACTAAAAATAATAAAAAAGTTCACCAAAAAGTAAAAAATAAAGTATTAATCTAGCAACGTAGAAGAAAGATTGGAAGGTTAAGTACTATTTAAGGTAGTTGCTAACTCTTAGCCATCCAATCTTTCTCCTACATTACTAGCTTAAAATTTTATTTTTTACTTTTTGGTGCACTTTTTAAAAATTATTTTCAGTCTTTTGGTGTGCTTTTAGAAAAATTGTCTTTTTAAAAATTTTTTATTATATATATTTTTTATTTGTGTCATTTTGGTCTTAAATCTAGTGTGTTTTAACTAATAAAAACTCCAAGGTTCAAAGTATCACAACTGCTCTATCTACTGTGGTCCCTTGTAGTTTGTGGACTGTGACTGCATAAGTGTGGATGATTGGAAGCATTCACTGCTCCACCAAGCCATATCCAAAATTTGCTTGAAATTGACATGTGATTGATGTGCTTTGTGACATTGCCTTCAAATTCAATTTCAACTTTAGGAATATTGGTTTCGTGAATTTAGTTGCGGTGGAAGTAGGGCCATATTATATTGGTGATGGTGCCAATTTTGCCATTGACCAAGCCTGTTGCTTGGTCAACAGTGTACCAAAGAATAACTTTAGTACCCAGATGTATTACAGTTCTCTTTGGAATGCCTGCCATTCGATTGATCTTTATTGGGATAGCTTGATAAAGGTTAGGCACTCGTCTTTTGTGCTCAATGAGGGTATCTTGTGCTGTGATTATGAACTTTTGGGGTGTGTCTAGACTACATGGCTCCATCGACGGAGCCATGTAAAGTAGTTTACCTGGCATAGTCTATGAAGTGGGGATTTAAATAATCCCCTCGTCATTAAAATAAAAATGGCCGCGGCGCTGTGCCGACAATCACCTGATCCGGCACAGTGCGGCAGTCTAGACACGGATCGGTTGACAAGGAAAGCCTTTGTCGACCGCTCCGGTAAACCTCTAGACACATCCTTGGAGGTTTGCATTGTCCAAAGTGGACCAAACTTGATTATTGTGCTCATCTACCATTTTACAAGTTGGCATGATTCTCAAAGCTTTTCTGGGTGAAAAGTCCCCTTGTTGTTTGCTTTCCTCACATTTACACAGTAAAACCTTTAGTTGTTCTCATGTGAGTTTTTCTTCTCAAAGATTATGTAAAATTTTGATAAATGTTGTATCCCCTTGCTTTCGTATGTTTTCAGTCAATTCACAAAAGCTAAAGTGGCGCCGGAGCTACACAGCTGGTCTCATTGAATCAGGTTGCTTATAAATGGGACTGCCTGATAATGGTAGAAGTTGAAGGAGATCACCGAAGAGCAAGATGTTCAAGCCTCCAAAAAGTTCATCAACATCGATCAATTATTAGTTTGAAGAAATTATTGTTACGTGTAGCTTTTTCCTCTGGATCTTGTTCTGGTGGATTTTCTGTTTTCTCAGAGTTTTGAACCTCTTCGTTTTGCACTCTTACAACTTTGTATGGAAGGTCAGGATTTTTTGTTTTAACATAAATGACTCTTCTCAGGCTCCCTTTCATAGACAGGCCACACAGACAGAAAGCACACTCACGGGTGGCAACTTGGCGTTGATTTAACATTGCCATACATATTTTAAACAGCCTTCAAGAAATATTGCTTTGCTTCTCTCTGATTTGAGCAATAGTGTCTCTGAAGCTTCTTTCAAGACCTGTAGATTCAAATTTAATGACATACTTGGTGATATAATAGGTGATGGCAATAGCAACTCCACAAGGTTGAATGTCCATGTTCGCACAGCAGTGGCTTAAGATCGAACCTTCTTGAAGCCTCTGAAACCCATCTCAGTCAAACTGAACTTTCCAGAAACCCTTCCAACGCTTGCAATACAAATACAATGCACACCCATATGCTTGTATACGTATATGCATGTGTGTATGAAAGTTGAAAATCACATGACAGACAGACAGACAAGAACGGTGGCCATTTAATAGAAAGATTGTCTAATAAAAGGAATATTTGCCAGAAGCATTTGTGACAAGTATTGTTAAAAATATTTTCAGAATGGTTTCTACATTTGAAAAAGTTGCCTGCAAACCAACATGTACAAGTCCATACAAATCAATGGGTGATCTCAAAGCACAGACTTCATCATTTTCAATAAAATGAATAAAATGTTTCCCTTCATCTTCAAAAAGGTTTGTGTCCATGTCCTCTCAGTTGAATTCACTTAATTTCTTACTGTAGTAAGAAATTTCTTACTGTAGTGGCTTTTAGCATTTTCAACCTTACTTCTGTCAAAAAACATGCAAAATAAATCTACAGTTTCCTTTAAAGATTCACCTCTAGTCTTCAATTACCGGTATACTATTATTGTTTCATGAATAACATTAACAGTCTCAGCGATGATCTTCTCTTTTTCTTTTAAATTGATTTCATTGTCTCTAATTTCATAGAAAAATAAACTTGCTAGTTTTTTTACACTTCTCATCAGATATATCTGAGGAACCTATATTTGCTGTTAATATTAATGCCTCTGCTTCCATGGACATATAGTCATTTCAAACTTCCATTTAAAAATTTGTAACTGAGGCTAACAATTGTGCAGCATTCAATACATTTGAATCAACTTTTTGCAGTGATTTGCTGATGGCTTAAATCTTTGAAGTAAACAGTTCCACAAAATAGTAAAAACAGCAATATCATTCTTTTCAAATTTTTCTGCTAAGGATTTTGCTTCAGTTTTTGCACTTGGTTTTTCAGAATTAGATGTGGCTATGTCTAATAAGGTTCTCTTTATAACATCATAGCTCATTTTCAAAGCAAAAACAGCATTTGCAAGAGCAGACCACCTCGTGTGACAAATTATTTTGACTGTCAAATGTTTTCCATTTGCCTGCTCTAAGCATGGTTGTAGCGTATACCAGAGAGAAGCTTTTCCATTTCAAAGTGTGACTTTTTTCTCTTGCTGTGCAGCTTGTGGGCTCTCCATCCCCAGCCCCAACCCCCACTATGGGCAGATGTTCCCGGCTGCCCTTCTCACCAAATGGGCAGCCACCACTCACCAGGTGATGGCCTGCAGCATGAACATGGGCTGGAAGGCTTCAGAGGAGCTCTGGGTAGCAGCACAACCAGTGGCCGGAGAGAAGTGGTGCCTTCCCACTTCAAAGTGCCTCTTTTCTCTGGCTGTCTGTGCGGCTGACCCATGCTCCATCTGAAGCCTTCCAGCCCGTGTTCACATTGCTCACTGCCATCTACTGGCTCTCCTGAGACTGCAGCCCACAGGGGAGCCTCCTTCCTTTCTCCCTCCCCCGCCCTCTCTGGAGTGGGACTGCCCCTCCCTCCACAGCAGTTGCCCCCTATGTGGGGAAAAGGAGGGTTTGGACCCAGTTCTGGACTGCCTGATCCTGGGAGCCCTATGTCTTTGGGGAGGCCCCGTGCCAGGGCATAGTATGTTTCATTGTAAATCCACTCCTGTTTTTAATGAAGATTGAGGTAGATTTTGAGGAAGATCTGTAGGAGTCTTTTACAGGATTACAAAGAGCTAACTTTCCCTGATGCTTAACTGGAGCCACAATGATTGACAGAGTTACTGGTATGAGTTTCAAAAAAGGTAGGCCATACACTGCCAGACTTGTTACTCAAGCTAAGATATCTAAATTATCCCTTGAGTAATGCTAGCTCTCCAGCGTGTCTGATAGTCTTATGCAAAAATATATGTGTAAAATTGTTAGCTTGCCTTGAACCTGCTTAACCTTTTCCTTGAGATTGTTAATTTTATGTTTTGGTTCTGAGAATAAATCTCCCTCTTTCACATATGTAGCATTTCATGTCTTTTTGGCAGTATCCCAAAATAAAATAATAGGAAAATCTCTTCTGAAAAGCAATTTTTTCTCAATTCCCATGGGGCCAGCAAACACTTTAAACTATCCTTTATAGTGAAACATATGCTTGTTTTTAAAAGAGTCACCCTAAATAAAGATAAATATATTTTCAAGGCAATAAATATAGTCTATTGTTAGTAAGATACACACTGTACTCAAGGAAAACAATGAATAGATACCAGGGAGGTTTTTTGAATGCCCGAGACAGAAGAAATCTGTGGAGATGGCTAGGTTGGAAGTCACCGCAGCATCTTCTAATAGAATTAGTGTTGACTTATTATTCCATAACTAAAAGAAAGAAATCATTGCCGATTAAAGCTTATTATCCTATTAATATCTCTTTTTACAGTATAATATAGTCACTTGAGACAATAAAGCAAAGATAACATAAAATGGGATTTTTTTTTAAATTGGAGATTCTTTATATAGGTATAGTTAGTGAAGCATATGAAATGACTTGCTGTGCTTACAACAACCACATTTTATTTTAAAGGATCATAATATTTTTGGGCCCAATAATGCTGTTCTCCTTTCAGTGCCCCACAAGCAAAAACACCTTTTGAAGGAAAACCAACGTGATGTTCCTGAGGATTCTTCAAGGTTGTAAGCCACCTTGCTACCACAGACACATAATCTATGCTTTTCTGGGACTGCAGAGCTTTTCCGGGATACCTCTGATACCCTGGAAAAGCTCTGGCTCATCCAAGGAATGCGTCCACTTTTCTGAAAAAAAATGTGGAAAAAGCAGATGCTTTTTTTCGGCATCCATGTAAACCTCGTTTTATGAGGAAGAAGGGATGTTGCAAAAGAGGGTTTTTTTTCCTGAAATTTGGCCCAGTGTAGACAAGCCAGTTTTCAGAAAAGCCTCTTTCAGAAGTAAATCTGAAAAAGATATGCAAATTGCATTCTGCAAATTGCATTTCTTTTTCCAATTTATCTTTGTAGTGTAGACATAGCCATAGAGTGAAGAGATTCTGTCTGTGCTTGCTATGAATCAACTGCCTGACTACACCAGCCTCTCCATATGGGCACGTGTCAACCCCTGTGTCCTCCAAGCATCCCTTTGGCATGCTCAACTCCTTTTCCACTAAACACTCTCAACTCTTTTGCTCCCAAAGGAACAGTACACACCACCTTACAAGATTCAGCCCAGGGTCACCGCTCCACTTTGCGTACAGCACATATGTATATTTATAATGAAAACAAGGCTATGTTTACTATCAAAGAACAAAGATTCAAATGGCAACACAGGGCTACATGTGGAACAAAATAATAACTTTCTAGTCCAGTGGTCACCAACCAGTAGATTGGGATGTACTGGTGGATCTTGGAGCCTTTGGCAGATGATCCTGACTGGTTTGGCCAGGAAGCTCTCAAGCGCTGGCATTTCAGTTGCCCATCCATCCACTGTCATGCCGCTCCTGCTCTTTGCCTTGGAGCTGCCCCTGCTGGAAGCCTCTTGAGTGCTGTGCAGGATGTGGGAGGGAGAAGGGGGGAGGGGCACTGATGTCAGGGTGTCCCTCCTCTCCCCACTTCTGTACCCTGTCTCCACAGGGAGAGAATGGGATGGAAGGAGCTTGGCAAGTCTCTATCACTCACACACTGTGTGTGTGTCTCTGTCATTCTCACAAACACACCCTGTCCTTCACTTTCATTCATATGTTACTTCTTTTTTACTGCTTGCAAAGTGTTATTTTTGGTTTTTGACTGTCTGTGCATTTCATAATTTTCATTTCTCTCTTACGCTTCCATTAATTCTTTGAGTAGTGAGTTCTCAAATGCCTAACCTGATGTGGCTGGAGTCATTATTCCTGTGGCAATTGCTGCTCCTGGATGTGCCTGGCATGTTCCTGCAGCCCCTGAGAAAGGCAGAGCATGGGGTCTTCACATGCTGTCCTTGCCTGCAGACACCAGTCCTCTAGCTCCCATTGATAACTGGGAACCGTGGCCAGTAGAAGCTCAGTGCCTGTGGATGAGGGGCAGCACATGGCACCATGGAGCCATTGCTGTACATGTCAGCAGCTTTTAGGTGTGGCGCAGGGCCAAGACAGGGTCCAGAGGGGCCATTGATGTTGTTGGACCAAGGAGCCCTGGAGGACGCAGGAGCAACGCAGGGGATGGTGAGCCCTGGCTTGGCCAGGCGGCATCTGGGGAGCCCTTCCACTGGCTGGGGAATCCCCAGGATTGGTGGGGCCTGATGGCAGCTGTAAAACTCCTGCCCCAGCTGGGGAACCCCCGGTGTTAGCAGGGCTAGGTCCCATACTCAGCTGGGGAACCTCTGGCTACAGCAGGGCTGTCTGTGGCTGGGCAGCCCTGGCAAGGAATCACATTAAACCCTTGGTGGCAGTGGGGCTGGGGTGACCGGCCAGCCTTTGCCAGGGAACCCCTCCCCCCAGCTGAAAGGGGGCTGGCAAAGGCGGGCAACAGGAATTCCCAGGGGCAGCGGGGCTGTCCCTAGCAGCGGGATGGGGCAACCGGGTACCCCAGCTGAAGAACCTCCAGCAGCAGCAGGGCTGTCAGTGGCTAAGCAGTCCCCACCTGGAACCCAGGCAGACCTGGGGCAACAAGGTGGAGAGCCATGCTGGGCCAGTGCTTGGGGGGTCAGCGGCAGGGCAGGGAGTCCCAAGGAGAGAAGCTTGGGAGCGGGGCAGTCTTCAGGGGAGCACTGACCTCTTCTGGTCCAGTAAACTCCCTGGTCTAGGAAAGCTCAGGCCCCAAGGGTGCTGGACTAGGAGGTCCAACCTATGGAAGATTTCCCAATTCTACTCCACATACACATCTGGTACCATACTCACTTCTCAATGAATAAATAGCCCAGGTCAGGAAAATAAAATAAAAAGCGCTTTCTCTGTCTCAGTATGGAAATTACAATGGGCAGGAGGTTAAGAAAGGTTCCCAGTTTTTGGAAAAACCTCCTTCAAAGGAAGGGTTTGTTTTCTTCTAAATGATGAGGGTTGGCTCCAATTTTGGAACACATGGATTTTATTGTGTACATAATCCACCCATCTTCCCGTGAACAACACCGGGGAGTGGCCAGAGAAGCCCCCAGTGTGGAGAAAGTGGAGAACATGCTGACTGCCATGAGTTTGGTATGAAGTAGCTCAGTGCGGGGAGCTTGGCATGTTTTGGGTAGATTCCCCACTGAGCTAGTGGTGGGACACACCCACCATTGACAGGGCCCTGGGCTGGGAGCTGGTGGAGAGGGAAGGCCTAGGTTTTCCTACCCCACCACCATTAACCCCCAAAGGGAGCGCTATAGCTGTGACTACTGACTCTGGCCACTAGGCCTTACTGCCCTGAGAACAGGGAGTGTTGATGCTGACTTTGGCCGCTAGGTCTCTCTGCCCTAAGGGAAGGGAGTAGAAGTGGATGCTGGCCAATGATCCCCACTACCCTTCAAGAAGGGGTGTTTATTGTTTGTGGCCAGTAGGCTGGACTACCATACTGGAGATGGGGTGCCCTGAGTGAGTGGCCCTGAGCCAAAGAGACTGAGATGCACATAGGGTGCCTCTGAGGGGGGCCAGGTGTACCCACCCCATGACAGACCTCTAGACACTCATGCAATAAAAATAATTTTGTGATAATCCCCTTATTTCCTGTAAAACTTAAAGAGTTTTGTTTCTTTGAAGGTCTATAGGCATCTATAGGGATGCATTTATTCTTTTCCCAACCACCTCACTTTGGAGAGAACAAAACTAGGCACAAATCAATTCTGTTTTGGATATGAATGATTTCTTTCCTGACTGTTGCTTCCTCAATTGCTTCTGGCTCATGTCCCATCACTAATGTTGATAAAAAGTGAATTGGGGCAGGAGACCAGCATGGGGTCCGTTCTATCCTAATGGGAGAAATATGCAGTATTTCTAGTAACACCTGGGTAAACAAATCTCCCAGCTATAGCTGACACACATCAGAATCACCTTGTGATGGGCTACAGTTTGGCAAACTGAGGTGGAAGCAACCGGAGGAGAAAAGCGCCAATCAAATCCTATAAATATAGTAATTTTACAGGCAATATAAGTCTACTGTGAGTATGTCTAAGGAATGTATTGCCTTCAGATTTAAGTGCTTATGATGAACAGTTTTCAAGTAAAAAGAGTGTTGTAAAAAGAGTGGAAAAATCAGATTGTTTCAGTTTATTGGGTGATATTTACCAGCATGTCCATGGAAACAATAGCTCTTCCACCTTTTTAGCCTTGTGAACTCAGTCATCAGAATATAAATTCCATTGTTTTAAAATACAAATACTTGTCTCTGATGAAGTAACATAGATAAATAAGCATTTCCTTCTAGTTTCCCTCTGCTGCTAGGTGGACAGTTGGGTCTCTTTTTTCCTGTTCTGGAAGATTGTAAACTGGTGAGTATGCATTCTATTTTTCAATAAGCTTTAATACAAACACCAGCCCTTCTCTTTCTCTGTGATCCTTTTTGCACCACAAATATTGCACATTTCCCCTCCACTCCCATTTGATAGCAAGATGGCTTCCAAACAACTCACTGTTGGAAGATGAGACTGTGGGAAGAACAATAACTTAGCTCAGTTAACATAAAGTTTATTCTTAAGCATGGTTCTTTTTATTGACATACCATGAAAATTGCCTGGAGTTTTCCTGACATAGATGCTACAGTGACATTAGAAATTACTTTTGACAGAGTTGATGATAACTGCGGTCATTGTTACCTAGCACTGCCGGGTTTGCTATGCAGCTGAAAGGGGGAAAAGTATTAGATATTCTCTTTTTTCAAAGATATTCCTATGAGAATCAGGCTCGTGATCATTTCTTGTATCTACATAATGTCACAAAAGCTTTATAATAAAAAGTTTTCAATTATCATATCCCTTTATCATGTCTCTTTGCTAAGTCCAACAGGGTGCTGTTTGGAAGAAATGGTTTCTTTTTACATAAAATTTGCATTTTATAACTAAACAAAGAGAGTAAGGAAAGCAGAATGGAAACAACAAGGCTGTGTCTAGACGGGCCAGTTTTTGCGCAAAAGCAGTTGCTTTTGCGGAAAAACTTGCCAGCTGTCTACACTGGCCGCTTGAATTTACGCAAGAGCACTGACTTTGTAATGTACAAAATCAGTGCTTCTTGCGCAAATACTATGCTGCTCCCGTTCGGGCAAAAGTCCCTTTTGCGCAAAACATTTGCGCAAAAGGGCCAGTGTAGACAGCTGAGATTTTTTTTGTGCAAAAAAGCCCCGATGGCTAAAACAGCGATCGGGGCTTTCTTGTGCAAAAGCGCGTCTAGACTGGCACGGACGCTTTTCTGCAAAAAGTGCTTTTGTGCAAAAGCGTCTGTGCCAATCTAGACGCTCTTTTCCGCAAATACTTTTAACGGAAAAACTTTTCCGTTAAAAGCATTTGTGGAAAATCATGCCAGTCTAGACCCAGCCAAAAGGGAGTAAAAAGGATTTTGTCTGAAGTCAAGTCAGCACTTGCCACAGATAATGGCTGATGATTGAATCACTTGTACTGTGTAACCTATTTGCAGTGACTGGTTTTCATCATGATAAAATTAAAACAAAATCTTGCACAATAAGTATCAATCTCCATTGTTTGAATCTGAAAGCCTATAAAACTGCTTTTTACTCCAGGAGGTCACAAGTGAAAAATGATCTTAAGAACATGGCAGCCCTTCTTCAGTGAGTGAATTATTTTCAGTAATATACATAACGTACAGAGCCAGAGCTAGCACACAGAGATACTTTGTACTCAGTTTAGTAAGAAACCTGAACCTGTAAAAAAATTGTTTAGCATAGTATCTGCTTAATTGTATTTACTTTGGCTTACGCACTATCACAGATGTTCATTATTAAACAAGGAAAACATTATAAATTGAGTAGATGGTTTAAAGAAACCAGAGTAAAATTTATAAGCATATTTATATATGACCTGACCAGGATCTCCAGAGTATATTTTAAACACCTGCTGGAAACTGATTTCCTCTGGGGAGCACATTGACGTAAATCCACTTAACACTAATAGGAGCTATTGAGATTATTGGATGATTTGGCTAATAAGCAAGTGAAAGGGGTCCATCTTGGTGAAAAACTTTCAAAGGCTGTTTTCAGGTTTGGAGGAGATAAGATGTTTTTGTGGGCCTGTTATCACTTTCTCATGCTAGGATACCTTAGATGTGCCCAGAGGAATCTGGCCCTTGCAGATTCAGTCATCGTATTCACATGGGAAATTTAGCTGACCTTGTCAACTCTGACAGCAGTGCTTTAGATAACACAGAGAGACCCTTCAATAAATCTCCCCAGGTTTCAAGAGCTCTATTAATAGTCCCACAACATCTGAGAGAACACCAGTCCTGGAGGTGTGAGGTTTTTAATCATATTAAGATTTTGCTTGCATGTGTTAGGTTTCTACAATGCAGCCACGGATAGTACAATATAATGGGGATATATTCCCTGGTGTTTCAATGATACTCAGCTTCACTTCGGCTTCAATCCGTTTCCCCGTTCATTCAGCTGTGTTTTATCATTGAGGCTTTCACTGTATTTCTCAAGTTGTTCTAACTGGTTTGAGTTTTAAGATTTAATGTACAAAATACATTCCAGTATATATATACTTGAATAACTTTGCATTTTTTATATCTATAGATCCTCAAGATCCATGCATGGGTTAGACTAGATGTACATATAGGCTATGCCTACGCTAGAAAAGTATTTTGAAATTACTAAATTTGACTTAATAACTCCCAATTCATGGAGGTTAGGGTCCATCAATGGCTATTAGCCAGGATGGGTAGGAATGGTGTCCCTAGCCTCTGTACGTAAGAGGCTGGAAATGGATGACAAGAGAGGGATCATTTGATGATTGCATGTTCTATTCACTCCCTCTGGGGTATCTGGCATTAGCCACTGTCAGAAGACAGGCTATTGGGCTAGATCCGTGGTCACCAACCAGTAGATCGCGATCTACCGGTAGATCTCAGGGGCTCTAAGAGTAGCTCTTGAGCCCTCTCTGAACTGCGCCCTTGCGCAGTACATTTACATTAGAATTCCTCATTTGAGGAGCAGCTACTCACCAAGCAACAACACAGGTGAGTAGCTGCGAGGAATGGTGGGAGCTGGGAGGTCGGGAGGGCTGAAACACCCCAGCAAGCTGACTGTGGCTTTCAGCTGAAAGTGGCTGCCCCGTGCTCCAGCTGATAGGCGGCTTCTCCTCTGCGCCTGCCCACGTGGAGCTTGGTGCACCCTGGCTGAGCGCCATGGCCAGCTGGCCGGGCAGCCACTTCTCTTCCCTCCAGCCCAGCTGCCCTGTGCTCAGCCCATGGAGGCTGCGTCTAGCTCCAGCTGTGCTGGAGCAAGCTTCCCAGGCTGAGCGCAGGATCACAGATGCCCATCAGACTTCAAGACACTGGCAGATATGTTCAGTCACAGGTGTCACACTGAGACTTTGTTATTGGAAGAAAAAATATATAATTATCAATACTTGATTTTAGAGTTACAAAATAGCAGAGAACAAAATGTATAATTGTAAATGCTTCATTTGACATTTAAATAGCATGAATTAAAAACAGACCATTTATTTCATAACTATAAACATGTGATTTTAATTTTATATATTGCATAATTTAAAAAATAAACTGTTTAACAGAGTGTATAAGGGCTGGGGATAGCAAGTGCTGGACAGGAGAATAGAGAGGGCGGGGCTTCAAGGAAGGGGCGGGGCTTCAAGGAGGGGGCGGGGCGGTAGATCTTCGCCTGTTCTGAGACTTAAAAAGTGATCTTGGGTGTAAAAAGGTTGGAGACCACTGGGCTAGATGGACCTTTAGTCTGATCCTGTGTGGCCGTTCTTACGATTTAACACATTCGAATTAGTGTGTCCACACTACAAGAAAGCCTCAAACTTAGTTTGAGGCAGGCTCTGTTAATGCAGATGCACTACCTTGGACTTAGCGCCCCCCAGAATCATGGGGTGTAATTAGTTTGAATTACTCTGGGGAGTAATTAGTTTGAAATAGTGGCGCTGGAGCGTCCACACTTCAGTTATTTCGAAATAACTATTTTGGAACTAGTATTACTCCTGATGGAAAGCAGAAGTACATATTTCAAATTCCACAGTCTGTTATTTTGAAATAATGGGCTTGATAGTGTGGATGCTCAACTTACATATTCAACCTTTATTTCGAAATAAAGTCCTAGTGTAAACCAGGGCATAGCATATAGTATTTTGATCGATGTAGGATCATTCAAATGTCATCTGGGAAGTAGTTTGCTGACACCAATGGTATTTCTAATGGACTTGTCAACTGTGTGGATTAGGACTAGAAGAAGAGAAAAAAGAAAACAATTTTTTTTTAAAAATTCAGCATGATAGATATAAGACACTAGGCCATATTTGTAAACAGCTCAATGAGAGCTAGAACTGAGTGTTGTCATGATTGTACATTTATTCATTCAGACACACAGGTGGCCGAAGTCAGTCACTTAAATTCATGTGCATGAATATAACTATATAAATAAAATAAAGGAGTACAGACAGAGTAATAAAACCCTTATGAGCCAGTCCAGTTTTCATCCATATTAATACATCCATATTAATACAGTGTACTAATGATATACTGGACCACCTGTGAAGCCAAAGAAAAAGCTTTTCATGTGAAATGGAGCATGAACATTTTGTGTTCTTGATGGTTTGGGGAGACACGAAGAAAAAAACCAAAATGTTGGCGAGGAGGCAAAGTTTTAAGTGTCACAGGAAGCATGAAGCAAAATATTTTTCAAAATGTAAATGTAATTCTACTTGGTTTCTCTTAAAAACCTGTTCTTTCTGTTTGCTTGACGAGAAGGGGTAAAAAAGGCATCACTGACTCGAAGTAAGGGCTGTGAAAATGGGGCCAATGATAAAAAAAGCTCATATAAAAAGGAAAATATATAGAGAGAGGTGCAAGAAGGTTGGTGAGGGGTCAGAGGTGTGGTGTGTGAGGTGGATTAGAACATTCTAACGTCTAAAAAGTTTTTGAAGAGGAAAGAGAAAGCGTATGAGATGGGGTTAGGAGGCGCTTGAGCTTTCTGTGACTACATGCCACTGATCTCATTTTTGAGAAGTTTATTTATATCTAATCCCCTTTGAGTCAGAAACTTATGGTCATTGGTATAGCCTGTGGCAAGTAGAACATCCAAGGAAAAGGAGAGACACCACATGTATACTGCTGGGGAAAACAAATTGACAAGACTCAGCAAGCACAGGGTTCCATGCTAGCATCTTTGTTAGTATAATTGGTACCTTAACTGCTAACACTGATTCAGGCTCTTTTCTCCCTGATGAGTGCATCCTTGAAGACAGTTAGAGATAATTGCATCTAGGGCCCCATCCAAAACTCATTCAAGTCACGAGATGATGTAATATTCAGAAAGGGCAGATGTAGGCCATAATCCAATGGTGTGGGCTATACCTTTCTTGGATGACATTGGAAATAAAAACTAGTCACTAACTGGGGAAGCACCCATGACTACTCTGTTACCTTAATTTTAATAGCTAAAATAATAAATAGAATATATGATTTAGGATGAATCTGCACTGCAGGGCTTAACTTGAAATAAGCTATGCAAATTGAGGTACGTCAATTGCGTAGCTTATTTAGAAATAGCTTGTTTTGAAATAGGGAATGTCTACAGAGCACTTTTTTCGAAATAGAGCACTCTTCCTCCGACTTCCCTTACTCCTCATAAAATGAGGGTTACAGGAGTCAGAGTAAGAAGTCCTCCAGCTTGACAGTATTTTGACACTATTTCAAAATAACTGCCTGCTCTGTAGACACGGACTGTTATTTCAGAATAGCGCTAGTTATTTTGAAACAGTGTTGCAGTGTAGACATACCCTTAGAGAAAATATTTTAAAAAGACTAATAGAATGTACAACTTCTGATATCTTTTCCTTTCTTTCCAATGGGGAGTGCAGTTATAATTGATGTTTTTAGTCACTTTTATGTCTTCTTGAGAGCTAGATGGATTCTCTTAAAAAAAGGGTGGGACACGTAATAAGAAATGGAATGTATGGCTTGTGGATAAGAAATTCAGCAGGACACTGCAATTCATGTTTAAGTAGAAGAGGACTTACATTTTCATGAGTTCTCCACTTCTAGGCTAGACAGGGCTGCCCTGAACCATCCTATGGATGGGACAGCTCTAAAGCTGGATCCATACTGTTCTATAGCTTGTTGAGGAACCCTTTTTTTATCTTGCTCTGCAAATCAGGACTGATACATTGAACAGATCCTAACATAGTAAGAGCTATTGACAAAGAAAGAAGTTGCTTTGAATTTCTATATCATTATGTAGAAGTCTGCTTGTATTATTATTATGTCTTTCATGTGAACTTGCAGAGTATCACATTATTCATTTTGCCTGCACTGTATAATCTGCAGGTACAGAATTGTTGCTCATGATGAAAATGTGGGTAGAATAATACATGTTAATTACATCCCCAGAGATTTTACACCATAGAGAAAAGACTTCATTTATCTATAGTCTAGGCTAATATGGAAAGGGTCACTTACAGTAATATATTTGTTCTTGGACAACAGAAAACAAGGTAGGACACAAAAAGCACATAGAGAGCAGACAAGCTCAAGATGATGTTATATTATGACCTGAACATAGAACCCCTTTAAATATGTTTGGTATTTTAAGTCAATGAAATTACTTCCTTTTTTGTGTTGTAGGCTCTCACATTAAGGAAGTTACTGAAGTTCTGGACAGTAAATCTTTAAATGTCCTACTGTGGGTTTCGGGAAGACTGCAGGTATGGTCAGGAATTTTGACCTGTTCTTGTATTCATTACTGAAAATAAAAGTTGACAGTTTAATGAAGCATGAAACATGGTTTAAAATGCAGGGTGACTGGTACAGGCCAATAGTTAATGTTTTACTGTTATACATAGTTATCCTGTTCAGACTTGTTAAGATTTCCTTAGCTGTTACAGTTCCGAGAAGCTTAGTAAGATAACAAGCAATCAAACAAGAGTAGTCATTTTCCATTATTTGTACAGTTCTTATTTCACTGTTTGTTTTATATGTGTTTATGATTGTCTTCATCCAGTCAGACCTTATTAATTTTCCTAGTTTTATTGCTTTAGAAGTTGGTGCAGGATGACCATGCAATTAACTGAGAAACATGTCCTGGTTGTAGATGGGTGTCCCCTTGCTTTTGATCATATAGTATATTGGAGTACCTCCTCCATTATGAAACGGAAGAGATTCTTCCTTGCCTAGCCATCCTTTGATAGAAGAAATATAAACCAATCATTATGATAAAGCATAGCGTACATGTAAGTTTGTATGAAAGTAGTTAGTGCTAATATAGCACATTGCTTTTTTTCGTGTCCATACATATATTCACTAATGCACACCAACTGTTTGAGTTAGGTAAAGTATTATCCTCATGCTACAGAAGAGAAAACAGAGGCATACACATGCTCAAAGCCAGTTTTTCACTGAATACAGCCCTATATTTGTGCACTCTGCTTGTACTTTATATCCTTGCTCTTCCCTTCCTTTTTATCTTGTCTAGATGGACTTGTAAGCTTATGGGGCAGGCCATGTCTCTTATTCTATGTCTGTATTATATCCAGCATAATGAAGCCTTGTTTTTGTTGGTTTCTAAGCCTCAGAATAAATCATACTAATAATTTGCATCTAGGGTTGCAAGGTGTCCGGTTTTCACCTGGACAGTCTGGTAATTGCATCTTCTGTCTGGTTAAAAAAACCCAGAAAATACCGGACATGCAAAATGTCTGGTATTTTCTATTTTTCTCAGATGGAAGGCTGGCGGGGACATTTTCCCCCTGCCACATCTGGTGGAGAGGGTGGGGGTGTCCCTGGGACCACTTAAAAAACTTCCCCCACCCTCCCCTTCCGCACGGCCAGATACTTCCAGTTCCTCTCCTGCATGAGGGAGAGGCCACACAGGAGATCTGGCGGGAGGGAGAAGCTCCAAGTGCTGGAGCCCTGCCCTGCAGCATTTCAGCCAGGTGGCAGTGAAAGAGGCTGCAGCTCCTTCCCAGGCTCAGGAAGCTGCAGGGGCTGCCAGCAAAACTCCTTTTGCTATGAGCAGGTGTGTGGGATGAGAGGAGAGAAGAGGGAGGGAGGGAGGGGATACATTACCATAGTGGGAGTGAAGGGAAGCCCCTGAGCCCCTTCCCTGCATGGAGCACCTGTTGGAAGGAAGGGGAAGCCATAGCAGGGACAGCTTCTCCCCTTCCTTCTCCTCCCCCCTCCCCTTCTCTGCATAGGCTGGCTAGCCTCTGGCAGACTGGAGCCTTAACAATTAAGGAGGCAACAAAATGGCAAATGAAATTTAATGTGGATAAGTGTAAAGTAAAGCACATCGGGAAAAATAACCCCAACTATATGTACAGTATGATGGGAGCTAAGTTGGCTATGACAAATCAGGAAAGAGATCTTGGAGTTATCGTGGATAGT
>CM057845.1:163535754-163559254 GCA_030068395.1 Apalone spinifera | reverse complement strand
GCCGAGTACACTCATCTACATGGCTCCGTTGATGGAGCCATGTAGTCTAGACACACCCAGACTCATCACATGACTTTGGAAAAATTGCTTTATCTCTATACTCCCATTTTACAAATGGGAAACCGAGGTATAATACTTCTTTTGTCAGTCTATTTAGGTTATAAGCTTTTTCAAGCTGGGTTCTCTCTCTGTGTCTGTATAGCACCTAACAAAACAGAACTCTTGGTTGGGGTCTCTAGATGCTACTGGAATATAAATAGCAAATTAGCCTCACTGTAGGAATTTCAGAGTTAGACTATGACTTTTGTGTGCTCAATTTCTGCACAATAATAGTGCACTATGATAGCCTTTTTTTCCCCCATTTAAACACTCATAGATGTTGTAAGTGGAAACTCGGGTTTCATGCCTTTAAAGTGCTGCTATGCTTAGACCTAAAGAATAAGCCTGCTTACTCTTACCTTCTAACCTGTTTCCAAAATGGTAAATACATGCTTTTTTCTGAAGGGGGCTAGTGGCACAGATGAATAAGGAGGTAAATTTGATAACTAGAGATGATAAATTTGATAACCTGATAGCAAATTCCAAACAAGGAAGACTCCAGCTTTAAGGAGCTTCCATTGTTTCTCACAGTTATTTCTATAGCTACTATCATGTAAGGGCCAGATTGTGAAACTCATACTCAGAAAGAATATCAGTTTATACCACAAACTGTTTCAGTGTAGTCAAATTACACATTGTGGTAAGGATCTCACATCTAGGTGTTTTTGTTACAGATTATTTTGAATCAATTGCTGGGCACACACAGCTGCCACATTTACAGCACATCGCTGCATTCAGTTTATTATAATTAATTACAACTAGATAGAATTTTTGGTTTCTTTAAGTAAACTGAAGATAACTCAGAAATTGGCTTTGATAGGATTTCTATGACACATTATTTAAACTTCCAATACTGTCCCATTTTCTTCTAACTTTTTTGATCATTGGCAGCAGATGAACAGACTAACATTTCCACCGTAGCAGAGTCTGGCTGAGCCAAAGGGCTGAAACACGTGACTGCTTTGTGTGGTCCATTGATCATGTCTGAAAATGTAACTACTTGCATTTTGGAAGGTTTTTTTTTTATGAACTTTAAAAGCTGATAGAGTGAAAGATCCTGAAAGCAGCATCTGTCCCACTCTCTCTCACACTCTCGCATTTGTAAAAATAAAAATACACCAGTTAAAAAAAGCCTGAATCTGTCCATATGTTTTCTACACCTGGCTTCACTGTCCTTCCAGAAATTTCAGTGTCCTTCCAGAAATTTCCTACCTTCCTCAGGAACCCAAATCAAAATAAGAAAAACGGGAACATTTTGGCATCGATTGTGTTATGATTATAAAAGCCCCCATGGAAGTGTTTTTAAAATGGTTTTTACATTATAGGAAACAGCTGGGTGGGAAATTACTCACAAGTCTTGCTGCATGATTATTCTACAACTGAGCATTATTGTTGTATCTCAAAGATTGTACCATGTGGTAGGTAATTTATCCCTGTAATTAAATACTCTGGTTTATCTATGTACAGCATCTGAGAATATAAGTTTGAAATATCTTGGACTGATAAAGGACATCTGGAGTCACTTCTTGTAACCATATTATAGTGTTGTTCCTAATTTATATTTATAAAGTACAATTCTTAGTTAAATAGATTAGGCTGTGGAGTGTATTTTTATTTAAAATTCAGCACCCCTCCAAGACAAAAAGGAAAGAGCCTGTGTACACTATGCAATAAGTGTATTTCAGCATTATAATCTAAGTAGCAATGGAGAAGTGAGAGAGGAGAATTACAATTCAGGATGTAATATCCCACTTCCACTTTATTTTCACATAAACATCTTTTCTTGCATGGTGTGAAGAGCTATGGAGCTGAGTTATCTCAGCTGAGTCTGGAGCTCACTGGTTAATCTTTCAGGTCAGTGAATGAGCCCAGCAGGGCTGTGGCAGAATCACCTGATTGGTTGGCCTGTCCTGTTGACTGCAAGAAGCCTACATTTTGCATTTAAGCTCTGCAATAGCAACTCTCTGGCTACTGAATGGTTATGTCTGTAGCTGTGGTCACCCCATGGTTGCCTTGGTCTCAGTGTTAAAAACATAAGAACAGTCATCTGGGGCAGACCAAAGGTCCATCTAACCCAATAGCCTGTTTTTGGACAGTGGCCAGAGCCAGGTGACCCAGAGGGAATGAAGAGAACTACAAGACAAAAAGTGATCCCTTCCCTGTTGCCCATTCCCAGCTCCTGGTAGTCAGAGGCCAGAGACATCCAGAGAATAGAGTTATATCCCTTGCCATCTTAGCTTATAGCCATTGATGAATTTATTCTTCATGAATTTATCTAGATATTTTTGAACCCATTTATAGTTTTGTCCTTTACAACATCCCCTGGAAACAAGTTCCACAGGTTGACTGTGTGTTCCATGAAGGAGTACATCCTTTTGTTTGTTTTAAACCTGTTGCCTTTTAATTTCACTAAGTGACACTTTGCCTTTTGTGTTATGGGAAGGAGTAAATAACTCCTCCTTTTTCACTTTCTCCATGTCATTCATGATTTTGTAGACCTCTATCATATCTCCCCTTAGACGTCTCTTTTGCAAGCTGTAAAGTTTGAGTCTTTTTAATCTCTCCTCATATGCCCATGATCATTTTTGTTGCTGATCTCTGAATCTTTTCCAATTTTAATATATCTTTTTTGAGATGGAACAATTGGAAACTCAATAACCAGATGCGGGCATACTATGGATTAATATAGTGGCCTCATGATATTTTCTGTTTTACTAAGTGTTCTTTCCCTAATTGTTCTTATCATTATCTTAGCTTTTTTGATGACTGCTGTATATTGCATAGGTGTTTTTAAAGAACAATGACTAAAATTTTCTCTTTCTAGAGTGGTAACAGCTAAATTAGATTGCTTCATTTTGTATGTGTAATTGGTATTGTTTTCCATGGTTCATTACTTGCATTTATCAACACTGAATATTATCTGCCATATTGATGCTTAGTTCTCGTTTTTTGCTCCACATCTGTTCTTGCCTGGCTCTAATCCAGCACTCTTGTTTAGTTCCTGACTCCAACTCTGACCCTTGGCTTATCTCCTGGTTCCTGACTCCAGTTCTCACTCCTGCTTTCTGTTCTTGTTCTGAATCTTGGCTGCAAATTTTAGTTCCTATTTCTAGAAGAAGGGGACAGGCTGACACACCAAGAAGTAGAGCTGAGCTAATTGACTTTTTGATTAGGTATCTCAAGTTGAAAATTCTGGGGAAAATGATTTCCAAACAAAACTGAACCATATTTTTATTTTTTCCTCACCGAAATGAGAAATCCCAAAACATTATGTTCAAGGTGAACTGTGGCAAAAGTCAATATGAATCACGTTTTTGCTCAGGTTTGTTGAAATTGAATTAATTTGGCTTGCTATGAGGTTGGTGAAAGATATGTAGAGGAGGGGAAAAAAGGATTATCAGAGGCTCTACCCAGAAAAGTTGAACTGTTTCTGTGGCACTTTGCTACAGAGTAGAGTTGGTTGGGAATTTTCTGTAAATGTTTTTTCAACAGATAATGTGGTTTCTGCAAAATAAAACTTTTGGACAGGAAAATGTCAATTTTGCTGAAAAATGGGAGAGTCAAAATTATATATTTTGGGCCAGTCCATCTGTATCATAGTACCGTATAGGATTTGCAACCAGAGTACTTCAAACTCCCATTCTTCCCTAGGGACTAGGCACCCAGGCTACATCTAGACTGCAGGCTTATTGTGCAAGAAGCTTTTTGCGGAAGAGATTTTCTGCAAAATCTTCTTGCACAAGCGCACGTCCATACTGGAAAAGCGCATGGGAAAAACGCAATACGCAAGAGAGTGTCCAGACTGCACGGATGCTCTCGCTCAAGAAAGCTTTGATTGCCATTAACAGAATGGCCACCGGGGCACTTGTGCTTTTTCCTCTTTCCTGTTTTTGCACAAAAAAACCCTGTTACCCATCTACACACACCTTCTTGTGCAAAATGGAGTTATTCCTCATAGAAAGAGGAATACCTAAACTGCAAAAAACCCTCTGTTCTGTTGATTCACTGTAAATTTACTTGCACAAAAACACGCTTAAGGTGTGGACGCTTAATGGGTTTTTGCACAAAAACAAATGGTTTAGCGCAAAAACCCTGTAATGTTGATGTAGCCCCAGATTGGACTGTGTTGCCCATGGAGCACTGGTGGTCATAGGACTTCCATAACATACTAATTCAGGCTGAAACGCCCCCCTCCCCTCCTGTAGATTTCCCAATAGAATGGAAATAATATTTTTTTCCAATCAGCTTCAAAGAGAAAACACTGTCCTCCAGAATCTTGTATAAAAAGGGATTTCTGCCTAGAATCTAACAGCAAGTAGCTTACTTGTCTCCACCATTTTGTTGATGATCTTACATTTTTGCTCTTCTCTCAATGGGTTCCTCTAGGAATTGGATAAACAGTCTGGCTCAAATAAAAATTGTTTTGAACTTCTGCCAAAAACATGAGGCATATCCTTTCAGTGTTGTCAGTGACTAATTTCTTTCAAAAAATGATGGACTCTTTAGGTTGATGGCTAATAAATTGGCCTGAGATGACTGAATCACTGGGTCAAGTGCTTCCTCTGATTGATTTGAAACGAAGACTCAGATCGGAGTGTTTCTTGTTTTGACCTGAGAAAACTGAAGATGAATTTGTCTTCAGAATTGCTATTTCTGGAAAATGTTATTTTGATTTTGACTAAACTTTTTTTTATTAATTTGAAAAAAAATGTAGTTGTGAAGATATATCAGCCAAATCTAGTGATTAGCCAAACCAAACAGATTTTTATGTTTTCCTAAATACCTTATGCTTTTGTTGTGTCTGTGTGTAAGTGACAAATTAGCATTGCTTTTCAAAAATAAATGCCATTCCCAAAAGTGTGTCCACAGGACAGAGTCCTATAAAGGGTAGTGAATTCTGCATTTAATAACTAAGGGTATGTCTACACTACAAAGTTAATTCGAAATAACAATAGCTATTTCAAATTAACTTTAATAGCGTTTCCATAGGCAAACCGCTATTTCGAAATAAATTTGAAATAGTGGAGCCCTTATTTCAAGTTTGGTAAACCTCATTCTATGAGGATTAACACCAAATTCGAAATAGCTATTTCAAATTAAGTGCTGTGTAGCTCAGTTAGCCTCAGGCAGCAGCTCCACACACTAAGTCCTAACCTGATGCCCTGCCGGCACTGGTTCTGGACAGCCTTAACTTCGATTCAGGATTCACTCAGTGTGGACTTGCTATTTCGAAATAGCAAAATGATATTTCAAAATAGTTTTTGTGGAAAGATGTGTTATTTCGAATTAGTTTAATTCGAATTAACTATTTTGAATTAAGTTCATTTGAAATAGCACTATAATGTAGACATACCCTGACAGTCTAACCTGCCCACAGATAGCGTGGCTCTTATCAGACAAATAAGGACCCCAAAATAGGCTCTTCATATTCAAGCACTTTAATCATTGAACTTTGAGTTTCAAAAGTGCTGAGCACAGAAAATCTGTGAAGGAGATCAGGCCACTTACCGGTATCTAAATGTGTATATTTAAGTTAATGTTAGGCATCAAGTTTGAAAATCTTGATCTGATTCTGAAAAATCCTTATCTCTGACTTTATGAAGTTTTGATAAAAAACTAGAATGATATAAAATGGATGTGGCACACATTACATGAATTAAAAGCTGGCTAACAAATAGTTCTCAACATGTAATTGTAAATGAAAAATCATTGTTGAGTGGGTATATTTTCAGAGAAGTTCTGTAGGGACCAGTTCTTTAACATTTTTATCAATGACCTAGAAAAAAAATCATCACTGATAAGTTTTGCATACGACACAACAATTGGGGGAGCAGCAATTAATGAGGAGGACAGGTAGGTCATCAGTGTAAAAATATCTGGATCACTTGGTAAATTTGATGGGTGCAAACAATATGACTAGAGGTAAATGTGTACTTCTAGGACAAAGAATGTAGACCATATTTAAAGGATGGGCAACTCTGTCCTGGGAAGCAGTGACTATGAAAAAAATTAAAAATAATGGGAAATCTTCAGCTGAACATGAACTCCCAGGATGAACTTGCGGTTATAAGAACTAATGTTCTTCTGGGATGTATTAAGAGAAACAGAGTGATTATTTTACCTCAGGGGATAGCCATGTAAAATTATGAGTAGTCCTGTAGCACCTTAGAGACCACAAAAATATATATATAAATATAGTATCATGAGTTTTTGCGGGTAAAACCCACTTTTTCAGATGAGCAAAGACTCACCTGCTCATCTAAGGAAGTGGATTTTGCCCATAAAAGCTCATGGTACTATACACATATTTTTTTGGTACTCTCTTAGGTGCTACAGGACTACCTGTAATTTTACCTCTGTATTTGGCACTGGTAGGACTGCTGCTTAAATACTGCGGTCAGTTCTGGTGCCCACAATTCAAGAAGGCTGTAGCTAAATTAGGGAGGAATTACAGAAGAGCCACAAGAAATCTTAAAAGATGGGAAAACATAGACTCAAATATCTCAATCCATTTATCTTAACAAACAGAATTTTAAGGGGTGACTAGATTATAATCTACAATTATCTACCTGGGGAACAAATGTGGAATGATGGGTTCTTCAGTCTTGCAGAGAAGGGAAAACACACTCCAAAGCTGGACAAATTCAGACTTGAAACAAGGTGAACATTTTTCACAGGGAGGCTAATTAATCACTGGAACAATTTACCAAGGGTCATGGTAGATTTTCCACTGGCAATTTTAAAATCAAGGGGGGAAATTTTTCTAAATATATGCTACAGGAATTATTTTGTGGGGAAGTCTATGGGCCATGTTATAGAAGACATTATTCTGAAATAACATACTCTGTGTCTACACTACAAGCAGTTATTTCAACATAATGTCGAAATAATGGCGAGCTGGAGGACTTCTTACTCAAACTCCTGTAACCCTCATTTTATGAGGAGTAATGGAAGTCAGAGGAAGAGAGCTCTGCTGACATAGCTGAAGTTCCGTAGCTTATTTAGACTTAAGCCCTGCTGTGTCGATGTACGCCTACAGTGGATGAGATCCTACTGGGGTTTATATTTGGATGAGATCCTACTGGGGTTTAAATCGTAGTGTGTCAAAGATTTGTATCTTTATGTAATTCGTTCATATAGGCCTAGTTTGAGCTATGACTGACAACTGATTTCTGATTCATTGAATTAGCCAGATTACCCCATTTTGCTCTTCTTATGTAATATTATTACTTCTTCTCCAACCATATTTCTCAGAAAAACATCCAATAAACAATGAGTTCAAGAAGTTAATTAAAACCAAACACTGAGTACAGCATGCATTTATCAAAAATACTCCATATATGAGTGATGCCGAAGTCCTATCAAAGCAGACACAAAACATATGTAGTTACAAAACATGTGAATGTTGTGTTTCAGATCACTTATGCCTATTTATCACTAGTTTCAAGTTCCAATTAGTAAGTTATGAGCTGAAGAATGGCTCAGTTTAAAAGTCTATCTGCTGATAAGTAGAGCTAGCATAAAGAAGGTAACACATATAAACAACATGAATCCTTTATGTAACTGATGGGAAAAGAACTTGTTTATATTTCATATTGCTGCAACCCAGCATGTCTTGAAATCCCTGCCTCTTCTCTGTAAAGAGAAAAAAATGCCAATACAGTTATAAAACTTTAACTGTATCATTTTCTCCCAAACCAAAAAATGGTACTTTGTGTCATCCAATTAAAGCCAAAGAATTAGTCTGAAACATATTCTTACATACAAAAGTATATAATTGGCAAAATATATCAAAATAAAAAACAAATCAAAATATATTAAAATATTTTTAAAACTTTTAAAATATTTCTCTTGAAAAGAGTTTAGAAATGGGAAACCCAACATCATATGCTGTCAATGTTCTTATCAACTGAAGGGACAAAAAGGACAAAATCAAATCAACATAGTAGTAAACAAATTGATTCTGAAACTAAACATCACTATTTACAAAACAGTTATAGGTACAGACTTGAACAATATTGTACATATTGGAAAAAATGGTGGCCAAATTCTGTGTATGTGAGGGAAGAATTTGGCCTTCATATAGTTATTTTATGAACTTTTGGGTTCATAGAATGGTCTTTGACAGCCACAACGTTTGCACAAAGTTGACAACTGAGTGAATTTTGCTCATGAACACATAGTGGATGTCAATAGAGATAGTCTTCATTTTCAAACCAGTGTGAGGGCAGGATTGGCCCATTTCTTGTGACCTGTATGCTGAATTAAGGAAGTAATCCAACAATTTCAACAATATTTCACAATATTCAACAATTTGACTAAGGTTGTTTTCTATGTGGTGGGTACGGGATAATAACAGAAAAGCTTTCATATTTCTAAAACTAACCTGGCTCTTTATTTAGAAAACTATGTTGAGGGGATTCAACTAGCATTCAAGCCATGTGTAAAGAAACTAATTTTCTGGTGCTTCCTCCAAACTTTTCTCTATGACAAATTGTGCTCCTTTTTGCTCCAGGCAGATGGTTACAGGGCAAATGGATTCCTCCCATCGTCATTTTAACTTTGCTACTATCTGTATTGATTTTTGCATACTTTTTGCACCATTTGAAAACCATTTATTTCCTATGGGTAGGGAAACATAAGAAGTGTAGAAAGTTTTAAAGGATTTCAGTGCTTGTCCTTGTTATGAAACACACACACACACACACACACACACACACACCATTTTCAATACTATGGATTCCATATAATGAAAAAAAAAAGATCTGGTATGAATTGTGTTAAATAATGGGACTACGAGAGTTTTGCTTGTCCATTAAATACACCAAAAATGAGTAAAGATAGCATTGAAGTCCCTCCTCAGTGTAATATTAGTATTTGTGTTTATTTTGAATGCAAATCAATTCCACATCTGAATCAGCAAAAAATCCAAGAAAACTGCTGTGCTAACAGTTTGGTGTACGTGGCAATGTGAGGGTGAGGGCATTATAGTGCTAAGTAAAATAGCCAAATTAATATAAACCCCTGCCTTGCTGAGATTGAGATGGAGCTTGGGCTATAGCTCCCAGCTGAAGATGACTGTGGCTTCAATGACCTTAATTTTATGCAAGCGAGATGCAGCCCTCACGCCTCAGCCTTTTGGCAAATTACCAGAGAGTTGTTTATTTGGGCAAGATTTTGATGAGTATATTGTGTATTGATGAAGAGGGGGTAGGCTCATGGGTATTTGTATAGGAACATATCTGTGAATACAAAGACAGTGAGTTTACCAATGTGCGAGGGTCAGCAAGTTATTAGTTCTTGCAAGTCATGGCACTGGAGAAGAAAACTTTAGTATTTTTACTACTGGAGTTTGAAATGTGTTTGCCATTTAGCAATTTATGGCCACTAGCTAGCTTGAACCACATTTTCACATATTAGCCCTGACACATCAGGTAGTGTGTTACAAAAATGAAAGTGAGAAATCCCTTCCTTTTTATGTCTGGACTATCTATTTACTGTATATTTCATTTATTATCTAATAGCAGATTTACCTGGTGTTGCTCAGGTCCGTAATTTGGAATTCCATCAAATGTTTTTTTGTTTTTACATCCCTATAAACTCTTATCATTCGCTATGTTTCAACAAAAAAGAGCTAGAGTCAGTCTGGTTTCCAGTAACATTTTCTTCTAGTTTTCAAACATTAAGCATTGATTTAATGGTGCCAAACAGAGCACTATTCAAATTGTCTCCATTTTATTTCTTTTCTGTAAGATTTATTGAGAAGCAACTCTTTTCCAGGTTCATTTTATTTTTCTGGCTCATCTTGGTTCAGTCTCTTTCAACATTTGTTCACTTATGTTAATTTTGAGGACTATACTTGCTTTGGTGATACTGTCTCTTTTCTGCTTGGTTTTATGAGAAGCAGTCCCCAGGCACATTCTATTTTCCTAGCACAACCAAGCCCTTATGTTGTTTAAGTTATGAGAAGAGGAAGCTGCATACCAAATTTGGTGGTACTGGCTCTTACCATTTAGGAGGAGCTCTTGATCAAAGAGACGGACAAAATCTCTAAAATATATAGTAGATTAGAGAAGATTTTTCAGAAAAAATGTTTTAATTCTTTAGGGTGCTTAAGAGTAAAAGGCAAAACACAAATACACTGAGCACACAGACAATAGCCCTGACACATCAGGTAGTATGTTACAAAAATGAAAGTGAGAAATCCCTTCCTTTTTATGTCTGGACTATCTATTTACTGTATATTTCATTTATTATCTAATAGCAGATTTACCTGGTGTTGCTCAGGTCCGTAATTTGGAAGTCCATCAAATGTTTTTTTGTTTTTACATCCCTATAAACTCTTATCATTCGCTATGTTTCAACAAAAAAGAGCTAGAGTCAGTCTGGTTTCCAGTAACATTTTCTTCTAGTTTTCAAACATTAAGCATTGATTTAATGGTGCCAAACAGAGCACTATTCAATTGAGGGTCATAATCATCATAATGAAGTATTGTAGCAAAATTAATTAAAATTTTTAGTAGTAGCTGAATAATATGTATTATTATTGCAACATTTTAAATGATATTTTCTTAATTTTGCCAACGCTAAGCTAACACATTATAAACTGCTAGTACATGCTAATTACTACATAATATTTACTATAGAGATAGAAATCTAAATATATAATAATACTAATCTTGGCAAATGGATATCCTTCAGTTGTGACTATTCATTAGTTTGATAATTTTCAAAAAGAAAAAACAAGTAATTCCCCAACTTGTTATTAAATAATACAATTGCTATATGTCAATTATAACCAATGTTACATTTCATAAACACTACAGTCAGCCTCGATTGCTATGACTAAAACTGAGTATGTAATTTTTTTCTGAGTATCCGTTTTTCCTCCATATGTTCACGTTTGAAAGAAACTTGAAGCGCCAATGAATAATGTTTCCTAAAAGCCAAAAATTCACCAGTTGTAAAAGAAATCCACCTCTAATTCAGAACAACACTTAACTGATTAGTCGTGCAAGGTGGATCTCTTATAGAATACCCTAATGCGTGAGAATCTGGAATTAAAATTGACTACAGGCCTGATTCAAAGTCTAAGAAAGTGCACTAGAGCCTTTCCACTTAAATTCTGTAAGTGAAAGTGAAATATAACATTCTAAATTCTAATTTCATTCACTTAGCTGAGTGATACGGGAAGAAGTAACAACACAGATTAAAAATCTCTAGTCCCAGCATTCTCTGGTCCGGCAACATTCATGGTCCTGCATGATTTTAGTTATCTTAACCACTTATCATGGGTGTGACCAACTTTCCTGAAGTCCCATAAAGTTTGTTTACAGTTACTCATTCTGGTTGTCAATGTTCTTTGTTGTTATTTAGCTCTAATTTACACCTAAATGTCTTCATAGAGCCCAGTAGGCAGGGGAAGTGTTGGTAATGCGGCTAGACAATATTGAACTTCCATGGCTTGACAAATTCTCTCGCTCAGCATCAGTCAGGTCCCAGGGGTGCTGGACTAGAGAAATTCAACTCATATCTTAAACAATGAGAAATAATTTAGTTTTATAATCCCTTTCAGTGTAAATAACCTAGGGTGTTGCAAATTAGTAATAGCATTTTTTAGATTTATTTTTTCATAAGTGTTCCTCTAAATAATGATTGAATATTTTTCAGATTATACAAATCTTGGAGTGCTCTTAGCCTCATACTTTCAGTTAAAAAAGTCTCAGAGGGATAGCTATGTTAGTCCATAACTGTAAAAAGAATGAGCAGTTCTGTGTCACCTTACATTGTTCTTTTAGTTAAAGTTAGCTTGAAAAGGTAAGAAATATGGGAGAAGTTAGAAAATGTTAAATATATTCAGTTTCACATTTTGCCAGTGTTGAGATTGGTATTACAGGTTGCAATGGTGGTCTGAAAAGCATTTGGGTTTATATTTTAGGCATCTAAAAAAGAAATTAATAATGTAATTGAACCAGAATTTAAAAATCCAATGTAGCACTAATGTTGCTGATGGCTGAAGCAGACCAATGAATGCATATAAAATGTACCTTGTAAATTCTGGCTTCATTTTCTTCAAGGTTTAGGTATCATGAGTTGGGGGGAGGGAGGGAGGGAGTTTAGGAGATGTTGACTTTTATGTTTCATGCTCATGAACTTTTTTGGATTTACCTCATTATTTTGTTTCACTGGAACTCCAATTCTGAGAGTCCTTGTTTTGGTAGAAGACTCGTCACTGACAAGATAAACTTTTCCAGGAAGACAGCTTAATTAATTACATTATACATAATTGCCATATATCTTTTTTAATGTTTTGAAGTTGGTAATTTAGACAAATTATACGCATAAGCAACTGCCTATGATTTCGGTACTTCCTAACTGTATATAGTTCACTCTTTTCTATGAATTTATATAGTTTAGATATGACGTAAAACAGAAAATGTAACATGATTACTATAATCATTAAAAGGAACAATTATTACACTAAAATAATTGTGGAAGAGTAAAGACAAGTGCTTGTTACACTCTTCAAAAGCTATCTAAACATTTATTGGCTCATCCTAAACAGCTATTGTGTAAATAATTAGAAAGTTGTAAAAATTGATTCAATTATTCACTATATTTTGTAAATACATCACTTTAAAAGCTTTTTGCAAGGCAGACCACCCAATAAGCTACCATGTGGAGTCAGTCTGGTTGCTGCAACATGATTTTTTAAAAAGCAGATTCAAATCTAAATCCAACTTTTTTTTGTGGGGGCGGGAGGGAGGAAAGAACGCTTTTGAGAATGAAAAAAGGCAGGTCATGGGGGGAATATTCAATGCTCCAATTCTCCTTTGAAGGATCAAATAGAAAATGAGATGGGAAGAAAAAAATAGTCATCCATGCTGCCTAAATAAATAATGCCTGTCATGTAGATTCTGGGCATGAATTAGAAAAAAATCTCTGAAATAATTATCTGAAATTATTTGGTTATTTTAGAGAATTAGAAATATAAGAGTCTGTGGCAACATAAATTGTACTTATAGATAGGATTAGACCTTCCTTTGTTGATTTACGTTACAACTAGTTTCAATTCTGCTACTGGATTAGGGTTACACAGATTGAGAAACAGAATTGGTTCTGCATGTCTTCTATGGATGATTCCTCCAATAATTCAAATTACCATTTAGAATTGAGAAATGCAGATTATGGTGGTAAAGTGGGCGAGTCTGACAATGTGCCTCCAGATTCACAAACTACATCACACATCAGAACTGATGCCAAAAGCAAACAAACCAAACCTCACAAATAATTATATTTTAATGGAAAGTTAAAGACATGGTGGATTATGGTGGACAAGACTTAGATGAAATGAGGAAAAAAATCCAGTTAATAGAGCCCAAGACTTTAGTGAAATACTTAAAATGGATAACTATCGCCATTCATAAGAATAATAGCTTTACCTTAGCCTTCGCCCACCTCCACTGCAGCAAATTACTTGTGTGTCATATTGTGCAGCCACACAAAGAGGTATTCCATGTCCCTTTCCTCCTTTATTTGAATCTGTTTTCTTTAAAATAAAAAAGTAAGCTGTGAAAAATATGTACTAAATGTGGAGAGAATTGAAATAGATCCATTAACATGCAAAATCCTGTTATTTGCATCACAGGAAAATGCTTTGACAAGTGGTCTATGTAGTCTAATATCCTTTCTCTGACTGTAGAGGGACAACTCCTGTCTCTTCCAAAACAGAACAAACACCCCTTTCCCCCAGCCTCTGCCCCAAACTAAACCAAAACAATCACCTCGGTTTTGGATAAATAAAACTTTAGTTAAAATTGATATAGCTTCACACAAAAAGAACACTTTGTGAAAAACGTTTTTAGTAGTTCTAACACTTACTTTACCTACCTTTAACTTGCACCTGAAGTTGTATGGATGAATAGTATACTAGTGCTAATCATTATGTCCCTATAGAGGCATATAGCAGCATATGTTAAAGATCAATTCATTTCAGTGGAAATGTCTTCATTGACGTACAATGCCGCTTCAATACAATGAGCATCGCACGAGGAGTAACAGTTAATTAGAGGGAAGGATTTTGGATCGGACTACCGCGTCTACACGCGGCGAGTTAATTCAGGCTACCGGCTTTTTAAAATGGCGGCCGGACACGAATATGCTAATCAAGAGTGGGATATTTAAATCCCGTGCTTCATTAGCAACTTCGGTATGCTTCATTTGCCTCCTTAGTTCGAACTAGGGGGCAAGTGTAAACATACCCATAGTTATTTCGGAATAACAGCCATTATTCAGAAATAACTTTGCTGTGTAGACACACCATTGGTGATTATCTCAGAGGCTAGGAGAGAGGAGCTATAGAAAGACATTGATGACATCCTGACCACATTGAAGACAATGCGTTTTGCCTTCTTGAGGTCAGGGTTCCACTCAATTACAAAAAACATTTTTATTCTGTAAATATAAATCACAGACGGATATTCTGCCAAAAAACCATGAGCCGAGATCACACCTGAGCAGATTATATCAATCTGGAGTAGATCAGAGCCTAATTTGAGTCTCAGGTGTGCACCAAAAAGGATAAGAACTCTACTGTTTTGATGTCATCTGATGAGTGCCACAAACCATAGAACTGTAGACACAAGCTTTTCTTCTTTGGTCCAATGCACATTCAATTATGTATGCAACAGCTCCAATGGGAGAAGTAGTGAGAAAGCAAGTCTGTCTTTATAGTCTAGCACTTAGGGCATTCACTTTAGATATACGAGAGCCTGGTTCAAATCTCTGTTCTGAATCAGTCCTTTCCATAACTCTGCTGGGTGTCTTAACACCTATGCTAATAGCTATTTTAAAGTGAGTGTAGTCTCCAAAATTATCATGAAAATAAGGTCTAATTTTATTTCTGCTAGAAAAGAAAAACAAATTTAAAACCCAATCTTTTTTTGACAGTGGAACTCTTGATTTCTGGCCATGCTTAATCAGAAGTGCTGAAATTCTTGGGTTCCATTGATTATGTACAACTGGATTGGATTTATGAAGAAATCCAGTATCAAAACTGTACAAATTTATCAAACAGCAGCAAACTGACAGCAGGTGGGGTGGAAAAAGAAAAGGAAATGGATTAGATTAAATGAATATGTACGGTATAAAGAGAGTGTTTACTGAAAATGAGTAAAATAGCACTTGCACTGAATGTTCCCCTGTCAAAAGATGAATAAAACCTGCAACATCATGCCCTCAAACACACAGTGTTCCCACTGACACTGAAAATGTTAGGAAATTGATGCCAGTAGGTGGAAGGCTGACCGCAAACTAAACCAACTGCTTGGGAGCAGTGGCTTGAGTACAAAGCTTACTGAAATGAATACAAAGACTTCCATTGACTTCAATAGGTTTTGGATCAGACCAAATATGAGGAAGTGCTGTGATATGACATGCCAGAGGATTGGTGCCCAGTTGCTGAATCAGGAACAGACAGGCCAAGAACCAGGATGATAACCAGGGCTGGGAATAACAACAGGCTCAAAGTGGAGCCAGAGAATCAGTGGAGATTGCTGACGTCTGAAAGAAGATAGGCCTAAATGACAAACGTAAGAGTGCTTGGACCCAATTTACGATAATTAGCAAGCTTCATATTGAAACATAGTAGTGTTTGTTAAGGACATAGACACCCTCCAGAAAACCTTTTTTTGTTCTTAAATAAAATGTTATTAGTGAAGAATAATTCTGAAGCTTTAGATAACAGTTTGATATTCCAAAATATACAGATGTCATGCTTGAAGTGATTGTTTCTTCAAGTTAATGTAACAATTCATCTATAACCAGAAAACGAATACCATGCATAGTTTGACAATGCCATTTCTGTAAGTAAAACCTTTTTTCTGCTCTGATACCACGGTATAAGTATTTCTGGATCTGTGGTCTCTGCACTTCTAGACAGCTAGGATAAAATGAAGGTTTAGGCAGTAATGTTTCTGGCTCGGCACCTCCAGTTTGCTGGGAGAATATAAATCAACAGGCCTTCTGTGTAAGGGTCATTGGTTCAACATTTCTAACTGGGATGGTGCCAAGGAAAGGCTTGGCAGCTACCGCTACTGTGCTGATGTCAAGGATGAGGTCTCTTTGAGGTCACTAGGTGGTCAGAATAAACTCTTGTAAATTATTATATGATTTAGCTCCTCTACCTTGATGGGCAGATATTCAGGGATAAGTTTTATTTGCTGTAATTGTCCAACATTTCTTGCTTGGTGGGATGCTGTTGAGGACTGATTTAGCATTTCCTATTATTTTACAAGATTTGAGCTACACCATACTTCTAGGAAATGGCTAAATTTGATCTATGGCTTGCAATGATTCATAGGTTTTTAAGGCCAGGAATAAGGGTGTATTAAGCATTTTTGATAAGCTGTATTTTGTCAAGGTCTATCTGTTTTGAGAGAAATGTTCTCTGTGTGATTGGTGGTCAGGGCACTTGCCTGGGATGTGGTTCAGAGCAGATATGTTCAACATCCTCTGGAATGAATCAAGGTGGGTGAAGTAATATCTTTTCTTGGACCAACTTCTCTAGCGAGGGAGACAAGGTTTCCCGGGACTGACATGGCCATACTATATTTGAGAATGACTCAGACAAGGCAAAAACTTGAATCAGGGGCGCCAAAATCCCCAGCCAGCACCCTCACCACCAGGAGGCACATCTACGTGCCTCTCTATTCCTAAACTGAAAAGCTCATGTTTCAGTCTAAAACCAGACATTTTGATAGAATTCCATTTTTGCAAAAATATATGAAAAGTGTCAATTTCATTCCAGCACAGAGCAGTACCAGATTTTGAAACCTGAAATGCTGCCACAAAATGGAATTGTCCTTTAGTTAGCTCTAGACACAAGGGATCATTTTACGATCTAGTCTGACCTCCCGCAAAACAAAGGCTATAGAATTTCACACAGTGATTCCTGCAGCAAGTCCATAACTTCTGCTTGAGCTAGAGTACTTAAAAAAAACAACAACAACGATATTTAGAAATGATACAATGTTACTGAAAGAGCTTATGCCCTAATAAACCTATTATTCTCTAAGGTGCCATAAGACTCCTCCTGGTTTTTTGTAAGAGCTTTGGTTCAGCACCTCTAGGTTTACGGTCTGATGTCAATGAATTTGCTGATGCAGAAATTGCAGGGCCAAGTCACAGGGACAGTCTTTCTAGTTGCATCTCAGTCCCTTCCTCTTGCTAACTGATGTAGATGTTATGACTTTTAACTTTATTGATTCAGTGGCTAAGCTGACTTTGGAGAGTCTTCTCTTCCAGCTGATATCAAGACACATGACTTTTGAGGGGACTGATGTGGTGTATTGAAATCTATGTTATTTATGCTATCATTTTAACTTTGTAATGGGTTTCCTGGTCCTGCTAGCAGGAAAGTGAATGATCTATGCCCGCCGAGCTGTTGTTGTGACGGTGACAGGTCCGGCCCGACCCGGCACCGACCCCCGGGCTGCGACCCCCGCTGCGCGCTCCGGGCCCGCACCATGAAGTGGATGTTCAAGGAAGATCATGCGCTGGAGCACAGATGTGTAGAGTCTGCAAAAATCCGAGCCAAATACCCAGACCGTGTGCCGGATGGCTACCTTGAGATCTGCAATTGTGGACCAGACTTCAAAGAGAAACTGCTGAGCTACAGTTCATCTTCAAGTTTGACATAATCAACTCAGGATTAAACAAAGACTGTGAATGGCTTGCTAACTACAAAAGCAGCTTCTCTTCTCTTGGAATTCACACCTCCAGATCAGCTACTAGAAGTGGGCCTCATCCTCCCTGATTGGACCCACCTGTCATCTCCAGCCTGATTCTGGCCTGCATATTTATACCTGCCTCTGGAAATTTCCACTACATGCATCTGACGAAGTGGGTCTTTGCCCACGAAAGCTTATGCTCCAAACACTTCGGTTAGTCTATAAGGTGCCACAGGACCCCTCACCGATCTAGGCCAGTGGTTCTCAAAGTGTGGTCCATGGACAACTATCTCGCAGGTGGGCCATGGGCTCAGGGCTTGTCCTCCTCCCTCCCCCACACATCAGGGAGCCTGCATTGGTTCTCCAGCCCCATGCCCTCCCCCTGTGATGTTGGAGCACCAACTCTAGATCTTCTAGGCGAGGAGGAAGCGAGCCTTGCAGGTTGGATCCGACTTGCAGGGGAAGGCAGTGATTCTGCATGCTGCTGCTCTCTTCCACCTGGCTAGGGGAACAGTAGTGCAGGAAATCACTCATCTAGAGGCTTTCCCCACTGCTCCCATTGGCTGGAATTATGGACAATAGGAGAAGTGGGGAGAGGGCTGTGCCTAGGAACAGTGGGAAGCACAGAGCTAGGTAAGTGTCCCCAACCCCTTCTCATACCGAGAAGCGACACTTCCCTCACCTTCATGCACTCTCCTCCTTCCAAAATCCTGCACCCCCACCTTGCTCCTGCACCCCTTTTCCTTTCCCATATCTCTCTCTCTCAGCTTGTTTCTGTACCCTACCCCCATCCAGAACCCCATCCCCTCCTGCACCCATTTTGTTATTGTGGGTGGTTGGCTGGTGGTACACAGAAAGGTCTGGGTTGAGTGGGATGGGCTGCAGGCCAAAAAGTTTGAGAACCACTAATGTAGGCCTTGGGATAATCAGTCTGCAGAGAGCCAGTCAAGAGCAACAAAGTTGAGCTGTGCATCTTTGCTTTAGTGAGCAGCCTTTTCTTTTTATCTTTCTCTGGTTGTGGGTTCTTGTATGTCAGGGCTACACAACAAGCAGCCCCGGCCTGTGGCTTGTTTGTTTGCGGCTCACGGTGCAGTTTGGGCTTACTCGGGGCTCAACATGCGGCCTGTGGGTGGAAGCCAAAACAAAAAAATAGTCAATATAATAGTCATTTGTTTATATGCATGTTAGTAGTTAAATTCCTGGCCTGTCATTGCTCATTAAAAGTGCTGCCATATGGGTGGAAATTGGGTAAATATTGCATTTTATTATTATCAACAGAGCTGACTTAAATGGGGCCTGTGTGTTGAGTAGTCTTGCCTTAATCTTTGAATTCATGCCTGTCAGTATGAAAGAGGCTATTTGCATATATTTGCACTTATATTTGCATGTATATGCAACCACACTTAAGTTGCAGCCCTTGGCATGTGCTGTGAGTATCATTGTGGACCCCGGGGCATCCAAAGTTGGGTTAACTGCGTGAATTCTGAGATATAAAATATGTGACACTGCAACCTCCCAGCAAAATATATTTTATGTCTTTATTTAACTTCTGTGTGTCCATCCTGTGAACAAACTTGTCTAATTACCTCTTCTTTTATGGAATATATTCAAGGTACATATCTTGCCCAGAGGTTTTTTGCCCAGAATCACTATCTTGCTTTGGCTCATGTCAAGCATCAGGCCTTTCTGGACAAGCACCTCTAGCTTGCTGGGATGAGGCCCAAGCTAACATCTTTATGAGATCTTTAGTTTTGCTGCTCCCGCTTTGTGTCTGTACCTCTATCCAGCAGAAAGCCCCATAGGACTGAGGTTGCTCACTCAGAGCCTCTTGATTACTAGGACAGAGCCAAAACAATCCTTAATGAGGTTAACAGCTCAACACCTGAAACTTGTTGCTCTGATGTGAAAACACAGGTTTCCATGCAATTACAGACTTATAAGCAGGGCTACCAGAAGGAACCAAACTCAGTCTACTGTATTGACTAAGGAACCCAGCAGGATCACGGATGTTCCAGGACCAGAGAGTCCCAGTGGAAGGCTGGAGGATGGGCTTCTAGCAGCTAGGCTGCCTGGCGCGCTGTAGCTGGCTGCTAGCTACAACCCCGTGGGGCTGCCTGGTACATCCAGGAGCCTGTCCTGTCCAAAAGTCTGGTGTGCTGCAGCAGGGCTGCCTGGAATGTCCAGGAGCCTGGCACACTGCAGCAGGGCTGCCTGGTGGGCCCAGGAGCCCAGTGTGCAGGGAGCTGGGCTGCCTGGCTTAGCAGGGCAGGGGGGTGGACAGGAGGCTGGTGACTGATCCAGGCTGGGGAGGATGATAGCAGGGGAGGCCAGATATTAACTTCCCTGGTCTCTCTTCTGGGACCGGTCAGGTCCCGAGGGTGCCGGACCAGGGAGGGCCAACTTGTAGCACATTTATACTCTCTGACTAGTATATTACCATTTCTTTAAAACAATGGGGGCAATCTGTGATTTACACAGAGGGTTTTGACGGAGATATTCTGGTCTTCCTCCATATGCAATTTCTGACTATGGTGATGCAAATTTTGTGAGAGTTGAGAGCACTAGGTACCCAAACTTGTCCCTTAACTACAAACTTAAGTGGCTGTGTCTAGACTGGTGCAATCTTGCACCAGAGCTATGCAAATGAGGCTCAGTGGTGGAATATTGCCGAGTCTCATTTGCATAGCTAATGAACCACCATTTTTGCGGAAGAGGCTCTTGCGCAAGAAGGGGCCGTGTAGACGGCCCCGTCTTGCGCAAGAGCCTCTTCTGCGAAAATGGCGGCTCATTAGCTATGCAAATGAGGTTTGGCGATATTCCACCCCTGAGCCTCATTTGTATAACTCTGGTGCAAGATCGCGCCAGTCTAGACACAGCCAAGTTAGTATAACTATCACTCTTGGACATGTGAAACATCCATACCCCAGTGTGACACACTTATGCTGACCTAACTCCTGGTGTAAACAGTGTTATTTTCACTGGAGGGTGTCTCCTGTCAGCATAGCTACTGCCTCTTCAGGAGGGAGAGAACATGTACCAAAGGGATAATCTCTCTCATCAGCTTAGGCAGCATCTTCACTAAGTACATCGGAGGCACAGCTGAACTAGTAGAGTTGCACTGCTGCAGCACTGACGTATAGACAAGCCCCTAGACATGTTAAAAGTCTCTGCAATGGCTTGTTGCCTTTATCAGTGTGGTGAAACTTACCTCTGCACAAAAAAAAAAAAAAAAAATCACCACAAGGCCTATGCAGTGTATAAGACATCAAATTAGGTCTTAATTAGGATTGATGGGCTTTGTAGGCCTAGATTGTGTTGGTCCTCTGCACACAGATATTTTGCCCTAGAATGAAATGTAATGCAGGTATGAGTAGAAGTTATTCCAAGCTTTGGAATAACAGAAGTGAGGGTGAAAGGCCAAGCTAGATTTTTCTGACAAAGATAAAAGTGTAATGAATGAAAGTAGAGCTAAAACTGACCAGAATTTTTTTGGTGTCCTTCTTGTTGCCACTATCCTATCTGAATTGCCAATGCTACTTTTCTAATAGAAGCAGATTTGGGTTTTTTAGGGAGATGTGGATTAAAATGCTTTCCCCTGGAACTTTTCATAGTTACACTCAAAGAGGAGATATGCCAGAAGAAATGAGAAGAAATGATAAATAAACAATTCAATGAGTTGAATGTCAAATGATAAACTCCATAAAAGGTTACAAACAGAAAAGTCCAATTCTGTGACAGGTAAGAAAAATATGAAAGCTACCTAATCTAGAAGTCATGATGAAAATAATGACTTTTTGACACAGGATGCCCCCAGGAATTCTGAAAATGTCACTATCAGCCATGACTGTTTCCTGAAAAGAGGGTCAGGGAAAGAAGGGAATGTAATATAGGGTTTCTTTTGTACACTTCCAGGAAGTATGCATTTTCCTTATCTTGTGGCTACAGCTTTCCCAAAGATACAATGTTTAATGAGTATAAAGCGGGTAGTCAGAAATGATTTATTATAGTATGAAACCTGAAACCATCTAATGGATAATCTCAAATTGGTTGCTCACTAAGATAAGGCTTTAAAATTTTCATTGGCGATAATTACCATTTCATTTAAAATGGAACTGTCTGGATATGATCCTTAAGTAAAATTTTACTGCATATATAAATTGTAGGTGGTTTACAGTAAATTTTGTTAATTGTATGTGAAGAAAATACAACAACCTGATTCTTCTATATTTCGTAACTCGGGATCTGCTGAATTAAATGCTAGTGCCGTTTAACTGAAATACTACAACTTTACTTGTAATATGTGGGCTGCAATCTAAAGGTAGCTTAGCATAGGGTGTTTAGTGCAAGTGGTACGGTAGTTCAGTTAGCATTGACTTTCTCCAGCACTTTGCATTAAAAAGAATGATGTATTTTTTATCTGATACTATTAAATAAGCACTGGTTTCCTGATAAACAGCTTGTTCCATATTTGCTAGCTTTTTCTGTCTTCGGAGCTTCCCTTTCCCCAGAACAGTACAAAACATGTTGAAAATGTATATGAGAATATATATATATTCAATATAAATATAATATATTTATATTGAATATATATAATATATTATATATTCAATATAAATACAGTAAGGGTATGTCTACACTAGCTCCCTAGATCGATCTAGGGAGGCTAATGAGGGTGACTGAAATTGCAAATGAAGCCCGGGATTTAAATATCCCATGATTAATGTGCATGTTCCCAGCCGGTCGCCATTTTAGAAATTGACTAGCCCGAAGTAACTGCCCGCATCTACACTCGGCAGTGAAACGGGATTCCAAAATAAAGCCCTAACTCGAATTAGCTGGTATTCCTCCTGCAATGAGGTTTACCAGCTAATTCGAGTTAGGGCTTTATTTTGGAATCCCGTTTCACTGCCGCGTGTAGACGCGGGCAGTTACTTCGGGCTAGTCAATTTCTAAAATGGAGACCGGCCGGGAACATGCAAATCAAGCGCGGGATATTTAAATCCCGGGCTTGATTTGCGATTTCCGTCGCCCTCATTAGCCTCCGTAGATTGATCTAGGGAGCTAGTGTAGACATACCCTAAGATTCACACACAGTAAATTCTTGGCTTAATAAAATCCATTTATGTTTCATGTCAATTTAAAGCATGATTGTATGTTGTATATATTCTAGAAAAAGACTGGATGGTAATAACAGTTACAATGAAAACTGCAAATAAATAAATCTCCTATCACCATATTTCATTTTAGAACTTTTTGAAATGTAAAAATAAAAAAACAAAATATATGAAGTATATTAAATAATATATTTATATAAAATATTAAGAAGTAGTTGTGTGTATTCAGTGTATTTGGAAATCAATTAAAACTGAACAATGTGTTATTTGCATTGAAATTCAAGTAATTATGTTGTGCGAAGGATAATGTTTAGTCTGCCTTGAAAATTCCTGTTCATCCAGAAATATAATTTGTGCCATCATGTGCCAACAGTGTCCTTCTGCTATGTATATTGGACAGACTTCTCAGACACTTTGCTAAAGAATTAATGCCCACAAATCACACATCAGATATCTGCACAAGGAAAAACCAGTTGCTTTTCATTTCAACCTATCTGGACATATTCTTAATGACCTTACTACATGCATCTTACTTCAAAGAGACTTTAACACCAGATT
>CM057845.1:163501634-163533229 GCA_030068395.1 Apalone spinifera | reverse complement strand
GCCGGAGCACTTCCGGGTTCCAGTTGGTGCCAGACTATCAGGAGTGCCGGACCAGTTGATGCCGGACAATTGGAGGTTTACTGTAGAATTTGTTTACAAAGCTGTGAATGATTCCAATATTATTAGGCCTACATAAGGAGGCCCCAAAAGGCTGGCTAAGAATGAATTTGTGTGTGTTTATAATTAGAGTTAGTAAAAAAAAAAACTTTTGAAATTCTAATTTCTTCCATAAACAAAGGAATACATTTATCAATGAATATTTTCAGGACTCTCCCCTTCCTTCCTTTTTACAGACACCAGTTCTCCTCTTAAATGACTTCTCCAAGGAAATGTAGAGATGGTAGGAGACTAAAAGGAGTTCCTGAAGCTAGAAAATTGTATCATTGCACTGTAGACATGTCTGACTTACTGGAGATGAACAGAGAATAACTAGTTTATCTAGTTAATATCAGAGACTCTGCTCTGAGATCTTGGAAAACTCTACAGGTTTCCTAGAGGTGATAGAGGGCAGGACAGAGAGAAATGCTTTCCCCTCAAGAGTCACTCAAAAACCAATTGCAGTCCTAAGGGCCACCTAAACCTCTCTGTGAGAGAGTGCTATGAGCTACTGCTGATCCAGCATTGCAGTAACCAAAACACTAGCTATTTATCCTTGGAATGGACTTAATTGAGAGGTAGGTGTTTAGTGGTTTAATTAGGCAGGAGACTGATGAGCTATTAAGAACAGTCAATCCACCAGCTGGCAGGAGTTAAAGAAGAGGAGAATGTTAGAGGCCAGGGGATTCAAGATTTCAAGAACAGAAGCTCTTTTCCTCTTCCTCCCTGGAGAATGAGTTTAGGGGGAAGCTTATGTCCACTTGCATGCTGCTGCTGAAGCCTATGCTGGCGAATTGGTGGAGTGGAGCCAACAGATAATATGCTGGTTTTTATAAACTGGGATGTTTCCAACCTGTCTGTGTGGACCATTGGATAGAGAAGGTGGGCCTATCAAATGTTCCCTTTCCAATGGAGTTTACTTCACACAGCCTGACTTCTACCGGTATAACAAATACAGGTCGGACCTCCCTGGTCCAGCACCCTCAGGACCTGACCGGTCCCAGATAAGGGATTTTGCTACACCAGGGGAGGTTATTTCTGGACCCCTTGCTGTCAGCACCCCTGCCCAACCTGCTGGTCTCCCAGCTGGCTCCTCACCTCCAGTAGGGCCAGCAGACCCCACTGGGCAACCATTGCATTCCTGGCTCTGGGACCAGTAGGGAAGCCATGCACACCACAATCAGAGTCGAGGACCTGCAAGGCAGCTTCATGTGCCATGCTGGGGCTCCAGGACCCACAGGGCAGCCATGTGCTATGGATCCCTGCCCCACTGAGCTACTGTAGCTCTCAGCCCCATCAGGCACCCTCACTCCCCTGCTGTCCCCGCAGGGATCCGTGCCACTGGCCCTCCACCAGGACACTATGGTCCTGCAACATCTGTGCTGGATTATGGATGTTGCTGGACCAGAGAATCCCTGTTAAGAGAGTTTCAACTTGTAACATCCCAGGTTCATTCTGGGATGATTGTGTCTGTTAACCCAGGGAAGACTCTTGAAGGGTCCAAGCCATCTGAAGCTGACATTTCTGAAACAGCTCAGTCAGGCAGAGTCAAAGGGGGAGGGAGAGGTGTTATTTGACTACAGCGATTTCCTCCTTTCATATCAAAAACCCCAAGAGTGTGCTAAAACGTTATGTGAATCTATGGTCTGTTTGAGACTGTGGACTTGTGCAAAACAAAACAAAATTAATCTCAGACAGATCAGCAGCAACTGTGCTGTAATTCATTACTTGTTTTGAAAGCTCGAGAGCAGGAAACAATTATACTAAGGGTGCAAAGGATGAACTGTTACCTTGGCTTTGGGCTCAGTCTGACACAACTTACACACTGCTTTACAGTCACATAATGTACTGTTGCAATTGCTTTTGCAGCCCACCAATCTGACTGTAATTAATAATGACCATAATCAAACTTGGTATTTCAAATTTTTCCTTTCATTTTTATTGTTTTTAAATTTTCCATTGTAGACAATGGATACTTTGAGACCAAGCCTATTCATTACTAGATATAATACAAATATAATAACTTTTGCAGGCATATCTTATCGCTTTTGAGAAGGATTTTTAAAAAATATTGTCTTCAAATTCAAGATTTGGCTATGTTCTCACTGAAAAACAAATAGAGACATCTTATGCTAAACAGAATGAGATGTGCTGCTCTCACTATATGTTGCTGTTTTGCACTGTGGATGGGATATTTCCTAATATGTTTCTTCTAGCAGTTACACTAAAGGCGGCTTATATCAAGCAATGGAAATTTGGAACCACTTTTTGGCTGTAATTAGAAGAGCAGCCTGCAGTTATGTCCCCCATTAGAAAAGCTACATATTTTCCAAGGGTATGTTTCCACTGCCCGTGGCAGCAAGTCTTTTAGTCTAAGCTGCCAACTTTGGGCTAGCGTGGCTCACAGTAGTTCTAAAAAATAACTGTAAATGGAGCCTTGACATGGTGGCTCAGGCCAGTGCTCAGGCTCTGAAGCCTACAGGCAGAGAGAGAGGCTTCAAAGCTCAAGTGCAACTTCACAGAACTATCCACGTGACTATTTTTAGAACCCTGCTAGCCCAAAGCTATCAAGTTGGCCTGGGAGGTTTGTTGTGTTGGCTTTGCAGACATATTTGCAGGCTCCTGCTTCGTAATGGCAGTTGTAAGGGCTGCGGTTGGGATGTCTAGGACTCCACCTAAAGAATAACAAAATTGGGATGAACCACAACCCAGACTATAGACCATCCTCTCTTTGCAAATGCTCTGAATCCATATGCAAAAAGGGAAATAGGGACATAAACTCTAAGGACATTAGCAATACTATAAAAAAGGTTTAAATAAAGGTTAAAGCACTTAGTCATTCTGAAGCTGTTTATTCAGCTCCTTCCCCCGCAGTGTCTATAGACGTCCAGCACACAAGAATTCTCCACTTATGGCACTCCACCCACTTCCACCCACTTAAACCCCATTCATTGGTCAGGGCAGTGAACAGCACCAGCTCAGGCACTGAAGCACCATGCTCTTTCCAGCCGTTCTGAAGCTGCTTATGTAGTCCCCGGTGAGGCATCACCCTCTGACCCTGCTCAGCTAAACATAGGAGCTTTTTCGGGATGGTCCACACTGAAGACAGATGGGATACCACACTGAAGACTTTTGGTATCCCAGTGCTGAGAAGACCTCTGTGTGCTGCTGGAGCCTCAGAAGGGGAAAGCCAAAAATATCTAGGATGCCAGAAGCAGATTTCCTGCTATTTGGTAATGAGCTTCTGACTGTAAGGAAAAAAACTTTCCTTGCTTAAACATCATTTTCACGCTAATGTCTAACTCTGGTACATTTAAGGAGAGTCTGGTGGAAATGTGGCTATGCAAAATACGTAAATGAGACTCTCTATACCTATTCTGCTCCCTTTTAGACAATACAGGGAGAAGAGAACTCCTTCCATGCTGGAGCTTATAATTACAGACTTATAAATACAAGGCCGATTGGGCTGGCTTGGGCGGGGAAATAAAAGAGGACGAGCGGGAGGCATCCCAAAGGAATACCTTTGAAGATGTTAAATCTCAAACAGGTAGCAATAAAACATTAGCTACACTCTGGGGGTGACTGTGACACTTCATGGGAATTTCAAGGGTGGTGAGGCACCTTTCTATCAGCTGTTCTTAGGATGAAAAAACCTTGTTTGTACCTGATGTGCGCAGGTTCCCACCCCCATTTTCAGCTCTGGCAATATAAGCACTGACTTCTGGGCCTCCGCAAGTCCCACTTTACAGGTTAATTATAGGCACAGTCCAACTCCCAAGCCCTTTGAGCACCACTCAAGAATGTGCAGCCCTTGATTTACAGAATTTACAGATCTTCTACTCTCACAAGAACAATAAAGACCAGTCTACACTTCAGGATCATCTTTCTGCTCAGCACCCAGCACTTAGCCATTTTTATGGTAAAAACAAGCAGCTGATTTCTAAAAGAATAAGATTCAAGAAGAAGCAAATAGAATTAATGGAAATGAGTGGTTGTATATCAAATAAAATCATAACGTGTTCTAGAGCCTAAACTTAACTAACCAAACATTCCCTTGGGTTAGCACCCCCACAATTTCTCTCCCTGCATCAAGCTGCCAGATCACCAGTGATCCTCCATTCATAAGTCAAGCCAGCTGGCAGCTTATCCTCTTGGTGAAGGTTAAATGGGTGTACCTTGGCACCCCCAGACATAGTTCCAGTGATTGTCTTCAGGACTTTCTGCTGGTTTATTTTTTGCTATAAATTCCTTCTTTGGAAGAGATCACAATCCCTTCATTATCATGAAGCTCATTCAGTAAATTGGCACCCATGGGAGCCACACAATACTTAATTTAATGTAGCCAAATAGCTACATTAATCTCTTGCATGAAATAGCACTGTTTAATCTCCTTCTGGGGACCAGCCCAAGGTCTTAGGGCTGTACAAGCATCATTTTTAGCATATGTATATAACTCCAGAGATATTGTCCACACTGACATCTCACAATGATTATCATGATCACTGTGCCACATGCTTTCTATAGAGATCTTATATAACACCCTTTGGTGAGCTATTATGTAACTACCAGACTCAAGGGATCCCTGTAATCCGCATGCAACCCCTTGCCTTGCCAGTTGGCACCTGAGCAGTGTCCAGCTGATGGATGTTATGATCTTATGAGACACTTGGGTTAGTTTGGAAGAAAAAGTGAAGCTATTTTTTTCTATTAAAAGTTAGGCACGTGGATCATTTGTCTGTTATAGCTCAGCTGTTTTTCATAGAGGATTGCAGTTAGCTTGACATTTTCTGTTACTACTCAAATTCATTTCAGGAAAGTTCATGCTAATCATTTTTCAAGTAACATTCAGAATTTGTTTGGGTTGTGCAATTTCTTTGGGATAGTATCTCATGGACTAGTTTTCATGCTACCTCTCTGTGCTACTGCAACCACAAAAAGCAAACCAACCAACCAACCAGATGCCTATATTAAATGTACATCCTGGGAAACCTGTGAAAAGCAATCACACAGAGAGGCTGAAGTGCACCAAATAATGAGAAAAATGAGATCCCATTAAAGAAAAAATGTTTGTTTTTTTATAATGGTGGAAGAAAACAGGAACTGCTGCATACTTTGCATTTTTAAACATAAAAACATCAATTTTTTTTAAATACCGTGTTTGTAGTAGTAAAGATTTTAAGTTGGCAAGTGGCTGGAAGCAAAATTAAGCTTTTCATCTTTGGAGACAGTTGTTAATAATACTTAGAACTTGTTTGTCTGGGAGATTCCAAGAACAAATTACTGTGTCCAGATGAGATAAGGCGGGTTCAAAAAGACCATTGCCAATTTGGACCAATTTAGGAGGAGTTCAGTGGTGAAAACCAGCAGTGACACAGCAAGAGAGGGAATGGGGGAAGGGGAAATGATGAAATCCTGGACTGCCATGAGTTGAGATGTAGTAGTGGGAAGGAGACCAGAGAGGTGCTGGGCTAGGGGTTTGGAAGAAAAGCCTTTTTGCTGGCATAGGTCAGACTGGCTCCATGAGGGATGGGACGTTTGTGGTGAAACCCACTTCCTTTCTGCTTCTTGTAAAGAAGAAGCATCCACCTGGCTAGCATGTGCCATATGTGTGGGCTGGTTTCAGAAGAGCCAGTTACACATCCCATTAGAACACTCTTCTAATGGGCCCCCACATTGTCTACTTGCCAGTGAAGTAGATGGGCCCCCACATTGTCTTCTCTCAAACATTTGTTAGAGAAATGTGACAGCCGCACCAGTGCTCTGGTCACTGCAAGTCCAATTTGTTTCCCCAGGCAAGACTGAAGGAAGCTGAGGCAAATTACCAGCCCAGCCTGGGGAATCTGCGGAGCTAGTTAGCTGGAAAAGTGGAAATGCCCATCAGAAGGAAGTGCAAGAGGAGAATGAGAGAATGGGAGGGGCTAGAAGGCTAGAGTAAAGAGAGATCGCTGTATGTCTGGATTTCTTCCCTCTGGCAAAAGGGAATGATATTTGTACATTACTGGACATTGCTGTATGGGACCACAAAGGAGTGGTAGTTGAGATAACATGCCTAAACTGCACACTGGTGTTCAGAAACCAGGACGGCCATGTCCTGACACAAGATGTTGCCTTATTTGGGAGCATCAGGAGGCTCACTAGGCCATCTTCCCTGCTCACCTGTGCCCAGAAACAGAAGACGGTGATATCTATTGATATGATCTCACATGTGATATATGCTTGGCTTGTCGTTTAGAATTTAACTTTCCATATGTGGATACGGTACTGAATTATAAAACACTGAGAGCCAGGGAAAAATTATGGCTGTGGTGAACCATGTAATGAAATTGACCTACTTGGAAAAATACCATTGAAAATGACTGAAAGTATATTTGAATAACGCACTAGAAATGTTCCCAAACTAAGTTCATAAGAAAACTCTACCTTTTTAAAAATAATGACATATTTTATATTGTTTTGCTAATTTCTCATCATAGACTTAGTGTGACTAATAGACTAGAAAATATGTGTTTTCTGACATATGATAGCATTGACAGTAAAACAAGAAGAACGGGGAAATCAACAGTACATATAATTCTTTGGCATATTTAAAATCTATATTATATTTTAATTTGATCTGCAGAAGATATGTTTAAAGAAAACTGTAACGCAGCCAAGCAGTCTGAAAAACAAAAAAGTAAGAAGTCCCGTGGCCATGAATAAATTGGGAAACATATTTGAAAAATCAGTTACCTAAAAAAGATTTGGGGTTATTCCTCTGCTCCAGAAGCCATATTCAGCAGGGGATCCACATAACTACTTTTACAGGTGTTACAAAGTTTTAAAGACTGTTATATTACACTTCTTTAGACCCTACTGAAACCTATTTATACTTATGTGCTTCTATTTAGCTGTTTTTCTTGCTACATTCTTTTCTGCATAGTTATCACAAGTTACATGCCTTTATAATGCACTTCTGTGAAAAGTGACTATGAAAATGGCACCTTCTTACCAAGGAATACATCATGTCTTTGGTATGTGTTTGGTCATACATGCTGACTTTAGTGGCTAAAATGATATCTGTATATACATTTTCAGACACCTTTTCATAAGACAGGTTGATTAAATAGTCAAACTGTTGGTATACTTAAAAAAAATGAAAAAATGAAAAATGTAAATCCCATGCTGTTAAATAACTGTTTCCATTTGCATCCCATTTATGATATTTGATAGCCCTAGACAATTGACTGGGAAGACATTAATTTTCACCTTCTGAAAGTTCATTTGGATGTTCCATTTATGTGCTTGCATCGAAACCCAGAGAGATGGGGAGTAATACCCATAAGCTACGTCTAGACTGGCCCCCTTTGCCGGAAAAGGCATGCAAAGGAGGCCAGTCGGAATTGCAAATGCAGCGGGGATTTACATTTTCCCCGCTCCATTTGCATGAACATGGCTGCCGCTTTTTTCCGTCTTAGAGCTTTGACGGAAAAAAGCGCCAGTCTAGACAGGGCTCTTGCGGAAAATAAAGCCTTTTCTGCAAGATCTCTTATTCCTTTTAAAAAGACAGCTACACCCAAAATAGCTATCCCGTGTCTACACAAGCCTCTGTTATTTCAACATTTTTTGAAATAATGGGCATGCTATTTCACCACCCCAGTAAACCTCATTTCACAAGTGTTAAGGTATGGCTTGAAATAACACATTATTTTGAAATTTGGCATTGTGTAGATGTGCCACATTTCAAAAATAAGCTATTTCAAAATAGATTCGAGATAAGATATGCACAAATTGTAGCACAAATTGCATATTTTATTTTGAGTTTAGTGTACTGTGTAGATGCACCCTTAGAGATTAACAAAAAATGAAGATGGTAGCATGAGCTTTCATGGGCACAACCTACATCTTCATCTAAACAAGTGGCTTATGCCCATGAAAGCTCATGCTATCATCTTCTTTTTTTTGTTAGTCTCTAAGGAGCTGCAAGACTATTTGTTAATTTTAAAGTTTTTCCAGTTACAGACTAACACGGCTACCACGCTGAAATATTTTAAAATAGTTATTTTGGGAGTAGTTATTTCAAAATAAGTTATTTCAAAATAATTTCCTAGTGTAGACATGCCCTAAGACAGGTGACCTACCTAAAATCATAGAGGAAAATTGTGGCTGAGCCCAGAACTAGACACAGTTCTCCTGAAGTCCTATCCACCATAGCTTTTTTCTCCATTCCTATTCCCATATTATTAGGAGGTGGTGCTATGACTAATGAAACAAAATAGGAAAAGGACAGTCTACAGAAAAAGAACATTATTTGAATTTTAACTTCCAGTTGCTTATTCATGTTTTACCATAAGCAGAATATTGCTGACTATAGATAGCTGCTGTGTCCTGAATTCAGAAAACAAAACAAAAGTAATGGGACTCTGCTAGGAGAAACTATATGCCTAGGCATAACCATTTGGAGCTTAGGTGAGCACAGGCACTGGAACTAGGTATGGGTCCTGGGGGTACTGCAACACCCCCGTCTTGAAGTGGTTTGCTTGCCTGCTGTTTTTTAGATCATTTCCAAAACCAATACCATGCCTGGCTTTTATAAGTGAATGTGAATATCATGGAAAGTTAATTATCTTTTAGAGAGTGGATTGTTTTTTCAAACTTAGACTAGGATCTGTAATATCTCGTAAGACTCCAGTCTATAACAATTTCTCTGTTCTTCATTAGAGAATGCATAATTAGTTCATAAATTAATTTTATATGGACCTTCTCTAACTTCCATAGATATTAGGGACCACTTAAGCAAGCCCTCAGCAACTGACTTTAATGGGTGGACTTCCTGTGTAACATACTACTTCCCAGAGGAGGACCTGCATTACAAAGGAGCTTGGTTCTGAACCCCTCTGCACTTTGAGGAAGCTTGGAACTGGATCCAAACCATTCTAATGCACAAAGGATTGTATACAGTAATTACTCGTTTAACACGTGCCCGATTAACACATTTTCGCAGTAGCACAATTTTATTTTTAGGGAATGTTTTTCAAATAACACGACCGTCCCCAAAATAACATGAAAATAATCAAGTGGCAGACTACTTCGCCCGGTGGTATAAGTTGGTGAAAACAGTGGTAATACGCATGAGCTGATGAATACATGTGGTCACAGCATTCCTTCGCTCACTCACGTGTTTATCTTTGTGTTTTAACAAACCACAGCGACATGTATTGCTAGATATCTTGTGTTGCTAGATATCTAATGCTGACTTTGACGACCCAGCACCAACAAGACAATGACTTTGCCACCACCATCTGATATACAACCCCCACCTTTTCTATTATTTTTAATGGGAAAATTGACCCCACATAGCACGTTTTCGCTTAGCACGAACATTTTCAGAAACGCATCTATAGTGTTAAATGAGGAATTACTGTACTTTCCTTATCACTGCAACAGCCGAGTGCCCTCTAGTAGCACATTAAGCAATATGACTACACATGTCATGAGTTGTTTATTCTCTTACTGATCTCTCCTGGGGGAGAAGTGATATGTATTCAGTAGAGTGTCTTGTTTTGGGAGAGTCTTTGTTGTGGGGAGAGGGATGGTTATGTAATATACATAATCCAAACACGATAGCCAGCCTCCCCTCTCTATAATGGTTAAGTCAAAGTATCCTGAATCATAGTGCATAAGGGTGCATCTAGACAGGACTCTTCTGTCGGAATAAGCTATGCAATTTGTGCTATGCAAATTGCTTAGCTTATTCCGAGTCTAAATTGAAAGAGCTTATTTTGAAATTTGGGGCTGTCTACACACTATTCCGACAAATCCCTTAACAGTTACAGGGATGCCAGAATAGTGTCTTTTAAAGACACAACATTGATATTTCGGGATATTTCCGGTATCCCAAAAGAGCAGTGCAGTTTATATGTACCCTATGAGCTAGATATTAAATATACTATGTTTTTTTCCAGTCAGCTTCAAACCTGATTTCCCTAGAGAGTGGCATCAGGCTGAATAATATTGCATAAACTTCCTGAAGAAAATCTAAATAAGAAAAATATGCTAGAAGAGTTTCTCACTTCCAAAAATAAATGATGACCAACATCTTCTTATTTCCATTGAATTTAGGTTAGTTACAGCAAAAGTCAATACAATTAGAAACAAAATCTTAACATGGTTAAATCCCATTTGATATCCTTTCTGTTGCTGTCTTATTCTAATTATGGACCAACAGCAAACTATTACCCTTTCTCCCTGCATCAGCTCACATCTGGTGGCCAGCACTTGGGGGGGGGGGGGGGGGGGGGGGGGGGGAGAGATTAATTTGCCCTCTGTCCATTCTCCTAGCCCCCTTTTCTGTGGAGGGTTGCAGTCCCTGCATATCTGGATGTAAAGGTGCAGAGAACAGGAATTAGGGATGAGGAAAACTTTTAATTCAACCAAGCTTCAAATTTAACTCTTAACCACACACAGCATTTGTCTGGTTTATTCAAAGTGCTAGACTTCAGTTCTGCCCCAAAAGCAGTTGAGGTGCTCTTGTCAGCATAGATTCACAAAAATCCTGTTTGCATGTCTTAAAATTAATCCACAACAGTCCATTGCTCTCAATGTTAAAAAAAAAATCTTAAAGAGCCTTTAACATTACAGTGGGTTAAAATAATAATGCTGTAATGAGCCCATGCAAAGAGTGTTTATTTGCTTAGATAGAGTTTTCTAGGTGTTGTGGTAGGGTTATATGCATTTGGCCTAATTCTTACTTATTTCCATGTGGTTAGTGGGTAGGACACCCAGCTGGGAGTAAACAGGCTGGGGTTCAGTCTCCAGGTATGTTGGGGTATATCTACTGAGCATTTTAAAATCATGACTGTAAGACCTGGGTTTCTGCACTCAGCTGGGTCTCACATCAATGTTAACATGTCCACGCTCCCCACACAAACATTATGGCTTGGGTTTGTGGCTTAAGCAGCATCTGTGCTGCAAAATGACAGGGCTTTGGGGGGCCAGAGGGATGGCTCAGTGGTTTGAGCATTGGCCTGCTAAACCCAGGGTTGTGAGTTCAATCCTTGTGGAGGCCGTTTAGGGATGTGGGGCAAACAATTGTAAGGGATGGTACTTGGTCCTGCTGTGAAGGCAGGGGACTGGACTTGATGACCTTTCGAGGTCCCTTCCAGTTCTAGGAGATAGGCAATCTCCATTATAAATAGTCACTAAAACCTGAGTCATTGTGAAACTCAGGCTCTCACCTATCCCCTAGCAGAGTTTTGGGATTCAGGTCCTCAATATTTCTGATGCAAGTCAGACTCCTTTCTGTGTAGATGGAAGGGGGGGGGGGGGGGTTGGTTCCTAGTGGAATCAGAGCCTGGAATTAGTGTGCAGTGTGGACACACTATCGGGAACCCGCTACTTGACTATAAGAAAGTCACTTCATTATCCTTTTGTGTTATGTCTCATCCCATTCTTCATCTCTCACCTCTCTATAGACTATGTAAAGTCTTTTGGGAAGTGGACCATCACAGCTGGGCCCTTCAGACATTACTATGCTCCATTAATAATACTCCAGCATGACACACCATATTTATTTAATAAGTTAAACATTATTGTATTTCAGAAGATAAATGCCATTATTGATCAGAATGTCCCTGGAAAAATTAAATACAAAAAGGTGCATTTCTTTAATTTCCTAAACATTCCGTACTCACAAAAGCATGAGAGCAATAAAATGAAGCAGGATTAATTAATGTGCAGTTTATAAGCGAGTTTTATTTAATTTTATACTATCCAGCAGTGCTAGTTCCATGTGTAAATTGCCTGGGGTGCCATAATTAATGACCTGCAATGAGGTGCAAGCAAAGCCCAACTCAATGAACTTTACAGTTGCATGCCCTTTTCTACATATATCAGTAATGTGTGCAAAGCAAATGTAGAGTTTAGGAAAACTTGCACAAAGTTTAAAATCATTTAGTTAAAAATAGTGTTGCCTGTGATCTGTAAGGGAAAAATGTGGTATGTGAAGGAGCTAACAATAACAAAATGGATTACAGACTATAGATAAAATGAAGAGAGACGAAATTAAGGCAGTATGAGAGAAGAAAATCAGGGATGGATTCACATAAAGCATGTGGGAGCCACAGATATGTGGGAGGGGAAGAAATTTTTCCTAACAGGTTTGTACCGTTTCTTTCCTGGAATGTAAAAATTCACCTCTTGCATGCAAACATGTGAGAGGGGTGTACACAGCCTAAGGCCATGTAGTTTTATCAGGTACATGTTCTAGATCCTCTTCCATCGAAACATCTTGACTTTCTTCCATTTGCATGTCAGTGTTTCAGCAATTTGTTGGCTGCTGCTTTAGCTGTAAACAAATATTGTCTTTCTGCATGCATTGAACAAAAAGGGCTGTACAATATTGTTATATAAAAATACTGCTGCTTGAAGATCTGTACATATAAAACCTTTGCTTGATTTCTACCAATTTCTTCTTTTTCTTTCATTCATTGGGCTGAAATCAGAAAAATAGGTCCTTTCATGGGGAGCCAAGACTGACATCCAACATAGTAGTCCCCACTGCAGACTGACACTTCATCTCATACAGGGATCTCACATGTTTTTATATAAAATACATCATAAATTAGGTTCAGTTCTAAGGTATAAATGATTAGGATTTGTACACAATTTTTACAAGGCTTCCAGTTTGTTGCTTGCTAGGAAACAAATCAAGTAACTTATTACAACATATTACTTGAAACAAGTTCCAGTGCACAAATAAGGGTATGTCTACACAGCAGTTTTTCCGGAAAAATGGCTGAAGTCAAAAGTCAAAAAAATGCAGATTTTTTTCCGACAGCGGTAAACCTCTTTCTACGAGGAAGAAGCCTTTTTCCGAAAGAGCTCTTTTGGAAAAAGCTGTGCGAGGACAGGGAAGAGGATTTTTTTTTTTTGAAAGAAGAGGCTTTCAAGGAAAAGCACAGGTACCTGGTGGCCACGCTGTCCATAGTAATCACAACTTAAATGTGAGATCGTGTCCAATGAATGTGGACGTTATCTTTTGAAAAAGCAGATTGCTTTTTTGATGTGCTTTTGCAGTGTGGATGCTCTCTTTGGTAAAGAAATTTTTCTGGAAGAGCTCTTCCAGAAAAGCTTCTTCTGAAAGAAGCCTGCAGCCTAGATGTAGCCTAAGAGTAACACTTGGGATGTTTGCAGAACCTCTATTTATTTTCTATAAAGGGCTGGGTGACATCAAATGTAAGCAAATCAGGCCAAGCAAATTCAATTCACATACGGGACAGAAATAAAACAAATGTCCTTTTCAGTCTAAGTGCTGTGGTCATATACAACTCTGTGTGTGACTGAATTTTAACCAGATTCGGAACAAATAAAACACAAGTGTATGTTTATGGCACAAAGCATGTGAGTATTAATAATGGTACAACAGGTACTTTTCAGAGTTTTTTGAATATGTGCTGAACACATTTTCCCTCTCAGACTGGCAAACCTTGAAATAATTGGGCTAATAACTTGATTGATGTTCTGGAAAAATTGGAAAGCACATATTATTTTGTGCTTAGATGAACTGACTTAGAGATTCTGACACTCCAACGTAGTGTTATCATATGCCTTTCCCCTTATTTAAATAAAGAATTCCAATCAAAATCCATAATCTGCTAAGTAACTGAAGGTTTTGCACAAATTGCAGGCCCAAATCATGCCAATTTTTCACCCTAGAATAATAGAACCACTTCCCACTAATCAGCCTGATATAAACCACTCAGACTCACCCCCTGTTTCTCTGTTGCTGGTAAGAATTTCAGTCATGAACACATTTTCAAAACAAGAGCTCATCTTTTAGTTAGCACATATCTTAGAGGACATTTGCCAAGCATAGCAAGTGTCCTGCATGGAACTGTATAAGTTCATGAGTTACAGATGTCACTTCAATTAACTCATAAGAGGAGGCACTTCTGTTTCAAATTATTAAGTCACATTGCTTCAAAGAGTAAAATATTTTTCATAATAATCACAATTAAACATTTTAAAAAAGCCGTTTAAAAGAGCGTTTTTTCATATTAGGGTAGCACCTAGAGGCTAAAATTAGAGTCTTGTTCTCCTAGGTTCTGTGCAGCAGCATAGTGAGAAATAGTCCTAGCATGTCAAAGTTTACAATTTAAAGACCATGAGTGGCACCTTAGAGACTAGCAACAACATTTATATAGTATCATGATCTTTCATGGGCAAAACCTACTTCCTCAGAGGAGCAGAGGGACCAGTTAGTAAAATACTTAATCATGATGGTCAACACATATGTAAGATCATCTGATGATACTATGATGTGTTCAGTACCAGGGGCACCGGAATGTTGTGCTTTCTCTGAAATTGCTGAGGAAGAGCAACCCAGTGTCATAAAATCCTTCCAGCTATCCCGTCAGCTCTATGAAAAGAGTGAACCATTCTTTTTACTAAACCTAGTGCAGAATATGCTATCCAACATGCTGTCAAAGCTATGCTGTCAAACACTGACTTGGGTGGAACCAAAGCTCTATCTACACAGCAGGACAGCATAGCAGCTCTTTGGAGCCTGGTTTCTCTCTCATGCTGTTACCTGTCATGTAGATAGTTGGTCCAAGGGCTTAAGAGATGCATTTCAAACACTGTGCTAGCTGAGCCATAGTTTAGCCTTCAAGAACTTCTGTTGACATCAGTAGAACTACTTATACAAGTAACTGTTCACCAAAGGGAATAAGGGCATCACAAATTGACCTTATATAGACCAGGAGTGGCAGAAAGAGGGGAAACCTCAGTGGAAAATTGATGTGTTAAGATCTTGTATTTTTAAAGTTGAACTATCAAATGAAAACAAAAACTGGCATCATTATAGTGTGGAATCCCGGTCCCATTAAAATTATTAGGAGGTTTGTCATTGACTTTAACAGGACCCAGGCTTACATATCAGGAACCTACTTGTAGTCTAATGATATCAGTGATATCATAAAAATAACTATGCAGGATAATATTTTAAGACAAATATGTTAAAGAGATGGAAATATATTTAATAAACTTGTTTCTGTGCTTATTAACAGCCTGGTTCATGGGCAGATATAACACACAAATATAGGATTAAGTCAATTTTCATTTTGCCGTTGCTGTTCACCCTTACTATTTTTAGAAAAAAAGTTCTGTGACTTTAATTAACTGTGATAAGTAAACAAACGCAATGAGCATACATCTATTCCTATCAACATCAAGCCAGATACTTATGTATTATCATTCCATTTGTTTAAAAAACATGACCATTTTAGTTTGATTCTGGTTAATTAGAAGTTTATTCATAAACCACAAAATGATATTACAAATGTAATGGTCGTCAATATATTTTACCCAAAAATATGATGGCTCAACTTTTTAAAGCTTTTCTTTTTTAAATAGACTTTATTATTAAATGTAAAGGTTGCAAAGGAAAAAGAAATCAGTAGATTTATAGAATTATCTAATTACAGGTTTATTCATCAATAAATCACAGCAAGAAAGTGAGAAAATGAAACACATAATTGTGCACTTCTGAGAAATCAGTTTTCCAGAGCAATTGAAAAATACGCTATAAAGCTATGTCTAATACAATACCAGCACTGATTATAGATTACAGATTAATTTATAATTAATAACTGATAAGAATAAGCTAATGTGATTTGGTAAGCAAGAGCTCTTCAAAACTATTGAACTGACCAGTTTCATTCCAAATTCTTTCTCTTTTTCCTGAAAGGAGGAGGTTCACTGAATTTAGTTTATTTATATAGCACAAATTGATTACAAAACTAAAGTTACGGACTGACATATAAAAACAAATGAATTACACAAAATATCTTCAAAGAGGTGGAAGATAAAAAATTCTCATAAACATAGTGCATCAGCATAACTAGTGCATGTGTTTCTTCCTCCATGCTAATATAAACCCACCCAAGAAGACTGAATTACATTACAAATTGGCAGACAGATATTATGGGTTGGGGAATGTGAAATTAGATGAAAGTTTGGGGAAACCTGACTTGAAAATAAACTCAGATTATACTCAATAACTGAAAGTAAGAAGTCTGGAGACCGAGTTATCAATGCATAAGTAGGTGCAGGTCCATTTTCTTGAAAGGATGATAATGCATTTGCATCTTCTTACGTAAGTGATGAATATTTCTCTGAACCCATTTATACATGAAGAGAATTTGGGTCTTAAATTTTATTTTTCTATAAACTAGGGGGTGGTGTCCCCGGCTTGCTATGCTCACCAACCCCCCCTGTCTGTGGGGGTAGGCAGCCCTGTCCTCTCAACCGCCTGGCCGCCAGGGAGGGGAGAACCAAGGATGGCGCCAGACCTGGCTGCTGGGGAGGGGAGATGGCAAGGCCAGCTCTCTCCCTGTCCATTGAGGAGGACTGGGGTTGCATCAGACCCAGCCTCTTGGCCTCCCCTGGCTGCCCCTATTCTCCTCCCTAGTGCTAGCTCTGGGCTCTTTCCCCCCTCCCCATCCTTCTCCGGCTGCAGCCAGACCCAACCTCCTCCCCCCAGTCTCATGGCTCCCTCACCCTCCTTTCTGGTCACAGCCAGCCCTGCCTGCCACCTCCCACCTCTGATTGTAGCTTCACACAAGTGCATGACTGGGTAGGCAGGCTGGAGGCTATGAAATGTATTAAGCTCTGCAAACCTTAGCTTTGCAGGCAGGCAGGTTGGCTTCGCTGCTGGCTGGTAAATCCCCTGCCCAGAGCCTGCTTCTGGCACCCCAGTCCTGCCTTCCCCGAATGTCTGCCCCCACAATCAACATATCCAAACCCTCTGCCCCTCTCTTGCACCAATACCTCCTCCCAGATCTGGTACCCCAATCTGCTGTCCCAGATCACAATCCCCTACTATCCTAAGTCACATCCCAAACCCCTGCACTCCAGTCCCCTGCCCTAGGTCACAAATGCCTCCTTCACCAAAACTCCCTCCTAGATTCCATTCTCCCTCCCACACCCCAGTCCCTTACCCCAAGCTCCCTTCTGCTCCCAACCTCTATCCCAGACCCCACATCTTCTCCATTAATATCATGGAAGAGTGCAGCTCTCGACTACTTTCCAAAATCTTGGAGTGTCCCCTCTTCCCCCCGTTAAAAATTATTGCCCACCCTTGCCTTAGATCCAGATTCTCAGATGATTTAACCCTACATAATCTCAATGAATTCAATAGACCTGTACCAATTTGCACCAGCTAGACATCTGGAAATCAACATTTTAGGGGAGTCCTATGAAAATAAGGTTATAATAGAGAAAACATTATCTGGCTCTGACGAGGCAAATCTCTTTTTCACACTGAGCTAGGATAGGTTTGTTATTTGTGCAGTCTGTCTGAAATTCATCTCTGTGTTCTGACATTGTGTGAGTTTTATGACTGCAGCTAACTGCATATTCCAAACATGGGCAATACTCCTCATTTTGGAACATCTAAAAGAGCAGTGGATTTATCCATTCCAATGGCATTTGTTTATGGAGCTCAGATCAGAGATTTCATCAGTATTTCTTTCTTACACTCACTCAGTCTATTTTTTCTAGAACAGAATGAACTGCATTTATACATTCTCACCTGGTGCTGTCACTTTCTGATGTTTACAAAGTTTACAGATTTTTTTTGCCTTCTACTAGATGTCCAGAAACATTCTGGATGTGCTCCAAAAAGAGCCATATCACAATGAAGCAATGGAAATTGAGGGCTTAAATAACAAACTATCCGCATGGCAGTTCAGTGCACAAACACAGCCAGTTGCTCTTGATACTTCCCTTACAGTGCAAAGTGCAGCTTTTTGGAGGTTATGTGTGCGCTTTCCAGCTTTGGAGAATGGTTTGAAAATTACAAAAGACAAAAAGAAAGGTGTAGCAATTTGATTGTGGAAAAGACCAAAAAGCACTGGATGCAAGATTTGCAGCTGGCTTTTGAGAGCAACTGGGGGAAAAGAGAGGAGGGGAGGAAGCTAAACTATTTTTTATGGGATAAAAGAAGAGGACTGTGTCAACATCTGCTATTTTTTTCAGGATGGAGTTTCACTTTTACTAAATTATTAATTCTTTTACTTACTGTATTCATACATATATGAGAAATATATAAAGCAACGAGCAACTCTGGGAGAAGGACAACATTTCAAACACAGTCTCGAAACTCTAACAGGTTTTGTACCACATGTGAAAACAAATGATTCTGTCCAGCTCAGATTGATGGGAAATTTGCTTTTTAAATTTGCACATTTCAAGAGACGATAGTATTGTCTTGTTGGTTAGACTAGGAAGGGCCAGCTGTCATGGTTTTCTAATTATATTTCCAGTTCTGTCACTTGGTTGCAGTTTGATCTTTTATCCTGTTTTCACTTTTCTTTACCCATCTATAAAATGGACATAGTAATTGATCACTTACCTTACAAGGTTACTGGGACCCTTTCTTAGTGTTTGTAAAGAGCATTGCTGTCTTGGGTACAAAATGTAGTTATCCATTTAATTTATAAATAACTGTTTCTCTGACAGGCTAACTCTGTTTTCTAGTTTAAGGACATTGGACACTCTTCAGTTTCCATGCACATCTGTCTGCCCAGCATGCAAAAGAACAGAGTGCATAATGCTTAGTAGTGCCAAAGCCATTAATACATCACAGTCATGAGGTAAACACAACCATCTGCATTATAGCCTCCCTTCTTGCTTATTGTTATGTTATTTTGCTGAACTTAATGGGTTCAGGGTGGGCTTTTCAAAAGCACGTAACATTGTCCTGATCCTGCTTCTACTGGTAAAACTCCTATTGATTTTAACGGGACCAGAATTTGGGGATGAGGGGAAAAATAAACCTTCAGAGAAACATTCCTCCTTGGTTTATTTTCGGCAAGGAAAAAGCTCTTTGAATTACTCACTGTTGTAATCATTTCAATCAAGAAAATTCCTATGGAGCTTAATTTCGTTGTAATCAAAGAGTTTCACTATAGGAAGTTTAAAGGACCTCAGGCAAAAGTGAACATTTACAAATACTAATTTTACTGTCACCTTATATAGTCTTCAATGTCTGATCCTGGATTCATCCACAAAAATCCTTTTCCTCCTTTTGAAAGATTTTCCTCCCTACCACCAAAGAAGTGTGAGAAAATGTGGTCAATGAACATTCATGGTCTTTAACTCAAAGAAGTTTGTTTGTTTTTATACCCCTAGGTATTCTCTGAGGTCTGTAATACGATTTTATGTAACCATCCTTGACATGACACCTTTGACAGTTTCATCATAAAAGGAAGAAGGCATCTGGTGTCATTTAGACACAGAGATTAGTAATAAACTGAGAAAAATAGCTGCTTCTAGGAAACTTCAGTCCGTTTCTTTGTCATGTTCAAATAAGATTCATATGTGCATGGACGCTTGTTGCAAAACACATATATAGACTAGTTTCCATAGTAAAGTCACATATAACATCCAGCTCAAGTATTCTGCATTTATATATCAACTTTCATTATTTTGAAGAATTTCAAAGAGCGTGACAAATTTAGGGGTACATTTTAAGCTATGCAAGTCTGTGGAACAGATTTATCAGTCTTTCTACAACATCAGCAATCAAATACACAAACTCTCCTGAGATGGAACTTCTTCACTGAGGTGCAGGAGAGACATGCAGATGTGAACCCAGGATAAATACTGCACACCACCTTTATCTTCAGTTGTTCAAGGGCAACTAGTAACCCATTCCCCACCCAGCAAAGATAGGTAGGATGCTTGGGCAATGATGCCAATGGGATGGGGATGGGAAGAGAGCTCTCAGCTATGGAAATTGAGTATGTCTACACTTGACCCCTAGTTTGAACTATGGAGGCAAATGAAGCATACCAAAGTTGCTAATGAAGTGCGGGATTTAAATATCCCGTGCTTGATTAGCATATTCGCTGCTGGTCGCCATTTTAAAATGCTGGTTGCCTGAATTAACTCGCCACGTGTAGACACGGTAGCCCAATCCAAAACCCTTCCCTCAAATTAACTGTTACTCATTGTGCAATGAGGAGGAACAGTTAATTCTAGGGCAGGGTTTTGGATCGGACTATCGCGTCTACATGCGGCAAGTTAAATCGGGCGATCAACATTTTAAAATGGCAACCGGCCACGAATATGTTAATCAAGCGCTGGATATTTAAATCCCAGGCTTCATTAGCAACTTCGGTATGCTTCATTTGCCTCCCTAGTTTGAACTAGGGGGCAAGTGTAGACATACCCATACAGAATAGACCAGTTCACTCACCAACAGTATCTGGACTGATAAGAATGAAGCAGAGTTGGTGGTGGAGTGAGACAGGAAGAGAGATGCATATCAGACCCCTACTCCTCTCCCCCACCCCTCATGAACTAGAACTTGGTCTTGTGCCCTCTATTCCTCTAACAGGCCTTCTCTGCCTTTCGAACTATCACAAATACACTCTTGTAGGTGAAATGAGTTTTCACTTTAGTTTAGGTAGACTTATTGAAATGTCTAGTAGAAAAATTAGGTCAGCAAGTAAAGAGTTGTGTGGAAATAGCTAAGAACACCTGGGATCTTTGAACGTATAATAAAGACACTTAGTATTACTCTTTACATTTTTAAAGCAGTACACAAACAGTATTTGTTTTTCTTCCCAGTTTTAATTATGTTATATATGTTATTTATATATATATTACATCCCCAAACATTGCACTAAAGCAACATTATCATAAGAATTCCTCATTACCAAGATTAAATTTTCTACCTTTTTTAAAAGGTTAGCTCTCCACTGTAATACTAATGCATGCTTTCAGGGTTAGGAAGTGTGAAAAATGCTAATTATCAGATAAATGAAAGAGTGGTTTGTTTGCTAGAGTTTGAAAAGTTCATTTTACCTCAAACCTTTTAATTTGATTCCCAGAAGGACTATTACAATGGCCTCTCATTTAAAGCAATGTAATTATTGTAGGTGGAGGTAAATTAAATATTGTAAAAATACTTATTGTGCCAAGGAGGCAAAATCTGATTCCTGACATCCAACTACCCTATTTTACTCCAAGAGAACCACTTTTCTTATAAATGACAAGAAAGGCCAAATAGGGACTTTTACAATTTTTTGCAAAATACTTGAGTTTATGTTCACAAAAATTAACAAAAGAAAATCACCTCTCCCCCCTCGGCCAATGTTGTGACAATCTCAAAAGTAGGAAACGTGACACCTCAAACTAATTTGGAATATATTGACAGTTATGGTTAGTTTGTACCTCACAAATGATGCAGATGACACAGAGGGACTAGGTTTTTTACTTCAGTTTGCCACATACAAGCATGACAGCTGCCCTATCCTTGGGGAGAGGGTAAATCATGAAGCACACTGTGGGCTTGATCCAAATCCCACTGACATGAATGAATTTTGCATAAACAGGATCTGAATGTATGCTTCTCTGACAGCTAGAAAGGAGAGAGTCCCTGGGTGTCTATGCAAATACAGATTGCTCCTGCTTTGCTTAGATTTGTTAGATATTCAGCAGATGGAGTGGTATTTTGCTCATTGCAAGCAACTTAATTGTGACCCAATGCCAGCTACATTTGTATTAAATTCAGGGATAGCTGAAATACTGTTACCAATGTTTCTAATTATTGAGAGAATACAGAAAAGCAGGACAGTGCTTAATCTGTTCCATAGGAAAGGTCTCACAGTTAGTAGAAGGAATCTTGCTGAGAAGGGATTTTCAAAGCTTGATGAGAGTAAAAATGGTGAGGGCAAATTATTCTGGTCAGGAGGCTATTAACCATCCTCAGGGATACTGCGTGGACTGGTTTGACCTATTCTCCCCATACCCCATTGTTCGAAGAACAGAGGCTTAAAATAGGCTTAATTAGGGGCCTTTCTTTTATGTGAGTTGTGGTCGAGATGTGTTTATTCTACCTTGCCTGCTAAGAACTAAAATCACTGGGAGACTGATGGGCAGAGGTCACAACTGAGCATCAGCCAGCGGTTGATGCTGGAGAGGCGACACGAACAGCCAGCAGATGGTGGTGCAGAAGTGCAATGAGTGGCCAGCAGGGCAGCAGTGGAGAGCAGTGAGCAGGTGGATGACAAGTGTCCACTGTGGAAAATTTTACAGGGAAAAATGGAAAAAAAGTTTTTTGAGCCCCGTCACTCCAGATCACTGTCTGCCAATACTTCCATGGAGACTCACAAGGAGTAGTGAGATTGCTTCACATCTCTATTCTCCTCCTTGAGCTAGGCTCCCTGATCCACCTACATCTTCCTTAATACACCATATCCTCCCCTCTTATTAACCCATTGGTGGTTCATCATGGGAGACAGTCTGTCTGGGGAGTCTAACCCTGACCTACAACTTCTATAGGGCACAGTAGCAGCATAGGAGGGTGTAGTTTAGTACTAAATGAATTGAAGAAAACTTCTACATTCAGGCTTGTTTGAAACATTAAGATATTAAAATAATATATTTTAACATTTTCACATCCAAAGATTTTTTTCCAAAAAACTTTCATTTTCATTGTTTGTTTGTTTGTTTGTTGACAGGAAATCTGAATTTCTGTGCTGGAAGCTAACATGATAAATTTCATTCAGTCAAAAGCCTAATTTTCCATTGAAAATGGTTTGAACGCAAATTTTCTGATCTGCTCAACTTTTATCTGTGTGTGCTGTTATGAAGGAATGAGCGAAGTGTGGACCTGAATTAAGAAAGTATTTTGATATGGAAAGCATTGGAACTCTTCTAGTACTTAAGTACATCCTACTGCAACAGTATTATGGATATAAAATCACCATAAGATCCTTCACAAATATATATACCCTACCTTGGGTATGTCTATTTGAGCTCTAGACAATATTCGCAATATAGACATGCCTGTACCCCTGGTCTACATTAGGGAATAAGTTTGAATTAACCTACATTAATAGCATAGCTCAAGTCGAAGTATCTTAACTCAAATTTTGGCACCATCCACACTGCAGGAAGTCAAAGAGAGCACACTTTGACTCCCTAACTCCTTATAGAAAAAGGACTACTAGCATAGATGGGCATGCCCTTTCAGTTCTAATTAGCATGTCTTCACTAGACCTGCTCATTCAGACTCCGGAAGATCAACTGTGGCTTCTTCAATCTTATCTGTAGTGTAGACATGGCGTTTAGCCACTTTTCTGCTGTTTATATATTGCTTGCAGGCAATACATGTAAACCAGACATTTCAAAGTTTCCAGATCCATTTTCACCATATGTAGGATATCTTAGAATGGTGTAAGATGAAAAATAGATCCATAGAAGTCTGTCAGTTTTTCTATTGACATTTCAGAAAATATTGTATAATATGGGCAGCTACTTACCAAATACATTATCTGAAACAAAATATTTTGGCATGAAAACATTTTTTTTCTGTAGACAATTAGCTAATCTAGTTTGCTAGACATTGTGTACAAATACTCTTAAATCTTCCACATGGCTTCAAGATTTTCCTTCTACTATATATGAGGTACTCTTGCAGGAACAAAAGCTTCTACATTAATTCTGTATGATGACAAGCACAATATCTCCAAAACTAAAGGAAAAGGGGATTCTATTTTATAAAATTAAGACATCATTTTCATTGGGTGGGAGCTTTAATTTGTAAAGAAAAACAAAATTTGCACAGGATAAAAGGTGATTGACCCTCTCCTCCTCCTCCTGACACAGACTACAGGCAAGCTTTTCTAATTTAGAGTTAGGCAAACAACCTGCTCTACTGATCCATTTGATCCTGCAAATGTCTCTCTCGCATACTATATGGGACCATTTTCTTACATAAGCATTTTGCATGAAGATTAAGAGACATTTACTAGCTTCATTACTCTTGTGAGACTCCCACTATACTTATTATGGAAATTTTGTAAACAAGATAAAGAAAGTACAGTCTTATGGGGTTCTTCTGAGAAGATTGTTTTGCCCTTAGGAACAGTAAATTGCTAGGGATTAAATATGCAGGGGTTTGCAGAGAAATGACTGGACACTAATGGTATATATATATATATACACTGCAGTGATGGGATGTGATTCTGTCTTGAGTAGCTATACTTGGGCTAGCTTTAATCTAGCTAACCTGGATATCAGAGCAGTGAATGTGTAGTAGCATGGTCTCCATTGTGACCTGCCCCATGTGTAATTACTTGGGGTTCCAGGAAAGTTGCTGCAGCTTCATGGACCTGAACTATGTTAATTATAGCTGGCTAGAATATACGTACTTGAGCTGAAATCACATCCTGTGGTTGCACTATAGACCATCCCCTTAGTGTTCCATCACTTCTGTGCTAAGTCCTGCAGTTATAATTCTTGCACTTGTTCACTACTATATGGTTTTCCTTATTTCCAGTGCTCTAGGCCCACTTTTAAAATTTTATTTCCTAATAAAAATAGGTTTAAATCATACCTCAGCTGTATCAAGCATATATATGAATGTTGTGGTCTGGGTGTATTTCTAGCCTGGGAACAAGTACTTCTCTACAAATTAAAGGGTATATCATGTCCTCAAACTCTTTGTACTGGGGCTCTTTAGAGATAAACCTGCCAAATTAATTTGGCTTTTAGTTTCCTCATGAGTGTTTACAATCGTAAAAATTGAGTCAGTGAGCCAGCTGGTTGAGTTTCACTTTCATACTAGCCCTGTTAGCATCATGTTTAAAAGTAAAGGCTGAAAACACATCATCAGTCTCTCATTATTTTAGTTAAATTATTTTGAGCGAGGTTTGATTACACTTTTTTTGGTGTGTGGTGGTGTGTGGTAGGGTGGGGGGAGAAGGGGGTGAAGGGCCTGGAAAATGTCCATGTAAGCCATCTAGGATACTAATCTTTGTGGTCCACTGTGGAGTTCACTCTTGCTCCTGTTGAAGTTTTCTCTCTTTTGGGCACATCTCCATAGCAGCATTCTTTCAAAATAACTCACATTACTTTTAAATAACTGAGTGTCTACACAGTAAGCCTGTTATTTTGATATAATTTTGAAATAACAGGCTTCTTATTTCAAAATCTGTAACCCTCATTTCACAAGAAATAATGCCTATTTCGAAATAGGGCATGTATAGACAAGCCAGCTGAAGTTATTTCAAAATAGCTAGCCTCCAGGGTTTCTCACAGGTGCCCTGGTGGCCACTCTGTTCATACTCATCAGAACTCTATAGTTCCCCTTCCCCTTTAAAGCTGCAGCCACAGGGAAAATAGTTTGTAGCATGATGCAGACCTTGCCAGCACGGTACCACATAGCAGTGCCCAGCTATGCCTTCCTTGCTGCTATGGTAGATCCTAGCACACCACCTGAGCCCCCTACCACTGCCACCAGTGGTGCAGAGAGCTCCCAAACCCCTGCCTGGGGGCAGAAAAGGCAGGCCTCATCCTGGTGCGGACATCCTGGACCTCATTGTGGTCTGGGGAGAGGAGGCAAACTTTCAGGATCTCAACACCAGACACAGGAACACTGATGTCTATGGCCAGATGGCTGACAGCCTGGGGCACAGGGGATACTTCTGCACCCAGGAGGAGTGTATGAAAGTGAAGGAGCTGAACTCAGGGGCAGCATCCCAGACCTGCCCCTCCTTCAACCAGCTTCAACATCCTGGGAAGGGGGTCAGTCCCTTCCCCCCACCTTGTTGTGGACTGTGGGCTGGAGGCACATATCGTTGCCCTCCCAGAGGGCAGGCCTGTGACTGAGGAGGAGGAGCAGGACCAGACCACTGAAAACTACAATGCCTGCCAGCCAGGAGCTCAGCCTGTTTCTGGAACCAGTACCCCCCTCCCAGGATGTTGCCCAGGGTTTGGGCAAGGCTGGGGAAGACCCATCAGGTGAGCTGTATTACTTTCCCTAGACACACACGGGGGGAGGCAGCAGGTAGCAAGGTGCTGCGTGCGCCTCGCTTGGCCTTCTCTTCCTGGGCATTGTGCAGCAGCCTGTGCACATTGAGCACCAGTCTGGAGCACACAGCCCCAGGAGGCTTCCACAGAGGACCTTTGTGCTCCTGCTCACAGGGTTTCTGGAGAGACCTGCCTTAGTTCAGACTCCATGGTGGGACACCCTCCCACTCAAGCCACCACTAAGGAGGATGGGGTCATGGACACACACACACACACACACACACACACACACACACACACACACACACACACACACACACACACACACACACACACAGCAGTGCTGCACATGGCACATGGTCAGGCCTGCTCTCTCCGGGCAGCATCTGCTCCCGAGTAAGCGCACTGAGGTGGAGGACACTAAACTCCTGCTAGGGGCGCCTGCTGGGAGGGGAAGGAAGTGGAGGGGATCCCAGTAGCACTCTTCCTGGCAAGCAATGTCTGTGGTTCACAGACACCTCTCCCACCACTCTCCCCCTGTTGCCTCCAGCGGGCAGGTATAGAAGTCCTCTCCCTGCGGGACACCACCACTACCAGACCCAGCATGTGCGTGGCATGGAGGGAAGCCTCCCGCCTGCAGGCTTCTGGCCTGGCCGACACCGGGAATGCCTGCTTGTCCTCATAATATGGGGGTAACAGTTACCCCACCAGCTCTTTGTTTGAGTTAAAAAGCTTTATTGACATGATTTGCCTCTGCCCTTCTGGATTCACAATACTTTCTTGTATAAAATCAATACAAATGGTAAGATGCTCCCCTCAGGTGTCTCTGCCTAACATTGGTAGTAACTTCTGCACTGAAATGCAGCTGAGAAGGCTGCTTTGGTTTCCAAGTTTCTGGGAATATTCCTTTTTATATTTAGTGTTATATTTTCTTTACAGTCCATCTTTTTACCTTTCCCAGAGAGTTAATTGTCTCTATTCATATTCCTGTGGCTACAGGACTGTTACGAGGCCTGATTCTGTTCCCTGTTCTGCCCTTTGCTACTGGGCAAGTCACTGTACTGCACTGCCTCAATTTCCCCATTTGTAAAATGAGTATAATGATAAAGAACTTTGAGATCTCCTGATGAAAAGAGCTGTATTAGAACCAGGTATTATTTATTCCTGGAATGAGATTAGTCCGGCATTCCACCTACCACCAACATATGCTAGTCTTTTGCTCTCTACTGTTTCATATAAATAAAGGGTACCTCTTCTGGCATGATATTGATACATCTTCCCCGTACCTTCTTCATACGTAGAGAAATAAATTATGCCTCATTTTGGCATTTTTCTTTGACCCTTTGACATTTCACCTCTTTAGTCAATATCCTGGCTGTGTACAGTAATTACTTGTCTTCTCTAAAGAATGTTTATACTGCTCACTTATGGAGCCATGTAGAGTACATACACAGAACCTCCCTGCCCCAGCAAAGGGATAAATAGTAATGTAGACAGTAAGGCTCTGCTAAGGTAAGTAAAGGCACACTGATCTCTTAAGTATATACCCTGCACAGCTCTCTACACTCCCAAGCAATTCCCCTTCTCTCCATCTCACTTGCTATTTTTAGTAGTGTAGTGCTTCTCTGCCTCCCTGCTGCTGGAGCCTTTCCCTGCCTCAGTGAAGGATGCTGGCAGCAGGGAAATAAGGGAGAAAGGCTCCCTTCTCACTGTAGCTTGTACCCTACACTGCCACCAATGGGCTACGTCTAGACTGGCATGATTTTCCGCAAATGCTTCTAACAGAAAAGTTTTTCCGTTAAAAGCATTTGTGGAAAAGAGCGTCTAGATTGGCACGGATGCTTTTGCGCAAAAGCACTTTTTGTGGAAAAGCGTACATGCCAATCTAGATGCGCTTTTGCGCAAAAAAGCCCTGATCACCATTTTAGCCATTGAGGCTTTTTTGTGCAAAACAATTCTGGGTTGTCTACACTGGCCCTCTTGCGCAAAAGCATTTGCGCAAGAAGGCTTTTGCCCGAATGGGAGCGTCATTGTATTTGCGCAAGAAGCACTGATTTTGTACATTACAAAGTCAGTGCTCTTGCGCAAATTCAAGCGGCCAGTGTAGACAACTGGCAAGTTTTTCCGCAAAAGCAGCTGCTTTTGCGGAAAAACTTGCCAGTCTAGACACAGCCATGGTGTGCCAGGTAGGTGGTGCCCCATGTGCTGTATTCTTCTGGTTGTTTCAAGGGGTACAAGAGCACATTTTGGGTATGTCTAGACTACACCTCTCTGTCGACAGAAAGATGTAGATTAGGCATGTTGAAATTGCTAATGAAGTAGGGATTTAAATATCCCACGCTTCATTAGCATAAACATGGCCTCCACTTTTTTGGAGGAATAAAGGATCTGTTGAAAAAGGGTTTATTTTTGAAAGATCCGCGTCTAGACTGCCTTTTTTTAAAAAAAAATCTCCATTTCGAAAAAAAGCGGCAGTCATTTTTATGCTAATGAAGCACGGGATATTTAAATCTCTGCTTCATTAGCAATTTTGACATGCCTAATCTACATCTCTCTGTTGACAAAGAGGTGTAGTTTAGACACAGCCTTTATGTGATTTCTATTGGCATAGTCAGCAATGTTCTTTTTGTTGTTGTTTTCAGCCTCTACATTAATGACAATAATGTACTGACTTTTTGTAATCCTTCCAGCCACATGTACCAGACATTTGTATACTTCACATGAGGAACAGTCTCACATTCTAATCTAGTCTCTGTACAGCACTCATCATTGTCACTTGCTAGTTTGGATATCTCTGTTTACTTTTTCACTTATCTGCAGTGATGTCAGAAGCATAAATCAGGGTCACTTACTAAGGCACTTTTTTTCCATTCAGTTCCTAAACCAAATCCTTTGACTTTTAACTATAGAGAAAAAGCCAGCATTTTTACCCATCCAGTTTTAAGAATACAAAATAATAAAACACAAGATATAATCTCTCTGTCTGTAAAGAGTACCTGAGACTTCCTCTGCCAGTGTTGGGAGCTGTTTCAGGATATTGTCATATTATATAAGCTCCTTTCTGAACACATTTTATAGTATGTCCTCATCCCCTTGTCCTTTTAGGGTTTTTATTTGGTTTCTATTCCTCCTACTCTACTTCCTCACCTTCATCTCTCAATTTTCCTCTTGATTTCATTTCACATAGGTCAATAAGATATTACCTGAATATTTTAAACCCACATTGCAATAATGTGATTATGTATTACTTCCTCCCTTCCTCTCCCTATCTAATGAGAAACATCTTGAGCTGAATCAAATGTTGCCCATTAACTGGGCTAAATCCTCACTTGGGGTAAATCTGAGTAACTTCATGGACCCCAGCTGCGGATCTGGTTCATTGTTTGACTGTTTCTCTGTATAGATTTGGTCCAATCTCCTCTTTGTGCTTAATATGTGTATGCAGTGGTCGAATCATCTGATTCATTGAGTCACGCTTCTTTGACCTACATGTTTTTGTATGAGCTGCTGGGCCAACAGAGTCATTTTGAATATTTAGGTGCTGCAAACATTTTAAAAAATAAGTTAAATTGCATTGGCGACATCAACAGTTTCCCCAAAGTATTCTTAAATGGTAAAATGTTTAACAGCCTCTTGCTGTAATTATTAGGTTTCCTAGCATTCTTACTTGCCTAGCACAGCATTCCAAAGCCATTCCAACTGTTTCACAGGCTTCATGGACAGATTCCATTGATCTCCTTTTTATCCATGGTACAATTGGTACAATGTACCAATTTTATCCATGGTACTCCTTTTATCTTGGTACAATTATGACAAACTACATTTCATTCCTATGTTGCTTGGTACAATTATGACAGTGTTTAGAAATATGATACAGTTTAAAGTCTGGAAATATAATAATCAATATTTAAAGAGCCACAATCAGAAAGGACTTGGATGCTTTTTAGCATACACTTTGTCATTTTTTCCCCAATATTTAAAATCATGTATAGTTGAATTACTTTCAGTGGGAATTGGATACCCAATGAACCTTTGTACTTTTGAAAAGCTCCCTCTTGCTCTTTCTTCTTATTGTGGAAACCAAACAGTTAATGGATAAATATGCATTTTCCCCTTGCAGTTGGTTAAAAAAAAGTATTTTTCATTAATATTGTGCCAGTGCTCATCCTGTCTGCCAACGACTCTCATTCTCTGGAAAAATATCTCCAGTAAGCCAACTTTACCTCACAAAACTTTAACAAGAAATTTCAGAACCTGTCCACTTTGAAGTATTTCAGTGCTCTGCAGTACAAACAGAACGTTGCCACAAACTGCAATATTTTGCATACAGATTTGCAAATGTTGGATGCTGCTACTAATTATTTGGAGACCAATGGCTCTATTAAAATAATTAACAAATAACTGGAATGAAATCTGTCTGGGATAGATGTTTCAGGAAGGAAGACAGGTTTTGAAATTCTGGTACTTTGAAATGGGATTTTTTTTATACTTAAAATATATTGCTAAGGCTTTTTATTTTAAAATATCTAAAACCATAAAGGGCCCAAGCTTTCATCCCATGTGTCTCCAAACTACCAAGTGAATTCAGATACAATTTTGGCTGTGTAGCAATTGGAGGATTAGGCCCCACATCTATTTCAGGGTAATTCTGATAATCCTTTAATAAAACATTCATGAGATTTTTAGAAAATAAAATGAGTGCATCTCTTATGTACGTTTAGTCCTACTTCCAATTCAAATAAATGGAAAAACCTTATGGGAAATTGCAAAATCTGGCCCATTGTTAATTAAACTATATCTCACATGAATGTTGTTTTCTCTTGCTGCTGTGTGATTAGTTCATATGCCCAATGCAGTGCAAGGAGAAAATACATATATATATTTTCAAAGGAAGCTGCTTACTGAAGTACTTCACTCCATTAATATTAGTCTTCTAACCATGCTTGTTGTGTTTAAATTATCTTGTATTTAAATTTTACCAGTCAGTTCAAATGTGTTTCTTTAATTTTACTTTAATTGTGTTATTCATGCGTAAGGTTCTATAGACTCAGATCCCTAAATTGCAAGCATTTTTGGTGATGGACCTGTATCTCCTTGAAAAATACGATGAATACAAGTTACACTGTAGAGATAATATTTTGTGCAGAGTCTTGGTAGAGGCTGTGGGGATGTTTTTATATTTATCCAAAGGCTGACTTTTTTTCACATGAAAACTTCAGCATCTTCATTATAACCCTCTCATATTTTAGAGACATTTTGATTTTTTTTTCTTTCTAGTATTGTTTTGATTTTGACAGCTAGAATAACAATTTGGTTGCAATATTTTTAAATGCCAACTGCTGTCTTATTTGTGTCTGTTAGAGATGGTTGTCTTGAGGCATTCTGTTAGATTTCTGCTTATAGAAAGAACACATGTAATTAATTACTAATGTGATTCTGGAGCAATATAATGATGATAGCTGAGGCTGCCCAACACTTTTGATTAGAAGCCGAGCTGGCCTGAGAAAGACTGGAAAAATGTAAAAAACAACAAATAGGCTAGTAGTATCTTAAAGACTAACAAAACATGTAGATGGTATCATGACCTTTTGTGTGTGAAACTCACTTCTTCAGATGACCGGGATATTAGAAGTTCAGGTCCAAGGATAAATAAGGAAAGGAGGACTGAGGGGGGGGGGGGGGGGGGGGGGGGGGGG
>CM057845.1:163452012-163477831 GCA_030068395.1 Apalone spinifera | reverse complement strand
AACGGAGGTAGTGAGAGAAGAGCAGAGGAGTATTGAGTGTCCCAAGATGAAAGTAAGTACTAGTTGTGAGCTCTGCTCCTACTTACCCATTTACTGATTACTGGGTGGGCAAAATCTGGGTTGAGTTGGCAATGTCACTTGAGGATAAATATGCTTGTATCCAAGAAAAAAGAAGCATACATAGGCTTAATAATTTTTTTAATGTTGACGGATATTTTAAATTTCCAAGAGAATCAAAAGAAAATTGAGTTTCATCATGCAGAATGATTATTGCAAGTTAGCTAGAGATTTTATTTTAAAGGCACTTGATCAGAGTGTATTTAGAGATGATGGATTTGCTGCAGTTGGCATTTGCATAGTAACTCATAGGCTCCTACTTGATTGTTCTGTAAAATGTATAAATATGGAGTCCAAATGCTCAGATGACATGTAAACAATGAGTTCTACATCTTGAGAATTCAAATTAATAAAGTCGAGGAAGAATTACCAAAGAGGAATTATACACATTTTCTATATAAAATATATGAGCTGTGAAACCAATAAATCATTCTGTTGCCTCCTGGGAAAAATCTAATGTGGCTGGAGTGCTACAATAGCTATGGCTAATTTGTCTAGAACATTTCCATACTAAACACTTGATGTTAGTTATTCATAACATTAAACATCTTTCAGCTATTGGGCTGATAATTTGCAGGCCTGGTCCTTAACTCAGTGATTGATTTTTTTTTAAGATGGAGGAAGGGGGAAGGAAGCTAGTTGATGTCCATGGTACCTAATGGTATGTCAAGTACTGATGAAGTGAGTTTTACCCATGAAAAGTCATGATACTATATATTTTTGTTAGTCTCTATGGCCTGGTCTGCACTAAAGGGGAAAGTCAGCTTAAGACATGCAACTCCAGCTATGTTAGTACGTAGCTGGAGTCAAAGTATCATAAATCACATTTTGGTGCCATCTACACAGTGGGAGGTCTATGGGAGTACAAGCTCCTGTTGACTTCCCTTACTCTTCATAGGAGCAGGGCTATCAATGCCAATGGGAGCGCCCTCTTAGTTAGATTTAGCATGTCTTAACTAGACCACTAATTCGAACCCTGGAAGATCAACTGCAGCAGCTTTGATCTTCTCTGTAGTATAGACAAGTCCCAGAGTGCCACAGGACTACTCATTGTTTTTAAAAATACAGACTAACACAGATACCACTCTGAGATTTGAAGTTAATGTTATGTTTAAATGTTTTGCTGGATTTTGGCCATAATGCCTTGAATCCTGGAAAATCAAACCCTTTATTTGAGTCAAAGACCTGTACTGGACAAGTCGCTCCATCTTTGTCTCAGATTCCCAACCAAAGATAGTAATATTTCTGTTCATCCACCCTCAGTTTGGCTTGTCTATTTAAACTGCAAGTTTTCCCAGGGAATGATAATCTCTTACACTATGTTTATACAGCGGGGAACTGGTCCTTCAAGATGCTTCCGTAAAAATAATAATCATAGTTGAAAAGCAATTGCTCTAACAAATGACATTTTGGCTTGTTTTATATGACAAATTTTCTTATCCTTATAGCCTAGAAATTTCCCCTAGTCCCTTTAAATTCTGAACATAAACATCCATTGCAGGGATATTTTTAAACCAGGATTTTCTATGTGCTAATAAAGAGGAGAAGGTAGAAGATAACAAATAATAGGTAGGAGCTGAAGCAGTTCAATGAACAGACAATTATATCCATGAAGGCAGATAAACATTGACAAACTTTATAAGTATTTGTATACAAATTCTAGAAGTTTAAATACTAAGATGAATACATTTTACTGTCTGGTATTCAATGAAGCCATTGACATGTAGACATCACAGAAACTGGGTGGAATCATGACCACCTGTGGGACACAATAATAATGGTATAAAATATATAGGAATGACAGAGTAGGTCATGGTGGGGATGGGGCGGGGGGAAGGGATGGCATTTTACGTGAAAGCAAACTTAGAGACATATATAGTTAAAAATAGTACATGATTCCGACTGTACCGTAGAATCTCACAGGGTAGAAGTTCCATATTTGAATATTAAGAAAATAGCAGTAGGAATATACTACCAATCACCTGACCAAGACTGCGATAGTGACCATGAAAAACTCAGGGACACTAGAAAGGCTACAAAATTAGAAATCTCAATAAGGATGTGGGATTTCAATGCCCATATTGACTGGATACATGTCACGTTGGGACAGGATGCACAAATGATAATTCTAGACATCATCAGTGGCTGCTTCTTGAAGCAATTACTTCCAGAATTCACAAGAGGAGAAGCATTCTTTTTATTTAGTCCTGAGTAACACACAGGATCTGGGTCATTACTGTTCTGCAATCGTGTCCATAATGTAATTAAATTTAACATCCTTGTGTGTATGGTGGGTGAAATACTAAAAAACCCATCAAGAGCCATTTAACTTCATGAAAAGGAATTGCACAAAAATGAGGAAACTAATTAAGCACAAATTAAAGCAAATAGCTACAAAGAGTGAAATGCCTTCAAGCACTATGGAAACATTTTAAAACACCATACTAGAAGCTCATATTAAATGTATGATTAAAAAACAAACAAATTAAAAAACAAACAAAAAATAAAAGGACCAAAAATGCCACCACAGCTAAACGTCAGAGTAACAGGGCTAATTAAATGTGAAAAAAAAAAGACATCTTAAAACTGGGATTCAAATCCTACAGAAATGAACATAAACTCTGGCAAGTATATATGTATAATTAGGCAGGCCAAAAATAAATTTGAAAAGCGACTAGCAAAAGACAGAAAACTAATAGCATTTTTAAAGTACATCAGAAGCAGGAAGAGACAGGGGAATGTCTTATTAGTTAAGTTTAGGCTATAGAAAGTGTGTTGTGAATTTATTTTATATGTAACAATCTGTTTCCATTTCTTCTTGAATCTGTCTTTTGCTAAAGAAACCTCTTGGTTTTACTATAAACATATCTAAGTGCTGAAGATGAATGGAGTGGTGATCCTGAGATGTAAGCTGGTATTTACTGTTCCTCTGGAAATAGTAGATCTATGAATCCGGGGAGTGTCCAAAAAATAGAAAGAGTGGGACCTAAGGGGGCCTGGAAGTAGGACTTTTAGGGTACCTCTATACAGCGGGGCTATTTTGGGATACCAGAAATATCCTGAAATAGCTATCCCACTATTTGTCTTTTGAATGCACCCGCTATTTTGAGATAGGTCTCGAAATAGTGGACGAGGTACTTCGGCATCCCTGTAACCCTTGTAACATGAGGGTGAAGGATTGTCTCAAATAGCGTGTTATTGTGAAATCTGATGCTGTGTAGATGCACCAAATTTTGAAATACACCATTTCAAAATTCAATTGAAATAAGATATGCAATTTGTATAGTACAAATTGCGTATCTTATTTTGAGTTTAGAGTGCTGTGTAGATGCATCCTTATTGCAAGAGGATCGTGGTTTGGAAGAAACTGACTTTCAGCAGGCACAAACAAGGCTTTCCCACTTTAAGGGCAGGTGATGTGAGGTGCTTCACAACTCCAGGTCCACCAATAAGCATCACATAGTATTACAGTCATTTAACTAAGACTCTGGGCTAATTGCAGAGGTTATTGCTTTTGAGTCACTTGAGTGGAATACATGTCTGCAAGTACTTGATGAAAAAATATGGTTACATAACTGATATGTAACTATGGTGACAGCCGTGTATTTCACACCCCTGCTTTCATCCCCTCTTCACTGGAATCCTAGCCTGTCTCTCCAGTGGGAAGGAAATGAGAGGATTCAGAGAAGTGCTATCCTTATACAGCTTCAGGAATAGCTACAATGTAGAGCAGAGCATTCTACCTGCCTTGGAGTGTACTGCAGTGGTAGGGGGAAAGTCTCAGACTCCTGGTACACTAGGCTCAAACTCCTGAGTGATACACACATCTGCACCCATATCTCAAAGAACAAGGGTTACACATCAAGAAACCATTTGTTAGTTTGTTTTTAAGTCTTGGCCTGAGACCTCAAGTGTAGACAATAGATTATCTCTCACTAATGTTGCTTATATGTAACTAAACTTCACTGCCTATCAAGGAGCCTGCAAAACAAGTTTCTGATGTGAGTTGTGTGTAAACTTGGCTAGTTATGAAATACCCACGCATGTAGAGCACGGTGTGTGTTGTTAAAATATCTCTATAGAAATCACCAGTTTATTAAATTGACAAATGGTAGACAACTTTTATCTCACAAGCTATGATACTTAATTTTAAAGTAACTACCCTGCAATCACACATCAAAGAGGTAAATAAAGATGTATAGTAGTCACCAATGCTACTACTTCCTGGGTTTAAAGTAGTGCCATCAGCAGTCTGAAAATGCAATTGTCAAAAATTAGCCTTTTTGCATGGGTTTTGGAGACTGTTGTCCTTATACTGAATATTGAAAAATACTGTAGTCTCTAAGAATACTTTATATTTAGCTGTGTGTTCCAAGCATTCTTCAGACAATAACCAGTTAACACTACTCTATTGCATGCTTAATTGTGATGGCAGTGCTTATTTCATCCAAGTTCTAATTTATTCTATAAAGGTTCTGATATCTTCATTATTGCAATGTATCAGTGACTTCCAAGAGTGTATTAAACAACACGATTAATATCTGTCACATTTGATTTGCGCTCTCATCCTCTGCCCAAAAGGAAAATGGTGTATGGCCCCGTGTTTTGTGTTACATGTGCTGTGAGTGTGTTTTGTTTTATTTATTTAACTACAGACTATTGTGTGTTTATATTAGAGAAAACAAAATTAAGGACGCATATCTTGGAATAGAAAGTATTAAGATTTGTAATGTCCTTAAGATTCTGTAGGAAATCATACAAAAGTTTTGGATTGATCCCTGAGATAGCTCTGTCTCATGTTATGCCCTATGGTAGAAAATTTAATTGTACCTGAGGAGCAGAGCTATTGACCAAAGTATTCACTCCACAGCTATAAGCAATCTTTTGTAAAGCTGGGCCCTGCCCATGGAGCATCTTGAAGACAAGAACCAAGACCCTTATCTTGACTTGACAGTACTCTACTGGTCTATCTGAACAGGTATGCATTGAGAAATAAGTGTTTTTTTCACATCCAGATAAAATGTCACATCTTTATGAAATATGAACATATGTGAAAGACAGAGTCAACATCAAAACTAATAAGTTGCTGAATGGGTTGCCATTTGAAAACTATCTCCCACTGCTTAGCTCAGTGAGTTTGCTGTCTGAAGAAGATGGAGTAAATGTATATATCAAGATTTTCCAAAAATATAAATAGTCATAGAATCCTAGAACTGGGAGGGACCTCTAGAGGTCATTAAGTCTAATTCCCTGTCCTCACAGAAGGACCAAGCACTGTTGAGATCATCCCTGATAGATGTCTATCCAGCCTACTCTTAAATATCTCAAGTGATAGAGATTCCATAACCTCCTTAGGCAATTTATTCCAGTGTTTAACCACCCTGATAATTAGGAAGTTTTTCCTAATGTCCAACCTAAACCTCCCGTGCTGCAATTTAAACTATAGCTTCTCGTCCTATCATCAGAGGCCAAGGAGAACAATTTTTCTCCCTCCTCATTGTAACACCCTTTTAAATACTTGAAAGCTGCTATCATGTGCCCCCTCAGTCTTCTCTTTTCTAAACTAAACAAGCCCAATTCTTTCAGTCTTCCCTCACGGGTCATGTTCTCTAGGCCTTTTTATCATTTTTGTTGCTCTTCTCTGGACCTTTTCCAATTTCTCCACTTCTTGAAATGTGGTGCCCAGAAATGGACACAATACTCCAGTACCAAGAGAAAACACATATACATTCACTGTACACTAGCCATAGTTGCAGGATGGGTTAGATTATATCTGATAATGATATTAAATGCAGAAGCATGACATGAACTAACTTTACTGCTTTACTTGAAACTTTACTAACTTTTAATATCTAAAAATGATTCTGGATAGCTATTGAATTTTTTCCAGTTAACAGAAGGAGGAATTGCATTGCCATTTATGACAGATGCTCTTTAACAGAATTTTCTGGATATTAAAGTGCCAGTAACAAAGTTTGTATATATTTAATTTTTATTTTCATTTTACTTTGCCATTTTAACTATTGAGTAAAGAATTTATTCATGACTCTAGTGGGCTGTTCTGTTTGCTTAAAATTGCTAAAAAAATCACAATCTTATAAACTAATTTTATTCAAATATTAGAGACCTCTGTATTTCTTCTTGTAACTCTTTGCTAGATCCTCAGAGATACAAGGAGAAACTGAAATAGCCATGTCCAGTCTTTTCAGTCCTTGAAAGTATCTTGTTCCTTGTAAATATTTGATCTTGTAATTGTCTATAAAAACTTTGGATCAGATGCTGACATTGGGAATGTTTTATTGCCCACCAAGGAGCACTTGTGGCTATGTTTTGATAGCCAGGTTTGCGGTTCTGGAAAAGTACAGGGACTCTGGCATGCCTTCAATATAATAATATTATTGTATCATATTAATAAAGAAATACAATAAGCTGCTAATGTGAAACAAATTAAAACCTTTCTTGGAATTAGGTAATTATAATTGGTAAAATAGTAGCTTGAAGATACAATTTACAATATAAATAATTAGCAAGATCCTCAGCTAATATACTTCACTGGTTTACACCAGATGAGCATCTATGTATGGATCACATAACTGAAATATAACAATAATTATAGCTAAAATGTTAATTAATTCAGGGATCTCTTTTAATTTAGACTATCAATTTAACAGTCTTAAGTCCTGCTAGAATGCTGTGTAGAGCTTACTTATTCCAGATATTTCTTACATATATACATATAAACTTTATACACACACACACACACACACACACACACACACACTGAAATGGGGAAAAGAGACATATTTTTTTTTAAATCTGGTCAAGTCATTTTGCCACTGCAGTTTGAAAACTGGATTCTCAACTGTGTACATCTGGAAAAAAAAACCCAGTCCTGTTTTCATTGGATTTGACAATCATGGAATAAGTTCTTCAAAATTTGGCTTGCAGCTTGTGCAAATAGTGTGTGACCAATTACACTGTTAATAAAGCATTTCTTGCAAAACCTTCATGCAAACTCTTGCACATGTGAATAATTGAGCTCATTTGGAATTTCATGTGCATACATTTAACGATTTGTATGGGAACTTTCAGGATTGGGACCATAGTAGTCAATGGGGAATAATTGTGGAAGAAGATACTTATAAATGTAAATATAAGAGGCAAAATCTGTATTTATACTCGTTCTTATTGTTTTTTAGGCATTTTCAAATTGTTGCCCTCACCTATTGTAGTTACATGCTGTCTCACTGCATACTGCATATATGGAAGACATCAGTGCGCCTAATGATTCCCTTTGTATACTATTTTACAAAAGTGCTCATTGAATTTATTGAGTAATTATGCAGTGAGAGTAATGATCCCTAAGTTAAAAGCCCAATCCTGCCAACACTTACTCATATTCTATTTTATTCTGGTTCTTACGTCACCTTCATCACCTGGGATGTGAGCATCTTCCAGTAGTGCATTACATGACATGACTAACATCTGTCATGTATGCAGTGTAGTTTTTGTTTTGTTAGTTTTAATTATATTTTATATGTGCAGGGGGCTGTGTTTTATATTAGCACTGGGAATGGAAGGTGGTGAGGTTTCTGGTGATTTTAATTCTACCTTGGACTTAGCCTCAGGAAGACTGTGCCTCCTGCCCAGAGGACCTCTGAGCTACATGGATGAGTAACCTTATGGATGTGATTAGTCCGATACGCCTGAGCTTGTAAGTGACTGCATGTGGACATAAAGTTACTTCAATGCATAAGGATTTGCAAGATTGCAAATTATAAAATTATACATTTATAAATTTCATATTTCTCTTTCCTCTACAAAATAAATATCTGAGAAATAATAAAAATGACCTTTCTGCTTAAAATTTTTTGCTCTCATAATTTTATTTTTAAAGCAAAGTTGAGGTTAACCAGACAAAACATGTTAGAACAATGTGAGGTTGAAAACTGAGATGTTTTTTCATTTTTGGGAAGATCTCCAAACATATTTTATAAAGTCATATAAAGAAGTCTAAAAGTCCTTTTTTTTTTTTTGGTCCTCAATGAGTAGTAATGGCTTTGAATACTTTTCACTAAGGATCTGTCTAGACTGCAAGGATCTATGGGAAAAAGATACGCAAAATGATCTTTTTCCAATACTTTTGTCAGACGAGGCTTTTCTAAAATTTGGCCCGTCTAGACTGGGTCTAATTTTGGAAAAAAACCTTCTTTCGAAAACCCTTTTCTTCCTCATGGAACAAGGAATACAGGGACTTCTGAAAGAGCGTGTTTGCTCTTCTGAAAAAAAAAGCAGAAGAGCAAACGTGTTCCCTGGACGTGGCGGAGTTTTTTTGGGATGCCCCTACAGTCTAGCCCTACCCAAAGATGGTTGATAATTATTTGTAATTCAGACAGGCATCTGTTCTGAAAGCATATGTTTAACTTTACATATCTGAGTAGTTCCACAGAAGCAATTGAAACTAGTCACAGAGATAAAGTTAGACACTTGTTTTGTCTTTGTGCAAAATGTATGTTACAATATTACATTCAAGCATTCTGTTTTGTTTCTTTAATAAGTTTATTATATGAATGTGAGCAAATTAGATAAGTCCTATAATGTTTTATTGCACTGTATAGCCTGATATATAACACCATTGTCAGCCATTTAGAAATGTGTAATTTAGAAATTATTTTCCAGATTTCTTGAATTAACTGCACCTAGATTATATTGTGGTCATTACTAAATTGTTCCTTGTTTACTTTGCACTAAGAAACCATTTTTAATGTTGTTTAAAATGATTTATTACCACATATATGCCTTTCAATTATGACTTATTTTCTGGCTTTGTTCTCCACATTAAATAGGTCTTCTTTCTCCAGAATTGCTCAATGTTTTCACCATAAGTGTGTCATGATGGTGAAGATTGTGTGCATTTCAGGAAATTTGGCAGGTACGCTTACACTTTGTGAGTAAATTTAGGAGGTGGAATTAGCTTAGAAGAACTACAATAGGTGCCTATGTTGTTCCCTGCAAAATCTTTCTATTAATATTTTTTGCTTGAGGAGTAGGTGCATAATGTGAAGCTGAATTCAAGTAGCATAGTAATACTGGCTCAAGTTATGACTATAGTTCTGGCGACTGCTTTCAATGGGGAGTGATGTGAAGTTTGTAAATAAGGTAAGTGTACAATATGTTTCTCTTGCCTTGACATATGCATTAATCCATTTCTAAATTGATACCCCCACCTCAAACCTGATCATGGATTCTATTTCTGGTTTCTGCTGTAGTAAATTTTTGGCTATTGTAGTACTGCCAGCTTCTGTCATATATTAAAAGTCCAAAAGGGACCATCAGATCATCAGGTCTGGCTGCTTATCGCAGGCCTTCACAAGCACTTACACACATAAAACCTAGCAACCAAAATAAGACCAAAGCATTACAATCTCCAGGAGACTAGAATATAATGTGCAACACAGAGGCAGAGAAAAGAAGAGACTGACATTCACTAGTGCTAGAGGCCACTCCCAATGGCCAGGAAAAAGATTCAATTAGACATAATCAGAGGCTACGTCTAGACTGGCAAGGTTTTGCCACCTGGCTACACTGGCCTGTGGGCTGATATTTGCTCATCGTTACTTTATAGCATGAGCTAAAAGCTAGCTGGCTTCAGTTAAGGCTGTAGAGCAGCCTCATTATTTTCTCTGTAAATGCATCTTGTTTCAGTGAACCACACCCAGGCTACATATAGATTGCAAGCCTCTTCAGAAAAAGAGTGTCTAGACTACAACCAGTACTTTGGAAAAGCAAGCCACTTTTTTGAAAGAGCGCACCCAGGCAGTCTGGATGCTCTCTTTCGAAAAAGCACAGTTTGCATTATATAGCGCCTTTTTTCGAAAGTGCTCTTTTGAAGAAAGGAGTTCTTCCTCGTAAAACAAGGTTTTCCACAGTCGAAAAAACTGCCGCTTTCTTTTGATTTACTTACAAAAGAACGCAGCAGCAGTCTAGATGCAGAGGAAGTTTTTTTGAAAAAAGGCCACTTTTTTCGAAAAAACCCTGTAGTCTAGACACCCACCCCCATGGGGTGCATGGGTTACACACACACACACACACACACACACACACACACACACACATTGGCTAAATATACTATATCTGTATGATTGCGTGGTTCTAATCAAGGCGCAAGACAAAATGCTGTCCACTATTTTTTCCAGTACAAACCTTGGAAAATTGCACAGGTAAGCCCCCAAATGTTACATTCATACTAGCAGCCATGGATGGGCAGCAGCTTTTCAGGTAACAAAATGAGAAATGAATGAGAATATCAGACTGAGCGGAAAGCAGTGACATAGAAGTTCCTTGGGAGTAGGCATTATCCAATAGTAGTGGCTCTCCCTTTGAGGCAACCGCTGTTTAAAAATGACAGTGATTCTAGCTTGGCTTATGCTCTTGAATTTTTAGGAATCTTCTTATCCAATAAAGAGTATGCATTTTAAGAAACCTCATCCACTGGTGATGGATGACTATGATTTGTCTGAAATAAACAAAAGTGTGTGTGTTTGTTTTTGTGTATGTAAAAATACATTCACAAAAAATGTAAAACATACAGTGGTCCATGATGTATTATTTTGGTCTGCACTCAAAAGCAAATATGTACAAAGTGACATATTGATATATGAACTGAGTTTAAATTCCACAATAGATAGTGTACTCTTAAATGAGGCAGAAAAATCTCATGGGGGTAGCCATGTTAGTCTGTAACTTTAAAAACAACAAGTAATCCTGTGGCGCCTTAGAGACAAACCAAAATATATAGAATTATGAGCTTTCGTGGGCAAAACCCACTTCATCAGATGAGTTGGAGTTCATCTGATGAGGTGAGTTTTACCCATGAAAGCTCATGATTCCATATATTTTGGTTAGTCTCTAAGGGCACATCCACACAGCAAGGCAGAAGTCAAATTAAGCTACACAACTTCAGCTGTGTCAATTGCTAGCTGAAATCAAAATAGCTTAATTCAGCTTTTGACGCTGTCTACACAGCAGTAAGTCAAAGGAAGAATATTCTTCCTTTGACTTCCCCTACTTCTTGTGAAATAAGGGTTACAGTAGTCAGAGTAAAAGGTCCTCTATCTCGACATTATTTCGAAATAATAGCTCGCTGTGTAAAAGCGCACTTTGTTATTTCAAAATAACATCAGTTATTCCAAAATAATGCTGCTGTGTCGATGTACCCTAAGGTGTCACAGGATTACTCGTTTTAATGAGGCAAGTTTATGATTTCATTATTGTGCTGCCTAAAGCCTTTTTCTAAACACCATGTTTAAGCAAATTATCTGAATTTTTCTTTAAAAAATAGATTTATTCCAGATATTGCACGTGTTCTTTATACATTTCTTTATTAGACTGACAAATGCAGTAAATTTTTTGTTTGCATAATTTAAAAACATATATAAGCAGCAAACTTAGCTTATGGGGTAGTGTTTGATGCAACACGCTAATAAAATCTCAAATACATATGTTTCTTTAAAAAATGTTTAGGGATCTATAAAATGATTTCATTGTTTATCATTTCCTGTTTAAAATTGACTTTATTTTATCTGCTTTCTAAACAAATACTTGTCTGCAGCATTCTGTATTTAAGTGTGACTGCTTTTAATTATTTCTGTTACTTTATTTAGTATGAGCTTGCAAATGAAGTGAGTTATTGTAATCTCATTTGTCCCTCCGTTAGATCTTCTTTCTAGTTGTATAGATACTCTAAAGACCAGCAGATGACAAAACCATTTAAGTTTAAGACAAAATCATCTGAGCTGGAGAGGTTCAAGTGAACCCCTTGTTACTGCAGTCAGACTTCGTGCATGCCAAGAAGAGACTCAGCTTTGATTGACGGTAGATGTCAGCTCCATAATGTAGATGTTCTCTTGCCCCTTCCCTTGTTTTAGCTAGACAAATATAAAATGGTTCAAGACAATTACAAGAACTCTCAGGATTTCAGTGAGGATTTTAATACTGTAAGTCATTCCCAAGCATTTAGAGCAAACTTTTTTGCCTTCCACATTCTTAGGATTTTGAATATTACTTCTCAAATCTCTTTTAGTTTGGTTGAAGGGAAACTTTACATCTTCCTCTTTTTCTCCTTCTCCACTTTTATTATGCAGTGCCAGAGTCTTATTGGTCCTTGACCATTTCTCCTGTCCATTATCAGTTTTAGTTATTGCATTGGTAATATGCGGATGATTTAATAATTCTGCATCTGCCTTAATTAACGTTTAGATTGCTTTCTCTTCCGAGTCCCCCACTCTCTTTTTTTTCATCTTGAATCAGCTTCTGTTGTCAGTTACTCTAGAACATTTAGCTCTACCACATTTAGGGTAACTCTACGCAGCAGTGTTATTTCAGAATAACTGACATTGTTTAGAAATAACATAGTCCATGTCTACACACAAGCAGTTATTTCAACAATGTCGAAATAATGTCGAGCTGCAGGACTTCTTACTCCGATTGCTGTAACCCTCATTGTACAAGGATTAAGGGAAGTCAGAGGAAGAGTGCTCTATTTTGAAAAAAGTGCTGTGTAGATGTACCCAAATTCGAAATGAGCTATTTTGACTTAAGCTACGCAATTAGCGTAGCTCAAGTTTTGTAGCTTATTTCGAGTTTAGTGCTTCTGTGTAGACATACCCTTAATTGAACTGAGGATTTAGACTGATATTACTGACAATGGAAACTAGTCCTTTCACTCATTATAATTCCTTGCTTTGCTGTAACTTCTTATTAAGGAATACTTCAGAGACTGAAGTAATCTGCATACAAATGCTTTTTCTCTCATACATACAATTAATTATCCACAATTCAGACCCTTATATTGATTTTATGCCTGGAAAATGTGGAGTTAGTCTTCACTGTAAATGTACACATTTTCTCCCAGATCACATTTGTCCACATTTGTTTATTGCCATGTCAGGAAAATTGCCAGATTTTTTTCCTTTCCTTAACATAGACTTTGCAGAAATCCTTATTTTGGGGTTAATTACTTCCTACCTCAGCTATTGCAATGCCTATTTCTTGACCTTCCTATTCACTACTGTTTAACCCTTAGAGGATTTAAACACTGAAGCAGAGTCTTCATTTTCTTTATCTGTGTGCTTTTCCTTCCCTGTTTTTTTATCTGTCGCACAGTCTAATGAAAACCCCTGCTTTGTGTGCAATGGCAACCAGAAACTTAAAGGGTTAGAATGTATAATGAGTGGACTAGAAAATAATGCTGAATATATCAATGCTTGTATTTAATTCAGAAAATACTATGTCACCCAGAATACTATTTCTGATATTACTATGCATACTTCTTACTTTCTAAAACAATGGAAAAACAGGCAGTTCAGAAGCAAGGCAATCTTATTAAGAATAATGAGGGTTGCTTAGTTTATAGAGGATAGAGATGATATGATAGATGTATATAAAATACTGAGCAAGTCCTTGGTTCCTGGTCTGGTTCCTTTGTGCCACAGCTGGGAAGCTGCCCAACTGTAGATTCTTGTTGTGTAGGGTGGCATTAACTGTGTATGACCTGGCTATACATGAAACTTTTGCTGACAAAACCTTTTCAAACAGGGGTGTTACCTTTTGGTGGGTTTGGTTTTAACCACTGTAGGTCTGTTTGAGACAGTTCTATCAATATAAAAGTCATTATTCTGAAATGCTTTATTTCTCTTCTTGCACAATAGAAGTACTTTTATATAGGCCCGTGTTCACTCTAGAGGGGCTGTATCACTTTAACATATAACTAAAGTAGCACAACTATTTCGTGCAGATAAACCCTTAATGCATTATTACAGCTGAATGTCTGCCTGAATTTTTATGATTATATGGTCCTGATTTCTTCCTTCTTTGGTAAAACCCAGAAGAGTGGGCTACACAGAAGGAAACCTTTCTGAAGTGCTTTCTATGGCAGTTTGTCTCAGACTGTTTTATCTGGCCCTTTGGGTTTGACACCCATGGAAAAGACTGAAAAGCCTTAGGGCTGCATGGATCCTAGGAAAAGAGCAGGAGATTAGAGCCATTACTCAGACTGTATCTTTGTCTCCTTAAAGGAATGGCTTTCCCATTTAAAGGGCAGCAGGCCTGGGACTAGCCAGCCTTGTTCAATCAGCCCTGCTTGTGCATTATTAGATGCACAGGAGCTCGATTAATGGGATGAACTGAAAGCTTAAAACACCCAAATCTCAAAGAGCGAGAGCGAGAGCGAGAGAGAGAGAACTCAGTGGCAGATCTAAAGGGAGCTACTTGGGCCCCTGGAAGAGGCTCTACAAAAGTAGCCTGGGATTCTGTGCTCCACACCAGGGTAGAAAGACTTTAAAATGAGGCCAGACGGGGCTAGGAATTGAGCCTGGAAGGCATCCTTGAAGAGGAGACTAAATAGGGCAGAAAAACCTATCTAGACGTTTGTTACCCCATCCCCAAGACTGAACTCAACAAGTGGGCTGAGACAGGAGAGATGGAGACCTAGGTGAGGGAAAGACATTAAACCAAAAAGCACCTGTAGTGCTGTTGCCTGGCTAGTGGATGTTTTTGCAGGAGGGCATGCCTTAGAACCGTCCCTTTATACACATGCCCATCTCCAGAGCCATTAGAGTAGAATGGTACTGAGAGCAGCTAGCCCTAGCAAGTTTCCTATAAAGGAAATCCTCATTGCAGGGGTGAGTATGTGAGGAAAGATAAATGGGTCCCCTTGTATTATCTGACCACTGTTAACTTTACTAGGTGGAGAGGGAATAATCTGTGATTTGTCCCAACCTGCTCACTCCTTCCCCTTTGTAGACACGTGGAATAATCACTGTGGGAACAGGGAGGAACAGAGATATTGCCATGAAGTAGATGAAACCAGTTTTGCAAAGAATAGGAATGATCTGTTCATGGAGATATATCTCCTCAGCAGAACACTCTGTGTGTGTGTGTGTGTGTGTACGTGCGTGTGCAGGGCCGAAACAGTCATTACTATAGTGAAACTTTCAAAGCACGGTTCAACTCTGAATAGTGTTTGGGAGGGGAAGAAGAGGCATAGTGGGATTCTTTTACATTTGTCTGTCTGTCAATGACTCTAAATCAAATGTATTCATGCACAAGTAAAGGGATGTTTATTTTCTCAACCTAGGATCTGACATTATGCCCTCAGTTCTTACCTGGACATGCCTGCCCATGCTGTGAATCCTCCATTGGGATGCAAAGGTGCAAAATGGAACATAACTAAGTCTGCAGAAATGTTTTAAGCTGATGACAATGTCTAAACAGAAAAGAGTCTTGTTTGATATTTGGATTCCACTTTGAGTTGACAGGCCTGGCTATTCAAATCAGACAAATCAGGAACAGAACATATTGATATAAAACTGTGGAAAGGCAGTAAACAAATAATCTTACAATACTGTTTTTCTGTAATTTCACAGAGTTCAACTGCATTTTAATTTTCATGCTCCAATGTTTGTGTTTTGATAAAACAATATTATTTTAAAACTTTTTAGTTCCTGAAGTAATTGAAATTCTTTCAGCCTCAACTTCCAGGTTAAATTGCATGTGTGGAATATGGTGATTTCTCATCATCACCCTTAATAAATGTGTATAAATGAATATGCACTTTGTGACTTTTCTTCAAATTCAAAATGCTGAAACTATGTGAAACATGAAGGCTAGACTTCCTCATGGTAATTAACAATAACAAACCCAGTTGCGGTAAGGTTGATTACTGTAGCTTTTGCTATTGCTGGAAGTCAGATGTTGGAATCTTGGAAGGTCAGAACTCATTGTTTGCGGTGCTATTTTACTGGGGTTTTAAAACCAAGAGACACAGCAGACTTTCTGCTGAACTAGTATTTAAAATACATAAATGCTAGCAAACTTATGACTAAAAGATTGCATTTACTATGGTTTAACTTGGCACTTTCAATCGGTCTCTGAATCTCCAGTTAAATGAATTGTTTCCAAATATAAATGGCAGGGGGATATTTATTATTTGTTTGGTTTATTTAAACTCAACATTTGTTTTCAGAACTTGGTTATAAAGTTAACTAATGTTTAAATTAAGAATGCTGAGAGAATCATTGTGGGCTTCTAGGAAGAACAGTGATGTGTGATGTATATTACAAATACGGGAATAATTTTGCTGGGTATGCTATTGCTAGGAACTTAAATTTATGAGAGACTGTCACTAGAAACAGTTGGAGAATTACATAATACCATGGCATTCCAGAGTGGGGCTCAGCAATTAACATTTTGGGCTCCTTTTCAGCTAGGTATGTGAGCACATTCCTAAATTTAAGCATCCGAACAGTCCCATTGGGAAGTATTCATATTCTTAACTATCTTGCATGACTAGGGTTTTGCTGGGGTTACTCTGGGGTTTGGAGACCTATCAACCAAAGTTATCCCACATTCTCTCCAAAAGGTGGATTTTCCTTAGTTTTGTTTAGGGAGGAAAACCCCCCCAAAAAACATGTCTTCCCAATGCCCCAGAGGGAAAGGCCAATGTTTATGCTTGTCAAGGATTTAACAAATCTGCATATTTCCCTAAGTTCCTAACTGGCATGTCTGGCTGCACAGCTTCAGAATGAATGCCAGTCAAAGAACTAGACTACTGAGCTACAAACAATAAACAAACAAACAAAACCTAGACATTTGTATGTGGGAAAAGTGTGTGTGTGGACATGTGTGCTGGAGTGCTGGATGAGCCCACACCTCAGCTGAGTCAATATATCTCCTTATAAAGAAAGCAGGAAGGAGCAATAAGTGGAGGAAGCCAAGGAGACTGAGCAGCATTTGGAGATGCTGCAGTGAGCAAGAAGGCTCAAAGTGAATTGGGGTGTTGCCAAAGACAGAGCAGAGAGCGAGCGAGAGAGAGCTTTCTTGGCAAAGAAACCAGAGAGAGACCCCTGCCAAACAGGGAGAGACTGTGAAGGAGGGGCAATCCAGAAAATACATGAGTTTGTGTTTAGTATGATTTAGGACTAATTAAAAGAGGCACTGAAATGGGGGAGGGGGCCACAGAGGTTATATGCACATGAGATCTCACTAAATTGAATGCCAAGAGGGGACTCTTTGAACTATGGTACATTGAGTGAGTTTATAAAGAGCTCTGAAGAGGGGAAAAATGGTGGATGGCACTGAAGAGAGGCACCCTTGATCATGAGAGGACATTTGGCTGGCAGGTGCCTATGCTACGGTATGCAAAATAGTTTGATAATGAAGCAGACTTTTGCTTTTTTCCCTCATCAGCAAGTGAAAAATGACAGGCTAACTACGTTTTTTTCTTCAATTTAAGACAACAAGACCATCAATTGATTTCATATTGCCCCAAGAATAGGCATCATTATAATAATGTTATGTTACCAGGCCATCATTGTACCAATGACTCAGCAGGTGCCCACATCCTGTTACCAGTTGCCAAAGCCTGCCATTCCTCCAAAGATACAACCCTATAAATGTTTTCTTGGTCAGATACTCAAAACATTCATCTTGGAGTGCAACTTTTTATAAGAATTTAGTCATATACATTTATTTCCCAAATATGGGTTATGTCACCTTCACTTACAATGGTGAACAGTGGATTTCACAGTGTTGATCCAGAAGACAAGTGTGCACCCATTCATATCACCTGTGTGATACATGTTGGCTCTCTGTAAACATGCTTTGGTAAGCTCAGAGCTTGAGTTCTATCACATTTTTTTCTGAATGGGGGAGGGAAAGGCAATGTATAAACTTATAAGCATTTACATCTGAACACTAAGCAATTTCTGACGAGTGTGGTAGGAACTAGTTCTTGCAAGAGCTATTATTTAGCTTAATTGATTCCAGCTGGGCTTGGAAGAGATTCTGGCCCAAAAGCATGCAAGTGCTTGCCAACAGCCTGTCATTTTTGATAGCTCACACTGCTATGAACTTGGCTAAGAGAGGTCAGTCACATAGCAAAAACTAAGCTCTTCTCCAGGATAGGTTAAAAATGCAGATATATTGCCAGCGGACTAGCAAGCCATTCTCTTTTCAACTTTGTTTTAAGAGGCCCCTGGTTTCTTGGAACTGGGGGAGTGATGTGCTGCTAAGCAATGAGAAGATGTTCCACATGTGAAACTGTGGGCAGATGTAGTTGCTCTAAGAACTTTTAGGCATCTGTTCTTATTAAAACTCCCCTGGTGTATTTGACCTATCGGTTGGATTCAGCACATGCCTATGATAAAGATTCATACTGAGAAAGCAAGTAACATCCCTACTTAATCAGTTTTGCTTAAGTTAAATATGCACTATGCTGGAAATACCATAAATACTTTTTCTTTAATTAGGTTCCTCCCTCTGAGGCTTTCATTAACTCAGTTAAAGATTATAAAAGTTCATGTAGCATAACTTAGTCCAAGTCTCAGAAATAAACTATGTAACGTGAAACTTTAAAATAGACAGACCTTACATTACCTTACTCCCTAAATGGGTCTGTGGAGATAGGTCATTGTAGTAGTCTAATTTAGGAAGACGCTATTAGTTTTAAATGAATTTTGGGAAACCTAACTAAAGAAAATTCTACCTTTCCTTTCCACCCCCATAACAGAATTATTTTAACATTATCTTATGTGATTTAATTTCAAATAATTTTATCTTGGGGGCAAAAAAATAGTTTCATATGGAATTATATGAATAAAAGTAAGTAGCATAGGGAATTTTGGTTGGAAGGTATCTAACGGAAGTAGAAACCATCTCCATAGTCTGTGACATCAACCAAAAAAGCAGTCTCTCACAAACTAGGGACAATTTGTGTTCAAAAGAGGGTGAGCAAGACCCACTGAGTTGTTTGCATGTTTGCTAGTTGTTTACTAGTTATCACTAGGGCTCTACCAAATTCATTGTCCATTTTGGTGAATTTCACAGTCATTGGATTTGAAAAATCCTATATTTCATGATTTCACATATTTAAATCTGAAATTTTATGGTGCTGTAATTGTAGGGATCATGACCCAAAAAGGAGGGTTGTGTGAGGGTTGTAAAGTTATTGTATGGGGATTGTGGTATTGCTACCTTTACTTCTGTACTGCTGCTAGCAACAGCACTGCCTTCAGAACTGGGCAGCTGGAGACCAGTGGCTGCTGGCCAGGAATCTAGCTCTGAAGAGCAGAGCTACTTGGTATGGTATTGCCACTCTTATTTTTGCACGGTTGCCTGAAAAGCTGGGCTCTTAGTCAACAGCTGACACTCACTGGCCAGCCAGCTCTGATAGCAGCAGTAGAGACGTAAAGGACATGTAGGTATGGTATTGTCACCCTTACGTCTGCCTGCAGAGCTGGGCACATAGATAACATTACAACCACTGCTCTCCAGTTGCCCCATACTGAAGGCAGCAAGAAGAGTGGCAATACTGTGACTCTCCTATAATAAACTTGTGATCTACCTGGAACTCCCTTTTGGGTCTGGATCCCCAATTTGAGAAGTGCTGCTCTCCCCTGCAAAATCGGTATAGTACAGGACACAAATTCACAAAAGGTCAGATTTTATGGGAGGACACAAGATTTCATGGTCCATGATGCATTTTACATGGCTGTGAATTTGATAGAGCCCTAGTTACCAGGGTTGGCATGATAGTTTTATGGCTCCTGAGTTAATTTGTGGTTTCCAATTTCTTTGAATGCAAACATTTCCAAGAAACAAAATTGCAGGATTCTTTAATAAAAGCTTTGTTTTTCCCATTCCTTTACTTCAGAACAGATGAAAAAAACCTGCTTTTTTATCATGTTTGGGGAAAGAACAAGCAAGAAAAAAATTCAATGCTAAAAGTGAATGTCAGCAAAGTTACAAGTGACATGGGAAGTTATACAACTGTAACTAAAAGAAGTCACTGTCAGACCTCTTATAATGCATATAGTAGAGAATTCCCAAGTAACTGCAGAAGAATAACAATCCTTGATAATGCTGTGTTTTTGGCTGCTGACAATCCTGCAACACTGAACTGTAGTATTCTCAGGGCTAGCCTGATGACTTGAACATGGAGGAGAGGAGAAGGAAAGAAATACACCAGGAATGTTGGCTGGCAAGTGATCGAGATTCAGGACTAGAAAGGACTTGAAATATGGTCAGCTGGCAGAATCATCAGTTTTCTTGGTATGAACCAGGCAATCATAGTACAACAATAGCAGTGTATAACACAGTCTGATATTGTCAAGAGCAATCCCAACATAGCTAGTCAACATCACTGACCTTTTCCTTTGCAACACACATTTTCAAGTACACATGGGAGACAGAGTTAGCGTGTGGAAAAAAAACCCAACTGTCTAAGGCTCAGTGCTGGCTCCAATGTTTTTCAGTCTGTATGCAAACAACTTTCTGCTTCTTAATTCTGAAGTTTCCCATGTGCAAATGACATTTGCTTAGGCATCCACAGACTGATATTCCTCAAACTTGAAGACACCCTAAATGCTGACTTGATTAAGACAGCTGAATACTGTAATCAGTGGCATTTACAACTAAGTGCGCCCATATGTGTTCCATCTTTATTATGCCAGAGCAATGTAGAGGTGGCATGAAGCTGTCTGCAGCTGCTGTCAGAAATCAGTCTTTTATAACTGACCTCACCATATGTGTACCTAGTTTTAATTTGCCGTGCAGCTGAACCAGTTTGGAATGGGTCAGGCTCAATGTGCAGCTGGTTATCACACCTGAGGCCAACAAGAGGGTCCCACACGTGACAGTGATCAAAGTCAGACAATGTTACATATCGCTGATGTCTGCCCTATGGCCAGATTTGAAAATGGTCTAAGAATTCTGTACTTAGGTGACGAGGCTGCCACAAATGGGCTTGGTAAGCTTTGCAATAAGAAAATTGTAGAAGAATGTAGTGCTATAAAGACAAATTTTGCTCTGTTTACACAAACAAAAAATCAGAATGTAGCCATGGAGCTGCTCTAAGTTTACAATGGGGTATCAAGAAACAGAATGTGGCCTTTTGTTCCTCTCATGGGAATACTTGAAATGTTCTCTCTTTATCTGTATCTTCTCTTTCACACCAGTGCAAATATTTAAAGATTTCATAAAGACAGTAACCTGGCACAAGGCATGGGATGCAGCCAAAGACAGTGTGACCACATATGAGAGGAGGAAGTTGGAAAGAATGTTGCAAAGGATGATTCACCCCTGGGTTTGAATAGGTCCTTCAGCACAGCTTCGAGTTTTCTGGGACAACTGACAGCTGACACAGGGATTCTCCTGGCAATGCTCCCTTGTCCTCAGCACAAGAGAAATCCATGGCCATGGAAGGGCTATAGTTTTCATGCCAGCTGAGGATTTTTCCACACAGGACACATCTTCTTGGGCAGATTAACTGGCTTTAGGAAAACATTTGTGCCATTAGAGTGGAACAAAGTTACAGTTCCATAGACGAGGGTATGTCCCATGGTCCACTGAATCTGAAGCACTTAATTTTCTTTATGAGTTCTCATTAAAGATCTCCATTCAGAAAGAATTAAAGTAGTCCTGTAAATATGACTGTTAAACTTGTAAAAACTCAGCTGCCTGATTTTAAACCAAAGTTGCACAGGTTAATTGTTAAATTTGGCAAGTAACATAGAAAACTAAATGTAGTTTAAAAACTAAAGTTCAGGGGACTTCCTAGCTCAGGGAATAGGTGACAGTATATGGCAGCTCAGGGAATGGGTAGAGGTGTGTGATAAGTCTAAACCAAACTGTAAATCCAACCGAGACTATGCCCTGTGGTCTGCACACACATCTTTCTAATTTAGATCAGCAAACTCTCTAGAGCCCAGGTACAACATCCTCCGCCCCCATTTTTTTTCAGTGTGGACACAGCTTAAGATCAGGTCCCCAGACTCATATTTAAAAGTCTGCCAATGCTAGCCCACAATGCCCTACTGCCTCCACATTTCCTACATGAGTCTCAGGATGTGGAAGCAACCCTTCTTGTTTTCATATAGCTACTTGGTGCTTAACTCTTCCTCTGCATGTTAACTACTCAGCTGGAAGTGCATTTGTCATTGTCCTTTGTTAACTATATGGCCACCTATGAGAAGGAACTCTACACCAAATGCGCTACTAGCTGGCCAGAGAAACTGGATTCTAGTTAACCTCTGGAGTAGTATTCTGTGCAGTTAATGGCTCATGATGGAAGATACATTATGGGCACGAGTCCCACTGATGACCCCTGGGACATTTTATAAAGCCCTTTTGCTCAGCACCAGCAATTAGTTGAGGGTCCTGAATGCTTCTCTGACACTTCCCTCACTGGGCTCATGTGCTAACACCAAATTGGTTAGCCATGCATCTGTAGCACTCTGGGGTGGGTGCAGGGGGGAGGAGGTAGCTAAGTTCAAGATAGCTATTAAAGATTGAATCTGGATTGACATGGCTTCATGCACTGCAAAGATCCTGCAATGTCTGCAAAAGTTCTGGTCTGACTATTGATCATCGTTTGTCCATGCGATGATGTGATCACCAGACTGTGCTCATGACCTTGCTCCAGAGGCTTCAGCCTGCATGTGAGTAATCTCTGAGCTATAGAAAGAACCACAAGCAGGATTAGCCAGGTGTAAACTGCCATTTTGGGATCCTCCTCCAAGAAATGCCTTTAGTAGGTCAAAAAACTCCACAGAAATGTCCACAGTGCCACTCAGGAATGTTCTGCTTGTTTGCTGGAATGGGTGTGAAAACACAAGCTGGAGAAGTTGTTCCCCTGGTGCTTGAGTTTTGTTGGTGGTTCTTGTGGGTGAGAATGGGCAGCTGGATGTATTGTCAGGCTAAGGCATCTTCCGTTTGGATGCTGTGGACACATATTTCCCATAATGCACCCTGACCCAAGGCCTAGAATGGCTACACCTGATGAGGATGAGAGGAGCCCTGGGATATACTCCCAGCGTATGGATGTGTTAGCATTGTTCTTAGACTTGAGTCTAGTAATTGTAAAGGTGTTTTTATGCTGCTATAGAGACACACAAGCATGGACTTGAAAACTCTAAGTCTGTTGCCACTGGACCAACAGACCCTCATGTACACTGCAGTATAGAAATATGCTAGATCACTCATGCAACCCCAAGTTGTTACTATCTAATGACTGCACGTGGCCTACAATATTAGCTCTTGGTCTCATTCTAGTTCCTAGCACAAAAATAAGCATAATGGATCATATTCTCAGCAGAGAGGCCAAAGCTTTAATAGGACTGAGGAATGAATTGTACTTTCACAGTGATATTCTCCCCAGAACAAGTTTGTGGGACATTGGCAGGACAATGTGGGAATGCTCATGTGGTCTGCTTTCTATACTTGTTCTTAAAAGATGTCTAAGGACAACTTTCAGCTTTCTAGAAGTTTTACTTAGTTCAAAAGAGAGAGACAGCAGACTGTTAATTGAAGAATTGGAGAGGAAAAGAATATGAGTGAAGAGGAAAAGACACACCGGGCCATAAGCAGGAGAATTGACATGCCAATATTAATGCACACTCGGGAACCAGATTTGCAAAAACAAAAGAATCAAAATAATATTATTTTTACTAATTGCACAAACACCTGGGTTAGTTTTTGGGGGTCAAGCTGAACACAGGCATCAGTGTTGAAATGACTATGCTAACTTTATATTATCCAATTTGCAGTCACTCCCCTGTTAACTACTTGACTTTACAACATTGCTTTGCAATAAAGGAGGGAGGAGGGGATAGTGATTGGCAGCTAACTGTTTTCCTGACAAAAGGGTGTTGCATTTTTAAAGATGGAGTTACTGTGATTTCCTGAAGATAGGCAAAGGGCAGTAACATATAGCCAGAGAGTGAGACAAAACACAGGATGAATAGGAAGATCAATTTTCATACACTTAAGTATCTAAAAGTGAATTTGTCAGTGAGGTACTGTAAATGGATGCTTTGGTGCCTAGGTCTGGATCTGAGTTAAACCTATAGAATTTAGCACCTCAGGTTAGGTCATCACGTATAAAAAAGAAACCCATAAAAAGCAAGGACTTCACAGAAAAAGGTGAATGGAGGTTGTGTGCAGTAGAACAGGAAAAGGGTCACAGGCTTCACCGTAGGGCACCAGCAGGGAGGCTTAGATGTATGTGGCATTGCCGGATATTGTTACTATTGAGTCCCCGTGTATTAGTTTGGTTCTTAAGATTAGCATTGCCTCAGGGCTGCTTTTGTTTCCCTAGCCACTTACATCAACTCTGCTCAGTCACTCAGCAACTAAATAGGTGCAGCTTGGTTTTGTCACCACATGCTGTTTAATGGGGTCCCATTCCTTTTGATACTTCAGTCTTGGCTCATCAAATCATTTTTTGGATTTAGTTATTCAGCTAGAGATGAAAAATGTCCTCAACAATTCCATAAAAAACACTCAACATTTTCTATCAGCTTTCTGGTCCCTTATGTCACCTTTATCCAAGGTATAGCTACCTACACGGAATGCAACACAGAATGGTCCAGTGAACGTATCCTCCAGTTCTTTTAAAATGATTGCATGCAAGTTATCTGGACCTGCTGATTTTTTAAATGTCTGTCTTTATTACCGTCTGTCTAAATGGACTCCTAAGATAGATTCTAGAAAAAAGGGTAGAAGGATTTAAAATGTTTTTCTTCTCACCAGAAATGTTCTGCATCCATATGGATTTTGGTGTTAGTTTTGTTTAATCTGAGAAGTTCTCCCAAGTATCACCTGCTTAACGTCTCCAGGACTTTTAAGTGAACGTATTTAGAAATGTCAAATATTTACATCTTCTGTTACTTAACTGTACAGCATATAAAGGTGCTTCAAAAATTCCGTTACAGTCATTAAATGCTTGTAGTTTCTACTATTCTGGAAACTGGGCAAAGTAAAATAGTGCTAAGGTTCAAAGGATTTAGATAACCTCTCAGATTTTAAACAGTTGTAGCCTTAAACATAATTCTTTTTATGTGAATTCACCAAAACAATACCTACATAATTTTATGAAGACTTGATTCTTTAGCTCTTCCCGGTCTTTAAGGAGACCTAATTCTGAAAATCCATGCTTCACTGCTTCTTAAATTTGTAAATTTTTAACTTTAGACTCATCAATTTAGCAAAAACTTGTGAGCAGTACAGTTTAATCTGAAATATTGCTCTCAAGCTTATAGGTAAACCAGATGTTTAAACTCATTGCTTCTGATTTCCATCTAAAATGACCACAAAAATAGGAGAACACTTGATTTCAGAATACAGGCCACATAGCCCCATAATTATAAGGAATCCTAGTCAAATGACCAGCTCTGGTAGCTGCTACATGCAATGTTTATATATACATTGATTGATACTGGTAAGGTTAAAGATGCACCCTGCTTGAGAAGCTCACATCAAAATCTGAACTTCTGTTAAGCACTTATTCTGATTTGATGTTTCAGCTCTAATTCCCTGTAAGTGGCATCTAAGTTGGAAAGTTTTAAGGCTTCATATTTTTAATTCCTGCCTTCTCTTGTAAAAAAGGAGCATGACCAATTTAGTTAGTGGCTCTTTTATTTAAATACACAAGCTAAAAAAATACTATTGATCAGATGCGAGAGGAGTAAAAAGTGAGTGAAGCACATAAAATAATGTAGGAGCAAACGCTAGCAAAAGGTTCAGAGGGGTAGCCATGTTAGTCTGTAATAGAAAAAAACGTACAAAACAACAAATAGTCCTGCAGCACCTTAGAGTACATCTACACTAGCCCCCTAGATCGATCTAGGGAGGCTAATGAGGGTGA
>CM057845.1:163440566-163451912 GCA_030068395.1 Apalone spinifera | reverse complement strand
TTAGAGACTAACAAAACATGTAGATGGTATCATGAGCTTTCGTGGGCACAACCCCCTTCTGAAGAAGTGCCCAGGAAAGCTCGTGATACCATCTACATGGTTTGTTAGTCTCTAAGGTGCTGCAGGACTATATGTTGTTTTTTAAGTTTATACTAGCAAAGAGTTTCTATCAGCTTGTGGGCTGATACAATGTGTAAGCTACTGTTCAGAACCCAGTGTCTCTGCTGGCAAGTAATAAAGTCTTACTTTAGAAGAAAACATAGGAGTTCAAATGCATGTGCACGTACACACACAGTAGAATGGGGTGAATGTTCCTTTCTTAGGACAGCTTCAGCAGTCTGCTCCACCCTCTATAATCAATGTCTTATTTGGTCTTTGTCTTGCTTGAGTGAAGAACTATAAAACAACATTCTTTATTAGTGGGGCGACAATCTGCTCCACATGCTAACTTTGTGTGCCAGATGAAAATCCATCAATGCTGGGGAGTCAAAGTTATAATCTATTGCCTTTACAGAGACACCCCATCATAGAAGTTCTTCACATTGGAATCTGGACAGAAAATCAGACAAGGTATGTGGTGTCCAGAAATGAGGAGGTCTTATTTCTAGAAAATGTTAATTGCTTTAACATTAGCAAAGAGTTAGAAGTTGCCAGTTTCAATTTTAAGTGTAAACCAAATGTTCACTGAGAACACTGTTTCATTATTAGAACTAAGCTGTTCGCAATTATAATATTCAATTAAATTACACCTTGCCAATTTCCCACCTGAATCTAATTCAGATAAGCGCCAAATAACTAGTTTTCAGCACCTATGTGTTTCTAAGATCTTATTCAGAAAGCAAGTGGAAATGAATTTTAAATATATTAATATAAAAAGTGATTAAGTGTATGTGACTATTGCAAGATAAAAGGAATGTGGTGAGAAGTGTATAGAGAGCAATCAGGAAAAGGTTTTTATTAATGTTATCACAATAATCTTAGACATTACTAAAACTCTTACGTCTGTAACAAAAGTTTAATAACTACAAGATTTGTGATTCTTGCAATTGTTCCTTTAGTCAAATTTGGCGTAAGAATTCAGTGCTGAAGAATGACATTGAATTACATTTTATATTGTAAGATCCTTGAACAATTTTTTTCTGCTACTAGTAATATATCTGCTAAACTTATTGTCACACTGGCTGTCCAACTGCTTGATGGTTTAAATGCCAACTTTCTTTCCCCTTAGAATACAAAGCTATCAAGTTGTCTGTAGCTCCTTTAGTACTGATCACAAGTGGTCTTATGCAAATGAAGCTTGGAAGCATTTTCTAGGGGCTTCCTACTTCTTCCTTCCTGCCAAAAATCTGTGGTTTTGGCTTCAGTACCCCAACAATGTATTTTTGACCTATTGGATGAGAAGGAAATGGAGAGGTACTCAGTGAGGAGGAAGCCTAAGGAGGCACTGGGTGGGGAAGGAGTGAATCACAGGGAAGAGAAGAAAGCAGAAAGTGCAGGAGATGGAATGATAACTCAAGAGAGAACATGAGATAGTCATCAAATGGAGTAGGAATGGCTGCTGATTTTGTATGTATTAACTTTTTGCAGATTACTGTATCTGTTTTTTTCCATAGCAATGGAGACTGTGTAATTACTGTTAACTGGCTTAGTATTAGCCTAGTGTATGTAACTTCATAGTGCTCTCTGGATTTCAGAGCCAAGAGAATGTGCATATATTTAATAGTTTACCTTAAGGTGGCTTTGATACTGTTTTGGGGAGGGGTTCACCTCTCAAACATACCTGCACGCAACTTCCCCGCCACCACTAGTTCTCCCCTTGTAGCTTCAATATACCCAAAGACCAGGGTTTATGAGACTATCTACTATATTCGTCTTGCTTACAGAATGTATAGCTATAGATATAAACATACATATACATGAGAGAGAGAGAGAGAGAGAGAGAGAGAGAGAGTACTCACATAATTGTTCATCATTTTAATTTTGACTAGAGCTGTTGATTGATTGTGATACAGGGGCTTGCTTCTTCAAAGCAAATTTTCTACAAAAAAAATTGTGTCTTAGAAAAGTGGTGAAAGTATTATTGCAAAAACTCCCTATTCTGACAGAAAAAAATAGATTATCGCTATATAGTAGTTGCTATTTGAAGATATTGCAGGGAATGATTAGTAAATCATTTATTATTTTAGTAAATCTATTTATTATTGTAATTATCACTGAAAGCTTCAATATCATTTGCTACTTTACCTATTTGCCCTAAATATTTATTTAAAAGAGCTGGGGAGGGAATTCCCTATTTAGTGCTGGTGTCCAGCAAAACTACGATACTAACTCTTTATGTGGGTCATCAAAATGCGTATTATCAGAAATTATTAATGGTTACTAGAGATAGTGTTTGAGGTTTACATAGCTCTAGGAACCCTTTTGACTTCCTCCTTCACTGGCAATTAGAGCACAGTGAAAGACTCAGAGAAAAAAAACATAGATAGTAGAATTTGGTGCTTAAAAATTTGACCTTTTACAGTTTTCCAAAGGAACCGTTTTCTACATTTTTTGTAACTTTGAATATTATACTGATGAATGAATGCCTAATAAAGGCAGTGTGAACCTCAAAAAGCAACTTTTTCATCAGTACATGTCTTCTTAGTGAGGTAAAGATTTGACTGGGGAAAGGAGCAAATGATTTTGATGGTATTATTAAATGATCCTCTTGTTTTTGACACGATCAGTAGTAACTGTCAAGCAGGACTTGCTTGCTTATCTGCTCTCATGCTCCTTTACTCCAGGCTCTTTCATACAATTAATGAGTCTAGATACAACACATGCATATTTGTACACAGAGGGCCTGTTCTAATAGTCATTAAAATCAATGGAAATATTAAGTTCAGTGAATTCAGATAAGACTCATGTTAAACAAGAAAATTAAATGACAGTGGAAATTAATAACTGCAGCTTAAAATGTTAAAAAATGCATTTGTAGGTGAAGTTGGATAAATATTGACTCTGTTGGGTTATCTACTTTTAGTTGAAAAGAATAGTACAGTTTGGATATCCTGGTCTGGCACTCTCAGGACCTGAGCCAAAAGAAGAAGTTTGCCACACCAGGGAAGGTCAATTTTGCCCCTCTGCTGATGGACTCCAAGTTCTCCCATGGTCATCATCAGACCCGTATGGTCTCCCCTTGCCCCGGACTCTACCATTGCTAGGACCACTAGGGCTCTCCTCCCTTCACTAGCCTCCCAGGGCTCTCTGGTCCTGCTGGATCATGGATGTTGCTGGACCAGAGAGTCTTGGATCAGAGAAGTTCAACCTGTAGGAGAATTCTAACTGAGAGTTTGGTCAGAAAGTTTCTGTAAGCTAAAAGTTAGCTGTAAGTCTGATTTCTTGTATAACACAGGTCAAAGACTGTGTTGAAGTCTTTGAAGTTGATTTAACTTCAAATTTCAAACAGCTGTATTGCATAAGGATACAAATGGTATATTTTAGCATTAACTAAAATATAGATTGATTAGTGAAGAGAAAAAATGTGAGATGTTTCAGCAAATAAACTGTTACCAGAGTTGTAGTCAAAATGATACAGCTATGTTTGTTTGCTTTCCATAAGTTCCTTGGGATTTCCCCCAAAATCCCAACTGCATAAAGTTTCTTCTTTGAAAACCCAAGTAATCCTAAGATGAAGAATCACTCCCAGGTTCCAGTATTTCATAGATCTTTCTCTATAGGAAGACAAGCTGAAAATAATTTGGCAGGTGTTCCTAGCACAATATATGTCTGTAGATAACCCACTGCGGGACACCCAAGGACCTGCTCTTTGAAGTTAGCCTTCTACTTCCCATGAGCCATGCATACACAACACTTCCTTGAGGTTGTGACCCAGGACACCAAGTTATCAGCTCCACAATATCTTCAGTGTAGTAGAGGTGGTATAACATGATCTGATGCCTGGAAGTTGACGCTAGACAAATTCAGATCAGCAATAAGGCATACATTTAATATAATCTCAATTTAGCACAATTTACCCTTTTTATGCTTCAGGATAGGGGGTAGTACTAATTTAGCATGGTTGGTGCTAGATTCTCCATTACTGAAATTTTAACCAAGATTGGATATTTTTCTCGAAGTTGTGGTCTGGGAATTATTTTGGGAAACTTCATGGTCTGTATTATATAGAGTTAGCTTAGCTGATCACTGTGGTCCATTCTGATCTTGCAGACTATGAATTTTCAAAAACAACAAGGAGTACAGTGGCACTTTAAAGATTAACAAATATATTAGGGTATTAGAGCATCAGCTTTTATGAGCTACAATGCCCTCAAATGCTAGAGAAAGGGAAAAAAAAGAATCTCTGGTTATCTATAAATCTCTGAGTAGGTCATAGAGTACTATATGTGTTAAGGATCATGAACATCAATGGCTGCCTGCCATATAAGCATTTTAAAACATTATTCTAGACATAAAATTCTGAATAGTTTCTGTGCACCATTCCTATACATTTGGTGATAATGACCAAATATTTTGACAAAGGTAATTCTATTTATGCTTCCATTTACTTTAGCTGAAGTTGTATGTGCTCAGCATCTCTGAAATCAATCTCCTATAGATTGATTCAAGTCCCTATCCAAATCCAATCCATCTCTGTCTGAAAAGAGCCTTTTGATTCTACATCAATATTCTTTTTTTGCATGTCATATCATTTCTTGGCTTCCAGAATTATTGGGGGGAAAAAAATCACATGATTACAGATGTCAGGCTACCCTAGCAATTACCCTATGTGAAAATTACTTTTCTAGCCACACAAAACGGAAATAAGAAAATTATGTGTCTTTGTTACTAGGAAGTTAGATAGACTAGGACATAAAATGGCCAACACTCGGTTCTCTAAGTACAAAACACACTGAACAAGTATCTGTCAAACACAAGCAGTTTATTTCCTGACAGTTTTCAGCTGTACCCGTTAACTAAAAGAACAACATGATAGCAAGCTGGGGACTCCGTTTCAGCTGTGGACGAGCAGGAGGTTATATAGGCTTCTGAGGCACTAGTACCAGAATGCATCAGTGAAGGTCAAATTGCTATACTGTAGTGCAGCTTTAAATACAGTGTCTCTACCTTGTTTTGCAGTTTGGAAATTTCCGGGGGTTAGGTATTACTTGCTAATGTATGGCTCAGCTGTTAACTAACAATCTGGTACTACTTGTCCTTTGACCTTGTTTACATGATCAGTACATCTGGGTAAACAAGATTGTTAGGTGTTCCTGCCCTTATCTATAACTTGTTCTTCCTACGATGGCACCACCGCTTATCTTAAATGTCATGTGTTCCTAGAGGCTTGCTTCTGCCTCATCAGATATAGGGGAAGGGGGGGAATGCATGCCTTACCACCCCTATGCTTTTGCACATACAAAATTCTTCTGCAATTAACCCATACACAAAGGTACAAGTGTTTGCTTTGAGTCTCTCAAATGGTGTTGCCATTTTTACAGGTGTACACTACATAAGAAGCAAGGATAATATTATTGTGAGGAATCAGGATAGTGCTGTCTGTAATGTACTCATCTCATAATGCATTTGTAGATCTGTTTATATATTTACAGTCGGTTTAGGATTTTTTTGTTAAGGATATTTGAATAAATAAGTTTCATAAGACTTATTTCTATAGTCACCCATAATCAATGACTTTGTTTGTTTGTTTTGGTTGGTTGGTAGGGTGGTTGTGTGAAGGGGTAAAATCCAGAGCAAAAATCGCTATTCACATGTGAAAATGCAAACTTTATATTCTGGTTACAGTACCATATAAGCTGCAAAAAGGAATGAGGAAAGTTTCTTGAAATGATAGATAAATACAATTTAAAATAAAAGAAGAAAATAATTCCCTCCTTCAGCTCTTGCTCTAGAACTATTTTGAGGTAAATGAGAAGACTCCCTTTGTTCACTGGGGCTTGTGTTAGAGTCTTCTTTGCCTAACAACAGCTATGCAGACATTGACAACTGACGTGCCACCTGTAACAGCAAAGGCCAAATTCTACCTTGGGTTATATCTTGAATTCCATTTAACTCAATATGGCTACGTCTACACAGGCACCCTTTTCCGTTTTCTAAAGGGAATAAGAGATCTTGCGGAAAAGGGTTTTTTTTCCGCAAAATCCCTGTCTACACAGGCGCTTTTTTCCGGAAAAGCTCCGAAACGGAAAAAAGCGGCAGCCATGTAAATGCAAATGCAGCGGGGAAAATGCAAATCCCCGCTGCATTTGCAATTCCGACTTTCTTCATTTGCATCCCTTTTCCGGAAAAGGGTGCCTGTGTAGACGTAGCCTATGGGTTCAGAAGTTTGCCCTTCAAGGCCAGCATTATATTCTGTTTTATGTATTTGATGGCAATACTGCCTGCTGTAGGCAAAATACAGAATTGTGAAATCACATTTTCCCAGGTTATATACTTTTAAAATCCCCTTTTAGGCACTTACATGAAGAAATCTATTTAGCAAAATATGATGTGCTAAATTCAATCCTAGCATTCACGTGCAACTCAGGGTTGTAGCCAGACACACATATATCGCAGGTGCTTCTCATTTTCTTGTGTGTGTGTGTTTGCTACTAGAAGCAAAGTCTACTAATGAAACATTATTTGATTACAAGCATGACTAACTTCACACAAAACTCTCTAAATGACCTTTTGACTAGTCTTGATTCATTGAAGCAGTAGACTTTGCCAAACTTAGAAACTTAGAAACGTATCTTCTATCCTGTATGAAACAGAAATGTTTGCAAATATGCAGGAAACAGGGAAGCAAAAGACAAATATATATGGACCTGCTACTCTCCTGTGAATTCATAGGAAAGGGAAGGTCAGGTCCTAAGGAGGGTCAGTCTGATCTTCCATACTTTCATTGCTCAGGTAGCATAGCTCCTTGAGGTTAAGGGTATCATTGGCAAACACCTGACTCTGTGAGGTATGGTGATTAACAACATGACTCTCTTTCTGCTTTTTCAGGTTTCACACAGAAAAAACAAAGGCATAGAAATCATCAAGAGCATTTATATATGAAACTGATTATCTCTATCTGCGGAAAATATTTTGAATGAAACTACTTTAATAAAATTCACCTTAATGGGTTCAAAGATTTAGAACAACTTGCTCTCTGTATTTTATCCTCAGTTTTATTTTTTAAATGTAGTTCTGCTTTAGCATGTCTCTTTGTTTCTTCCCTCTTCTTTCAACAACAAGAAATTGTTCGAAATCTCAATACTCCAGTACATTGCACAAATTGTTCCCTTTTTTGTTTCAAATCTTTGAACAGAGGCTTTCTACATGGGAAAGAGGGAAAGGGAGAACAATTTACCTCCTAAAAGCACATTTATGGAATTTTTCTTTCACAAGGCATCCATCTCCCCCATTAGAGTGATTAAAATCATTTTCATGTAATGCCAACAGGAGGATCATTGCTTTCCCTCAAAGAACTATTATAAACACTTAATCCATTTTGTTTATATTATTCCCACTGTATAAGGTCTCTTTTATAATAATATCTCTGTCTCTGGGCTGGCATTGTTATGCTCCAAACCTTTATAGATAGAGCTTTCATCTTTCTCCAGTGTTTGTTTTAGAAAGGGATTATAATTGATGTTGAGTAGGTAGCCCTGAGTGCTAAAGCGACAAGGTTATCAGAACCCCAGCCCTTCCCCACACAATCAGTTATTTTGCCTTGTTAATTCAAATTCCTCTTAGCCTGACTTCTGCCCTTTTTCACATGAGAGACAAGTTAATGCAGGAGTTTCTTCAAAGCTTGCTTCTAGATATAACACTTCTGTCATTAGCTTATGAAATTATGGATTACTTCAAGAGCAATTTCTTCAGAATCTCCTGTTTTACTGGTTACCTCAGTCTCACACGGCCATGCCACAGTCATAAATTATTCTGAGATTAGAGTGGCAAAACAAACTTAGGAACATAGAAATTTCTGTTAGAGCTAAGTGAGTAACTGATTGTGTTTATGTGCTGTCAGTTCTGAAAAATTTAAAGTGAAAAAAATCCCAAAATATTCACTGCAAAAGAAAGCATAAGGATGCTGAGCCAACCAAATGCTGAATGCCCCTCTTTCATGTTGATTTCATTGAGAACAGGTCATTTACTCTTTAACCACTATTGAATTCAAACAAATTATTACATTAACATTTGGTCATCATTACCTTTTGCTTTTTTATCTTTTATCCAGTATGATGGTTTTAGATCTCTCACTGTGCCTACCAAAGTTTCATGAATTGCCTCACAATGCAGGGTTTGTGCCTGAGAATCTCATCTGTGAGGTGTCTTGAAGGTTCTGCTAGTTTTTTTATACTTTTAAAAAGTTAATGTACAATTCCCTTCCATAAATAGTCATATGGTTTTGTTATCCCCAGCAAGATTTGCTGTTTCAGGAGTTACAAACTGTCTTCTCCAGTGAAGATACCAAAGGATATCTTTTACAGCTAATGTATTACATTGCAACAGCCAGGGGAGGATTGGACTTCATCCTTGTACCCATACATAATCACTAAAAAGAACTTGTGCTGTGGCAACCTTTCAGAAATGGCATGCCAAGATTCAATTTATTCACTGATCTGTGTGCCAGGGGAAGGAGAGGAGGGGAGGGGCAGGGGCAGTCTGGGTACAGTGACCATATTTTCTGAACCAGCTGCAGCTAGGGAGAATGGTTTAATTTAAATTATTAAATAGATTAAGTGTTTTAACTTTCTCATGTTAGTTTATTAAACTTCATTTTAAATACAATAAAATAAAATATTATGTCTAACACAAAAGGTTTCAAAGTGTTCTTTATATATGGCAGAGGTGCCTTTATATATGGCAGGAACCTTTTTTGGGTTGAGGGTAACTGACCCACAGAAAAATCAGTTGGGGACCACACAAGTGAGAAGCAAACAAACTCCTCCAAAACCCCTCATCCCTCACTGATATGGCCACAACTGAAACACCTCACTCCTCTGGTGTTCCAGCCTCATGGGGCAAGGGACAGGGAGGACTGAGGTTCAGGGTTTCCCTTACGCCAGATTTACTTTTCGGGGGGGCTGGAGTTAGTGGATTATATGGACCCCCTGAGACTCTTGGGTGGGGACAAAAATGAGGGGTTCGGTGAGTGTGACAGGGCTGCCACTGAGTGGGATAGGGATGAAGTGCAGGATCTGGGTGGGAGGTGAGGTGCAGAAAGGGAAGAGGTTGGGAGGTCTGGGTGGGAGGTAGGGTGCAGCAGCAGGCTGAGAGAAGGGTTTCTAGCCAGGTGGAGGAAGCAGGAGCAAAGCAGGGTGTCAGAGCAAGCTGGGGGTGCAAGATCTTGGCGGGGGAGGGGAGTGAGTGAGGGAATTGGAGTGCGGGGGTCTTGGCATGAGGAAGGACACTTACTTGGCTTTGTGCCCCCTTGCAGCAACTGCAGCGGCCATGAGGTTCCGGGCTGGCCCCAGAGGAGCCGTTGCCACAGTCACAAGGTCTGAAAGAAATCATAGAAAACTGTTCAGAGATCTCAGGTGCCAAGAAACATTGCATGTGTGCAGAAGGTAGAACTTAGAGAGATGGAGAAAAGACGGGCTCGAGCTGGGACATCCTTCAGGGGCGGGTGCTTCTCATAGCACCTACCAAGGTGTCCAGCCTGACACTCTGAGGTTTTGGGAGTGCTGCCCCACATTTTTCTATGCTGTCCTGCATTTTTCTGAACCCCCTACCAGAAAGCAGCCCCCTTGCGAAGGATGCACAGTGAGGAAGAGGCACCAGTGTCACTGGACAGGGGTGGGAGTGTTTAGCCCCTGAGGCCCTGGGGGGAGGGAGGGGGGACTGTGCAGGTGAGGCGAGGTATGAGACAGGGCTATGTGGCCTGGGCCCTGCTCAGCCCAGTGGTGCTGTGACCCTAGCCGGGCAGCAGCTGCCCACAGATGACACCCAGGCCCCAGGTCTGGCGGCAGGTGGGGAGGCAAGCTCAGGTCAGGTTGGGGGCATGGTCACTATGAGGACAGGGCTCAGGGACCAGAGCTCCCCCTCCCCCCAGAGGCAGCTGAGACACCCACAGTGTGACACAGCCCCTCCCCCTGTGACTCAGGAGGTGACATGAGCTGGACCTCCCCGAGCTAGCATTGCTTCCTGCTTCGGCTGGGCCTGGGCTGTTGCCACTACCCCACCATGTGACCCAGGCCAGAATGAAGGGGAGTGGGCCAGCAAGAGCACTAGCCAGAAGCACTTTTGAGGCCCCAGTGGTGGCTGTGGCTGCTGCAGCTGCTTGTGGGGGGTTCGCGCTGCTGCGGAGCCTCAGCCCCAGCTTCCTCTTCCCACCACAGAAAACTTGCTGCCCGGGAAGAGGGAGGGATCCAGCAGCAGCACAGGCTCCCCGCTGTGCAAGGGAGGAGGGGTGGAGCTGAGCTTCTGCCGCATGCCAGTGAAACTCTTCTCATTCTGGCTCCAGCTACTAAACTAGATTGCTCACATCCCAGACCTGAATCTGATTAATTTTAACTTTATACTTATTGAATAACCTATATCTAATTCTCTTAGGCCAGGTTTACACTAGATCTAGAAGGTCCGGTTAAGGTACACAACTCAAGCTGCATAAAATACATAGTTGGAGTCAACTTACCTTAAGCCAGGCTTGGTGCTGTCTTCACAGAGGGAGGCCAACGGGAACAAATGCTCCCATCAGCTTCCCTTACTCCTTGCGACTGTCAGGAGTACAGAGGCCAGCCAGAGCTGCCCTCAGTGTTTGATTTAGCGGGTTTTTAACTGTTAAATTGAATGCAGAAGGTTGATCTCTGGCATGGCAAGTTAGATTCTGAAGTTGCCCTGCCAAGGAAAAAACGGTGATGTGTGTCCTTATAAAACACTTTTTTCCTTTGACATTTTTTTCCTTTGTTTGTCTGAAAGGGCCTGCATCTATGTGAGGGCTTTGTTTTGTTTTTTCTGTGTAGGAGAAGGTGAAAGAGAGACTTTGTCCAGAAGAAAGAACTTAAATCAGTCTTAACAGGTGCTTTAAGGCTGTTGCCCAATCACAGGAATAAGAGGAGATGGTCTCTGTGCCTGAGTTGTCACAGATATGCAAGATAATCAGGTAATTAATACAAGAACGTCTTGGGTAAATTTCTCAGACTTTGTGATGGTTTCACTCTATGCTGATCAGAGAAGGGATGTGCAACTATCCTATGAAACTCCACTGTATTTTTCCAGAGATATCATTAAAGAGTTGAAATCCATTATCTGTCATGGGTGATTCCATTACACTGAAAACTTAGTAGTACTCAAAAGAACATGTGTACACTTCCTACAAGATCTGCACTGACTGACTTTGGATCTATTGCTGAGCTCACCTAAATGGGTAGG
>CM057845.1:163417349-163440466 GCA_030068395.1 Apalone spinifera | reverse complement strand
TACATTAGCCTCCCTAGTTCGAACTAGGGGGCTAGTGTAGACATACCCTAGGAGTTATCTTGGGTTCATGACAGCTGTTTCCAAATCTGTTCTAAGGGGAAACTATATTAATATATTAAGAGAGAGGATCTATGGCATTGGTAAATATTCGCAAACTGCTAACAGATTCATATAGAAACATAAGAAGTAGAGATAGCCATCCCTTTCTTGTTACTATGTAGTGCTAGCAAACTTTTTTTTATGGGGGAATGCAGATTCAGGTTGATTAAGATTCTGGCTCTCTCTCCCTCCTGCCTTTGTGTTTCAAAGGATCACAGGGTGGAAGAAGATACAAACACTTGGCAAGAAGAGTCAGCAAAACCAAGAAGCATGACAGATAGTGTCAGAGAGACATTGAGAATCCTGAGCAGCCTCAGGGCAACACAAGAAAAAACCAAGGAAAGAGCAAATAAGAGCTTGTGGGTAGGGATTGTGGAGGTTTGGCGGAGAAGAAGAAAAGATGACAATACAGAGGAAGAAGAAAAATTGGAAGAGAAAATAATATACCTGGAGAACAACCAGCAAAAACTTTTGAGACTGCTCTAACCTTGTATTGAGACTTAAATCATAGGCCTGGTCAACACTTAAGAGGAAAGTCGACTTAAGTTATGCAACTCCAGCTATGTTAATTATGTAACTGGAGTCATAGTATCTTAATCATGTTTTGGCACCGTCCATGCAGTGGGAGGTCAGTGGGAGCACATGCTCTCATTGACTCCCATTACCCCTTGTGAGGAGCAGGACCATCGGTGCTGGGAGGAGCATCCTCTCAGCTCGAATTAGCATGTATTCACTAGACCTGCTAATCTGAATCCCAGAAGATCAACTGTGGCAACTTCAATCTTTTCTGTAGTGTAGACAAGCCCATAGTGAACCTGTTCACAAAGCAGGATATATGTGGGCACCTGAGCCATATTTCTAATATTAGTACACTAACTTGGGGAATGAAATGGTATTTTGTTACCCACCATACTATTTGTTTTTCATGTATAGTTTTTTTAAAGTTCTGAATTTATTTGTAAATAAATAAGGAAAGATACCTCACAGATTAGAAAATTTGACAGTAGCTATTTTAAAGGAAAGCCGCAGTACTTCTATCATTAAACATCTAGTAGTGTATATCATGAATTTTCAAATCAGTTTTAAGAAATGCCTATCTGTAGTTCAGCGTCTCTTCATTATTCTGAAATATGATGTGGTCTTGAGGTCCCAGACAACATTGGAGTCCAGTTGTCCTAGATGTTGGGAAAATACACAGTAAAAGTCAATCAACCTGAATCTGCATTCTCCCATTACAAAATTTATTTGGCCATCCTTTATAGTACCAAGAGACGAATGGTTATCTATACTTTTTATGCTTCAACATGAATCTTATAGCACTTTACAAATATTTACCAATGCAATGTCTCTGCCTGTGTATAAACTCAACACTGAAAAGGAAGGGCTTAAAGAGGTACTCTGAGCTCAGATGTCCTTGCCTTACTGCGTCTGGACAGGAAGAAGAAGGAACAAAAAGGAAAGTACTGACAAGCTCAATTGCAGATAGTCAATGGAGGTAACTAGGCCTATGCTTTGAAGCACTGCAAGGGGAGCACTATGGAAGGCCTAGCTGCCTCTCAGTGTTGATTCTCTGACTGACTAGCTGGGAGAAAAGGATTCTGGGCATTAGAATCATAGAATCCTAGGGCTGGAAGAGACCTCAGGAGGTCATCGAGTCCAATCCTCTGCCCAAAGCAGGACGAACCCCAACTAAATCATCCCAGCCAAGGTTTTGTCAAGCCAGGACTTAAAAACCTCTAGGGATGGATATTCTACCACATCCCTAGGTAACCAGTTTCAGTGCTTCAACACCCTCCTAGTGAAATAGTTTTTCCTAATATCCAACCTAGACCTCCCCCACTGTAACTTGAGATCAGTGGTCCTTGTTCTACCATCTGTCACTACAGAGAACAGTACCTCTCCATCCTCTTTGGAACCTCCCTTCAGGAATTTAAAGACTGCTATCAAATCCCGCCTCACTCTGCAGACTAGATAAACCCAAATCCCTCAGCCTCTCCTCATAGGTCTTGTGCTCCTGCCCCCTAATTTTGGTTGCCCTCTGCTAGACCCTCTCCAATGCGTCCACATTCTTTCTGAGGTGGGAGACCCAGAACTGGACACATTCTTCAACTTATTTTGTTTACATGTTTTTGCTGTTCCCTTTTGTGTGGGGATGCTGGCAGAAAATGGTCCAGGAACAGAGCTATATAGCACTCTGGAGTGCAGGACTTAGCCACCTTTCTTTCAGCCTGGGCTTGGAACCTAGGGGAGGAAGTGGGCCTGGGGTCCCTTACAAACCCCCTGATGGTAATGGAAGCAAAAAGCTTTTCCATGCTACCAGATACCCAGGTTTAGGTAGACTTCATATGACAATTCTCCATACCTAACTGAGGGATAAGTCACAGAAGAGGACAGATCCTGAAGGTCAGGGATGGCTGTCAACAGGGATAACTAAGACAGAAATGTCTGTCACTTTTTTGTCCTACCTGTAGGCATTACTTCTAGGGAGCAGACACCTTCATATAGCCTCAAAAAGAAGGGACCAGGAAGAAGAAGCAGATTATAACTGAAAATGTGGATGATCTCCTTTTCCTCTGAGTGTATTGTCTTGCTGGTGCTTCATCAGACAGGATCTCCTGCTAAGAAATATGGATCACCATTGGAGTTCATAGGAATGGTAGAGACTCGGAAGGCTGAAGGTTACAGGGCATTCCATTCCTTTTTTAAAACGTTTGTTAAAAGATGGGTGTGTCTAGACTACAGGGTTTTTTCCAAAAAAGTAGCCTTTTTTTCGAAAAAACTTCACCTGCAACTAGACTACAGCCACGTTCTTTTGAAAGTAAATTGAAAGAACTCGGTAGTTTTTTCTACGACAGTAAACCTCATTTACGATGAATAATGCCTTTTTTCAAAAGTACTCTTTCGAAAAAAAGTGCTATTGAATGCAAACTGCTTTTTTCGAAAGACAGTGTCTAGACTCTCTTTCGAAAAATCTGCTTGTAGTCTAGAAGCTCTCTTTCGAAAAAGGCTTGTAGTCTAGACGTAGCCGGTGTGCTAAAACACTTTTCTTTGAAACACTATTACATTCCAGTAGTGTCTGGAATCTGGAACTCTAGTGCCCACTTGTACAGTAAGGGTGTCCAGCTAGAGGTTCTCACTATAAGGTATAAGAACATGGTATCAGAATGGCAAGTGCTCCTTCTCATGCAAGGTTTGTCTCAATGGTTTCATGTTATATATAGACCCTCTGGCCAATCCCCAGGTTCCAGTTCACAAACTCTTTCTGATGTTCCAGCAAGCTCTATTCTGTGGCATGCAATGGAGTATGCTATAGGAACTAATTACAGTCATGGATGTAGGGTTCTAACGCAAGTCAGGAGCGGCTCTAGACGAGCTGCCGGCAACTGGTGCCCTAGGCAAAATGTGTGATCAGCATGCAATCGACTCCCCCACCTCCAAAGTCGTCAACGGCTGTTTATCTTGGTGCCCTAGGCGACTGCCTAGTTCTCCTGTATTGACGGGGCGCCACTGATGCAAGTCCATGGATATTAATGGGAGGAGCCTACATAGTGAATTTTTTTGTTAATTTGCGGGCAATTCTGAAAAAAATGGGAAAGCAGAGGTGGAATGTTATTGGGCTGTCCCAAAATTGGCATTAATAAACATTTAGTTTTGATTTTGATAATTTTTTATCTTTTCATTGGTTAGAAATTTCTTTCGAATTATATATTGAAGGAAAAGTTCTTTCAAACCAAAGAAGTGAAATATTTTGGTATGAAAAATGTTTAAATATTTCTGACTTTAAAAAAACAGTTTGGCAAACCAGACATGAATGCATATATTTTCAACGTCACCAAATCATTACCTTTACCCCAAAAAGGCTGAAAAATGTTTCCAGCTCTAATTGGGAATCTTCCATTGAAAAGCGTGGTCCCTCACTAGTTAATATTGCTGAATTATTTGCCAATCACAGTTAGTTTGTAAGTATGTTTTTTCTCACATAAAATTCAGTTTAAATTAAATATTGCAAGAATTTCTTTGCCTTATAAAATTTCAAACTATTGCTTTGAGGAGAATGGAGACATACATCTTTGCAGATAAAATATCTTCAGCAAAAGCACTATTATAACTTTTATTGGAAAATCAGACTAACCTGCACCCAATTCAAGGCCTACTTCATAAACAATCATTGCTTAATTTAAAAAAAAATGGCCATTCAACCACTTGTTTCACAGCAGCACAACTGTGGTGGAAAGCAGTTTCTGTTAAATAGTTTCCAAAGTCCTGCATAACTGATGCTTAATTGAAGGGCATTCTATGTCATCTGTGACTCTTTCTTTATTGCTCTGAAGTTGCTGATGGTGTCCTGGTCTCCAAAGCTTACAATACTTCTCCAAGGCCTTAAAGCTTCTAGACTTTCACTAGGCTTCTCTGCTGGAATATGGGTGATTCTCTAAGCTCATGTCTGACCTTCATGCAAGAGCTGTGATTTCCATTTGTGCTGCTTTTCCACATACTGATAACTATCTGTGTAGACTGGCAATTAATTCTCTATGAAAGTGTATAAAAATGAGAAATATAGTGGAGAAGACAATATTTCTTCTTTTTACAGGGGTGCAGGGCTATTAGCCAGGACACTAAACTATCTCTTCTGTGGAAGGTATGTTTTCTGTGGAGGACTGCCATGTTTATTTCATATGCAAAGAATAGTTTTTGTATTTTTAATCAGCTGCAGGAAACCACTGCTCAGACCTCCCACACAATCCCCCCACTGAAATGATTAATTACTCCCTTTGAACCTCTTGTATTTTTCCAATAAATTTAAAGGACTATACTGAGAACCTAAACTAGGTCCTGATCTGGCAATTGTTTAATAACATGATTAGCTTTACATAATTGAAGCCATGGCTTTAATGGGGCTACTCACATGTGAAAGTATGTGCTCAGTTGAGATCTGTAATATCCCATATTTGAGGGATATTCCCATGATTTTTCCTGGGTGACATACAAAATTGAGGAAAATGTTGAATAATATATTCCATACAATATGAATAAATGTGGTTATGAATTTAGAAAGCTATAATGTAACAGACTTTACAGCAGCCAAGAAATCTATAGCTAAAGTTCACACTGCAACATTAATTGTAATCCTTTGTTTTTATGCATTGCAACAGAAGTCTTATCACATGTTTATTAACACTGGATAATGACGTTTGTAAATCTGTTCCATGAACAGAGTGCAGGTGGCACATACTTCAACTGCCCTGCATATGTTAATGATAAGCAAAGTTGAATAGGATTGAAGTTTTGGTTTAGAGAATGCCCCAAAAATTCAGAAACAAGGTTTTAAATGTTGTGAATTAACACTGTGATGCATTTCAATGTCACAATTCATATTATAAATACTTCCTTTTATGGGACCCATCACAGAACAGGTCACAGATCAACTCTAAATCTCCCATTGACAGCATGAGCACATGGAATGATTTCCTGGCCCCAATGAAGTCAGTGGGAACATTGCCAGTGACTTCACTGGGACCAGGATTTCACTCCTGGGTTTTCAAAATAGTCATTCATAATGAAGCAAGTTCTAAAGCTCTTTCCCTAGCAAAACTGTGGTTGGAACTGTATGCAAACTGAGTGGAATTCACCTCTATTCATAGAGCCAGTACAAGGATTGTACCATTTATCAACCACTATTTTGATTAAGCAATGCATAAATCATGTACTGGCCCTGTGCATTGCAGTATGTTTCACTAATTCTAAATCTCTGCATGAGGGGGGAGGGAGAAACCCAGCCCTTCTTGCTGAAGTCTAAATTCTGCTTTGAGTTACACTGGAGTACTTCCATTAAATCTGGTGGATTTGCTCTCTACTTAAACTGTAACTTGTAGCAAAATTTGGCCCATTGAATTATTAATTTTCTTTTCTTGTACTTTGCTTTTCTGAGCCTGTATTACTATTCTGAAGTGTCATTTCACTGAATTTGATAGGAAAATATAAGAATTTCTTCTTTTAAAATAAAAGCGGTGAGGAGTCCTGTGGCACCTTATAGACTAACCGAAGTGTTGGAGCATAAGCTTTCGTGGGCAAAGACCCACTTCGTCAGATGCCCACGAAAGCTTATGCTCCAATACTTCAGTTAGTCTATAAGGTTCCACAGGACTCTTCGCTGCTTTTGCAGATTCAGACTAACACCGCTACCTCTCTGATTCTTTTAAAATACAGACATGATTCCCAAAGCTAGGATGCTGTATGTTTTAATTGTTACCCTACCTTTGTAGTGTTCCATATTGATTGTAGTGTTTCATTTGCTATTTTCTTTCAATACTACTGAGTTTTCAATTGCTTAATTAAAACTACATATAAACCCCTCAATTTTCTGGCAATGTTTCAAAAAGAGTAGTTATCTATTTAAATCTTGAGCAGTATAGTATAGTAGATAACATTATCTTCACTTATAATACTAAATGGTGATATGCTTTGGCTGTGTGTTAATTAGCTGCCATATTTTAACTCGGAGGAAACTGCAATGCAGTTTTGGATAAAGTGAATTCCTTTGTACAATATTTTAATCTTACTGGATAGAAGCACCAAAGACGGCCCACCCTTCATACCAATCTGTGTTATTGAAATCAGTTACTAAAAGGGTCGGCTATGTTCGATTTAGCCCAAGATTTCTGTTGCCTTCTGACCTACCTCTGCTGTAAGAAGTTTCAGAGGACAGCTATAGAGAACTGACTGGCTGTACAGTAGAAACAAAAAGAAGCTCCTGCATTTCCCACATTTATAGCATCATGCAGAGAAAGGCATGTTCATAGATACTTGCTTTTAAAAATGATCTTCAGCCTTCCCCCAGAACTTGCTGTCCTGCATCTGGGATTGTGTAACCCAAGATGTTTTAACATCTTGTTATCCTGAGTCAAGCCTCAGAGATCTGTACAACTGAGGAGGAACTTTTCCTTCTGAATCACAAATAGCACTTCCTGCAGCACTATGGCTTTCCATAGGTGTTTTGCCATTCATGTGTTGACTGAGCTCCAACCAGACTGCAGATGAACATTCCAGTAGCTCATCTTACATCAGTTAAATGTGTGATGCCAACACTTCCAACAAGCTTTAAAGAGAAGTAACGTATAGAGAATGGGAGTGGGATGGGGCAGGAATGGAGTTAGTTTGAAGAATGAGTTTGAAGAATGAGTGAGAGACAGAAGGCTGCTGTGGAGGGTTACAGGGTGACAGTTCCCCTCCTCACTAATCATCATGAGTTTTGAGGGGGAGGGAATTCTCACTCTGTTCCTGACAGGATTAGCTTGGCTTGGACACACAAGTACCCAATTAGTCTCTACCTAGCTCTGTTATCTGAAGAGTCAGGGAAATATTGAGTATGTTCAGTGTTTGCCTGATGATGTCACCCAAACTTGGAGGGAGGTGGATAAAACTGTTTCTTACTAAAGAAGAATGGGATTATATTGACACCAGCCTTACCTTTCTAAAGATCACATGGTCTCACAGTCATGGAACCATGTTGTAGAGCACATCTTTGCGCTATGGATTCACATGTACCTGGGATTTGGCCACAATATATCTCTTCTACTTACGAAAGCTTAAGCTTATGCCATAATAAAATTTTTAGTCTTCAAAGTGCCACTGGACTCCTTGGGGTTTTTTTTGCTGAAACAGACTAACATAGCTACCTCTGAAATGTGATTAATTTGAGCTTCTCCTGTTCATATCAAAATAAATGTAGGTTTCTGTGGTGAAACCTGAATCCTTACAGAGCTTGAAACAGATGAAACAGATTAAAAGAGCAGATCTTTGTAAACTGACATTGCTCCACTGACTTCCCAAGGTGCCTTGCCTATTCTGTGGTTGCACCAAGTTGAAGGCCTGTGATACACTTGCTGAAGAAGACTCTGATTAATATGAATCAAGGGGCAAAAGAAACTAAACATGGGTTTAAAAAAATCAATCCTGTGATTAAATGTTTCACATTTTCTTTGATTTTTTACTCTGATCTTAAAGGTTCTAATGAAGCTTTTTTTTTTTGTTTCAAACACTTTTCTTAGATTCCAGAAAAAAATTGCCAGTACTATTGGAAATATGCTATGATTATAAATTGCTACCAATTTACAGTTGTTCATATTCTTAGATCATCAATCATCCTGTCTGGTTTAGCTCCTGCTAAGCTGGGCCTTCAGGGAGAAAGTATAAAGGAGAGGAGAGCTCCTTCAGAGCCATGTGCTTTCTGGATCAGAGTGGAGAGAGGAAGTTTCATCAGGTAAAATAGCTCTGAGGATGTGTTCACACTGCAACATAAACCTGTTTCTGAGCTTTGGTTCAAATCTATGTCTACGCTACAGTTGCACTAACCCAGGACTCAGTCCTAGAACCCTGCAGGGCTGGAGGGTGCAAGCACAAGTCAAATCAGGAACCTAGGTTCAAGCCGTGTTGCTTTGCAGTGTAGCTGCAGCCTTGCTTGACTCATACCCAAGAGTCTGCCAGAAGTCTCCTTCCATTTCCTCAGGATAACAACCTTGGTCCTTTCTATTTCACCAATTGGCACACCACTGTATTGAAAACTGAACACAGCCCTCTCCGTGGCAAACAGCAGCAGCTCAGGTCAGTATTAATCCATTCTCTTTTGATCATCAGCCTGCAAGCACAAGATCAGGGAGCCTCACTTCACAATGGAGAGCGAATTGACAGAACCTTCTGCATAGGGAATTGTTTCATAGTCATAGGAGCACAGCCAAATATTGGTGAATCTGGAGAGGAAGGCCAATAAAAGTGTACACTTCAGTAAAAACACCAGGAGTGACCACACACATTAGCAGATAGCTAAAAAGCTGCAGAATTTCTGGACAGGTGATCAATGCAGGGAAAGAACTAAGAGACTGAGGGGAAAATACTGGAATTCCTGGGACATGAACAGCACCTTGGGCAACTCGCCAACAACAGTCCCATTATCTGATGACATTGGCCAGGCCAGCTGTGCTTCATGACAACCTGCTCAGCCAGAATGGTGCCCTGCTGGCCCCTGAATCCAGCATAGGGACTGAAGGGAACCAATGGCAGTGAATTGCAGGGAATGCTTTATTTTATTTTATTTTATTTTATTTTATTTTATAATAATACTAATGCCAGAGCTGTCTGTGGATCCTATTTGGAAGAGCTCTTCAATTTTTTTCTTCCCCCAGACTTGCTCCGCTCTTCCTGCCTCCACCATAAGCAGGAGGGCTGACAGAATTGCTGGGCCCCTATGCAAGATGAGAGAGGGCTTGGCTTTGTGCTCCCAGATGGGGCGAGGCCTCAGGTGCCAGAGGTGAGGCTATGCCTCAGAGAGTGCACTGTCTCTCCCCCCCCCGCCGCCTTGCCCCACCCCAGCAGCCCTCAGAGCTGGACAAAGTGCACCACACAGCACTCTGGCAGTGACTGGGGCTTCAGCCACTGCTGAGGTAGTGTCAGAAGCGGCCGGGAGTCCTGGGCCCTTTTGAATTGCCGGCTCCCAGGGCAACTGCTCCTTGTGCTCCCTCTGTCCGCAGGCCTGTCCATAAGAAACATCCCACAGTGAGACTGCAGAAAATTCGGTAGAGACAGAAGCTACTTCAACGTCTAGTAAGTGTGTGACTCAAAATTAGAGTTTATTACAGTAATGGGAGAGATTTCTGCTTTAAGCAGCAATGCAAAAATGGTGAGCTCTGTCTACCAGCATTTAGCCTCTAATGGTGGATTGTATGAAAGGATATAGGATTCTACTCCTCTTTCTCCTCTCCTCTCTTCTGCCACTCAGTACCATAACTTGGAATGGTGACTTAGAATTTGAAACATTCATAAACAGCTATGATAGTTATTTTACCTGTCAAGTCATAAATGTTTGTGAGGATTGTTTATGTTTTCCTTTCAGTAATAAGAAATCTGCTTCTCTGTATTTGCTCCTTCTGGGTCTATGGAGCCTTCTGTAAAAAAATTGTGTGAGACTAGGAGGACAGATAACCCTAGGGGATGGGACAGACAGTGTTTTATTTCCAAATCTAATCCATTTCAGTGAGAGGTCATTTGTGCAGTCTACAAGTCACAATCAGTTCTCCAATGTATGAGTGGGGAATCTGTCTTTCCCCAAATTGTGCAGATTGGGGAAGTGCACATTGTAGCAAGTGTTGCATGCAGCATTAGCAGGTAAAGCCATGTTTGAGCTAAAGCTGCATCATGTTAATTCCCTTTGGATTCTGACCCAATCCTGGCTGCTGATAGTTGCAAACTTTTCCTGAAGCAGTAACCCAAGGTAGTTAGTCTCATTGTAGGGGGGCCTGGGCAATATGCCTTTCCCAGAACCGCTGTCTAGTCCATTCCACCCACATGCATGCTGTTTGGTCACTGTACATTTGAATACTTCAGATGCAGCCATGGCAGATTTCCTTCAGCTAGAATAATGTCTTGTGGTGTCCTGTTGGCAGATGAAGAACAGTTATGTCTTCCAGAATGTGCAAAGCCTGAAATGACAGGAAAAAGCCTTTTGCAGCAAGGGAACTACAACTCTTCCTCCCAGTATGGCAGTTATGAATTTTTTTAATGAAATAAACTTAAAATTTTAAATGTTAGCTCTGCCTCTGCAACTGGGATTAACAAGGTTGTATACAGAGACAATATGATAATTCATCTTAGAAATGTTTCATTTTATGCCCTTGGGATTCCACAAGAATGAATTCTGGGTTCGTCCACTGAGCAAGTTTACAGAATAACCCTCTGTTCCCTATGCTAGTTCAGGACCCTCAGCCCATGCTGCCTTCTCTTTTTTAGGAACTCCCTCCCTGGCCCAAAGTACCTTCACAGACTGTTTAGGAAAGAAATATTTTCATGATGACATTATGTTTGATGCTCTTGAGGGCAGACCAGCAGACATAGTACTGGAGAAATAACGGCATGCTGAGGGGCAGGAGGAAAGGCTGATTCTTGCCACCCAGGAAAGGGTTTCAGAGAGGGAGCAGGAACTTGCAAAGTAGTTAAGGGTGGAGGACAGCTAAGGGTGAAGGATGGAGCTCAGCAGAGACCTGTTGCAGCAACTCTTGTCCATAATGGACACCTATCCCCCTGCTACTTCCCTAAAACTCTGGCATGATCACCCAGCAATATACCCTCAGTCTAGCAGCAGCCTGGACAACTTCATGTCAGGACAGCCCGTGCATTCAGAACTAATGAGTGTCTGGCTGGGTAAATAAATTCCATATAGACTATTTTTTCAACACCTCTCTGGTGGCAACAATCCCCACTTGCCCCCCAAACCAAGTGTGTATGTGTGTGTGTAAATGTAAAGAAGGCAAAAGGGTTGGAGGGGGGCACAGAATGGGATGGGGATTGCTGTATAATAACTATTTCCTACCTTTGTGCGTGTCTGTATGTGTGTGAACATGTAAAGAAGGGAAAAAACAATATGGCGTTGGGGGGCAGAGAGTGGTATGGGGCTTGCTGTGTATTGACTATTTCCTACCCTGTGTGTGTGTATGGTTTTGTAATGGTAGCTGGCATGCTCAACACCAGGTGAGTTCATTACTATTTAAGACACGTTTACAAATAAAGTGCTTTCAAGAAAATCTATTGCTATTACTACATCACTGAATGACTGTGATGGTAAAGCTAAAAATATGTCTAGAAGTGATTAATCATTACTAAGCCAACAGTATACCTCTGTTTAGCTGGTAGATTTCACACTTAATTAAAGTCTGTCTATGCACCCATACTGAATCCCTGGCCCAACCAAATCATTAATCACCATTTCATTCAGACTTACACGGGGTGGCAATCAAGCCCACAACAAAAATGAGCCACTTCTTCCTCACAGGCATGTTCTTACAGATACTATTCCTCCTTTCTCATTGGGCCATGCAAATCCATAATGTGAGAACACAAAACATCCCTGACTTCTGTTTTCTGGGTGTGACTAATGGTAGCTGCACTTTCTGGCTGAGGGTAAGGATCCACAGTTTCCTTGCTCTCATAAATCCATTTGCGGGAATGGCTAGCTTCTGACCATGAGTATAGATTCCCAAGTGGTAGAAAAACTCTGGAATTGTGAACTTCTTCACTATAACTCAACAGTGACATTCATAAACCTGTCTCCATGGTTTACTAGTGTGTAATACGTGCCTGCATAACAATGAAGTAGTATCTTTGCAGTTTATGTACTCATGTGCTCCTTGAGGAGAGCAAATTATGGGCACACAAGTCCCTACAATGGACCTGGCACAGTCAAGAAACCTCATCTCTAAAAGCAAGCCTTTGGAATACATTTAAGGCCACACACATGCTTACCTCAGTTACCTCTGCCATCACTTTATCCCCAGTTAACTTTCCAAGCCCAAACTGATTGGCAACAGAGCAGATGGTAATAAAAAAATAACCCATAAAACATGTTTTGTCTTAGGGGCCTTGGAAAAAAAATTTTTTTTGTTAATCATATGCCAATTTTTAGTGGTACCAATTGTGTCAGTAATTTTGATTTCTGAGTCCTCTAATGGGCAGTCTTGTTAGCAAAGATGCCAAAGAATAAACTAGCACTTTTTTACTCCTGGGTTCCCTTTAAGCATGAAGGAGTTTAAAGGGAAGGAACAGAGATTGTTGCATTGTTTATCTCACTCCCTCATGTTCTGTAAATAAAGGTTTTTGTTCTTGTCTGTTGATCCGACATATTTCCTGAATGAGCATGGATTCACATACAATATGGGAGAAGTCTCAGAGGGGAAGTCGTGATAGTCTGTAACTTTAAAAACAATGAGTAGTTCTGTGGCACCTTAGAGACTAATAAAAATGTGATATATAGATAGATAGATAGATACACACACACGCGCACGCACACACGCATACTATATATAGAGAATATATATTAGGGATGTTAGATAGCAAGTAATAGAATAGTCAACTAACTGGATGAATTCTTAGTGGTTTGTTGACTATTCTATTGTTCTTGGGGCAGGGCTGGCAGCTAGTGCCCTCTGGCCCCACTCTGGGGAGCGCCCCGCCACTCTACCAACCTGTGTTCCTGCCTCTGTATCTGCACTACTCCTGGATTAATCAGCTAATCTTTTTGACATAGGTGCTATAGTTTGGCAAGAATGCTGCTGAAAAAAGATTTTGCAAGATCTCTCTTGTTGACTTTGTTTTACATCCTAACTGTGATGTTCCTTTCTTCATGTAATAATATATTTTCTGCATCCATACAGCTCATGAATTTCACGCCACAGCTTTATATGATCCTTTTTGGGTGGGAGGGAAGGGAGTGGAGAGGCTGCACAAAGAATAGGTTTGGATAACATAGCACTTTAGCAATACTTCAATTACTTTTACATCATCTCCTCCATCCCAAACATTATCTGTAAGCATATGAATAAAATTTACAAAGGCAATCTAGATTTTTAGTAATGCGGAATTTAAGTGTTTTTATTTATATACAAACTCAGCTAGGTTTGCTTATCAATCTGTTCAGCTGTTGCTTTAACAATGTTCTACTTGTCAACATTCAGCCAGGTCTCAGCATGACTGGGTAAGCAATTTAAAAGACCACTTGGAAGAAAGACTTTTGTAGCCCTCTGGTGGAAGGCAACCTATTTTATTTCTTCTTCCCAGCCATAGGGATCTTCAGCCAGAGTCAATAAAGTTATGGCAGGGAGGTACTGTATGTTAACAAATATCACTGTGTTGAGGATAGCTGGATTAACTCAACTGAGCACCTGCACAATGGGTAGATTGCACCAACAGTAGTTGTTTAATCACTTACTGAGGGAGCCCTTTATGATTTCTTGTTGTGATCTTACAATTCAAGCTAAACAAAGTTTAGGGGGAACACTGGACCAATTTGCTGCTTTCAGAATAGAAATTATTGTCTGGTCTCTTTGATTGCTTTACTTTGTGGCATTTTTCACTGGTGAACACATAGAGTGTTTTGTATCTCTGCCCAATCTCCTTTGTAATACCTGCCACATTTCCAAGAGTCATACTAGCTTCTTGCCTGGTTACTCCAGAGCTCACAACTAGTATCTGACATTCCATTAATACTCCCTCTGCTTACAAGAGTAATGGATATGTGTGGGGTTACACCACCAGTGTATACAGCTTATTTGCTCATGGTGTGCTTCTTGCAACTGTTTCCTGGAGATGTTTATCTACATGCATTTACATGGGGCAGTAGCTGTGTGTTGCTCTCCCTCTCTTCTGGTGGCTCATCAGCTTTCCTTGACTTTTTTTTTGTGTGCAGGAGGATCAGTTTGGCTCAGCGTATTTTGTGGAAATATTGCATGGGACATGGGGTATGCAGGGAAAAGAAAGAAGTTTTAAGCAAGTGGTTTAGTCAGTATGTCCATCTGCATTTTTAATGTTCAGCTCTATTGAAAAGTAAAAGGTAGATCTGGTCCTCTATCTTAATTTACCATTAAGCAAAGGATCAGCAAGGGCGCTTTAAAAATGAAATATGGTTCAGCCAAAGGCCCTCAATAATAATCACAACACAAGTTGTTCCTTTGTGCTTTTGTTAATCTTTGATGTCTAGGGCCAAGAAACATAGAATTAGCCTTAAAAAAGCCACTTCCTCTCTGAGGACCAAATTCTTCCCTTGGTTACACACGTGTGTCTCATTGACATTCGCAAGTGGAATCAAGGTCAGAATGTGACCTGTAGACTTTGCAAACAAAAGTGGAGTTTCATCAGTGTTCATATTCTTTTAATCTAACAGTTCTGAATTATAAGGTACTGTTATCCACAAGGATGTCTTGTTGCTGTACCCTGCCTTGCAGGCACTGCTGTAACTTACTTAAATTTCCCACAATATCTTTATCTGACCGCTAGATGTCACTGAAAGACTGAAGTAAAAATCTGAGATAGATCTATATGAATTTCTTTTTGAATACATGGGTGTTCTTAAGGTGGCCCAGAAGAATTTAAGAAAGGTGACATTACTCATCAGGCATGTATATATAATAATGATAATAAAAGTCAAGCTACAAGTTTTCTTTCAGTACTAGTTGTACTTGTACTGTTCTATATAAAATATTTTATGAGCAGTTTGTTAAGATGTATTTAAATTATATCTATTTCCTCTTTCTCTCTCATATACACAACACCCAGTGTAGTACACAGCTGTGATACTTTATTGCTTTGCACATAAGCTCACACATACGTTAAAGATCCAATGTAAAGCAGTACTCAGCTACTGCCTATTGCTATTGCACTGTTGCAAGCCTAGTGTTTCCAAGATTCTGAATGCTGCCTGGAAATGCTCACTGAAAAGAGAGGGAAGCATGCTCAGAACCTCAGTCAGATGCATGTCAAGCTTTATACTTCATGATAAACTGATAAATTCTAATGCATGGTCCCTGCATTGTGTAGCATCCTAGTATTCCAGACTGGAATACCTGCTATAAAACATACAAATTGGAAATTCTGTGGCAGCTTTTTTTTTCAGTTAAAAGGGGGTTCACTGAATTAAATATCCAAATGCATAGCATCCATATGGTAGCCCTATTGTTTTTTCTATATAATTCAATTTGTATGGGGGCCAGCAATTCTCATTTAATAGCCAACAGATAGTTGTGAGCGTATAACAGAATTCTAGAGGCTGTTGGAAAGAAGCTTAATGATTTTTGGAAGCTAGGAGGGAGATGATTGGGACTGTTGACACTGGGTAGATGTCAAAAGCCATTTGGGATTATGTAATTTGTAGCTAAAAAGATCAGCATTGCCACAGAATTAAAAAATACAAAAAGTCCAGAAAACACAAAACAGGGAAAGAGCCAAATATTTTGTTATCTGACCACAAAATAATTTATTTCAATCACGTCTGGATATTTTAACTGTTTATAAAATGTATATTGAAATACTTGAATATTTTAAATTGAAACCTCCCCAATTGAGTACATGAATCTTTACAGTGTGGAGCTGCTTTAAGAGTGGGAATGTATTTGATCCCAATCTACTTTTAATATTTTTTTCTCTTCTGTTGCAATTAGTCACTCTAGTAAGACTAAGACCCAAGCACTTCTGAGATATACATTTTCATTAGTCTGAACTTAAGATGGTTTTTTACCATTAAGGTCCTTCTATCCTAAGAAGATTGTGGAACCATTTTACATCTAAACGTTTGACCTAAAACATTTGAAACCAGAGGAGCCATTGTGTACGCATTGCAAAAAAATGATGAAACTTCCATTGACTTTGGCTATGTAGAATCCAGGCCTGTGGGCCAGAAAGAAAAGTTCATGGTAACCTGAGTTAGGGGGGAGATGCTTTAAGAGTGGGGATTTATTTGATCTCAGTCTACTTTTAAGATTTTTTTCTCTTCTGTTACAATTATTCAACCTAGCAAGATTAAGACCCGGGCAACTCTGAGTTACTGATATAACATTACTTTATTTATACTTGACAATGCTATAGATGGTACTATAGTTAAAAGGAATATTTATTTGTACTGTAGAAGACTACATTTTAAACTTAGTTCTTGGTAATATAATTCTGGGGCCCCAAATTAAGAAAGCACTTACCCATATGCTTAATGTGGGATTTAGGTACATACGTAAGCACCTATCCTGAGAAATGAGTGCTTTGTTAATTACAGAGTTGAATTCTGAAAAAAAAAATTATTTGTAGAAGTGGTTTTTATTCAGGCAATAAAATGCAGTTATTGCTAATAGGCAGAATTGTCTGTTCTTTTCTGCTGCTGTAGGAAAATAGGATTTAGGATGTCTTTTACATGTAATCTGGTTTCAACTGTTTTAGGTCAGTCTGTAAAACCTAATCTCTTTTAATATTAAGGATTACAGAGAACTGGGATCATTGCACATTTAGAAAAAGGGTTTTATTAGGGCTTAACAGAACACATTTCAAATTAGACTTGTGTACTGGCTAAGTAATAGCAGTTTGGCAAGCATATGTGTATAAAGTTTACAGACTGGAAAACTAATAAACATTTTGAGTTAGGCATCCTTTAGGCCTAATCCTCAAATATTTAAAATAGGGTTGTTTAAAAAATTGGTAGCAATAAGAATGTTATTTAAACTCAAGTTTTTTTATTTCTGGTTATAATATTTGAGCTCAGAATGTGAGAAACAAAACTGAGATCTTACTACAGTGAAGAAACTGGGGTCTAAGTATGTAAAAATTATAGTTATTGTTTGTGCAAACTATTGAAAAAGTTGGATATAGAACCTTTACCTTTAAAGCATTTCAGTAGATACTTATGGCTCTTACCTCTTTTTATTTAAATTTTGTAAAAGACAGTGCACAGCTGTGTATTTGAGGATAGAGGGATTAAGATCAACAACTAAAAACATGGACTGCTATGATTTCTAGAAGAAATTGTGAAGATCTAGTCTAGCTGTCAAGTTTGGCTTTAACTTTTTGTTAAGGAGACTTTGTCTGCCCTCACAATTGATCTACAAAGCTTTTGACATTCACAGATGCTTAATTCCCCCCACCCCCACTCCTCCCCAAATGACAAAAGTTTTGCTATGGCAAGTGCAAGTGTAAATGCTGTTTTGTCAGCAAGGGAGTGCTATGCTGCGGACAAAGCAAAAGCCTTCTTGGGGGCTAGAAATATTTTGTCATCAAAAATGCCTAAAAAAGCACTCACACTCACTGACTTTTAGCAACAAGGCTGTGTTGGCAAAGCTGAGTAGTGTAAACATAACCTGGTGATTCTTCCTGTTTTCCATATTGGTTTGTGAATGGATGTGGGGATGGGGAGGTACTGAGTGCAGGGGTAGAGAATGTAAGGCCCAGGAGCCTGATGCAGTCTCCGGCTTGCCTGGATCCAGTCCCTGTGACTTGGGGATCTCCCTCAGCATTGGGGAGCCGGTGCTGGTGCTCCATCCCCCTCTCCTCCTCCCCTGCTGCCCCACTGCAGGGCTGGAGCACACAAAATCGACTAGCCTAGGTTCCTCTAGGCTCTGGTGTGTGAAGTGTCTTTCTCCTTCTGAGTCGGGGGCCACATCAGTGAGGGTTTTTTTTCTTCTCACTTGTGTGAGACCCCCAACTGATTTTTCTGTGGGTCAGCAGCCCCCAACCCCAAAAAGGTTCCCTCCCTTGCCCTATTGCCTTTCCACAGCTGGCTTCCTTGGAGAGTCTTTTGTGGCCGACTGGGCAGGGGACTGAATGGGAGTTGAGGCCTGGGTTACATTCCTAATCCTGCCACTGGCCGGGGGGGTGACCTTGGGCAAAGCACTTTATTGCTCTCTACTGTTTTCCTTCCCAACATTTGTTTGTCTTGTCCATTCAGATAGTGGGAGACATACCCTGCTTAGAAAAGTGTCTAGAACAAAGTAGCCCTGGTCTTGATTAGAGCCTATAGGTGCTATATCGTAGTTATTAAAACAAAGTAAATGTGCCTCTGGGATCACATGAACACAAAGGGGATTTCATTAGTGGTAGTAAGTATGTTGAGCCCTATGTCATGTGGTGCCTTTTCCCCCCTTCTGTATGAATGTAAGTACCACAGCTTCTGGAAGATTATGGACTGCATTGAGAGGTTCAAAAGCACCCATTTAAAAAAATTGTATCCTTATTGAAAAGCCCTGCAGTGTTGCATGGAGTATAATATTTTTCTAGTGGGTTTGTAATCACCTAGAATTTAATGGAAAATTTAAGCCCTGATCTATGATTCTAGAAAGGATTCTTTAAGAGGCTTAGTGGTCATTTCTTTACACCAGTGTTTCTCAAAGTAGGCCACAGCTCCCCAGCTGGAAATGGGGAACTGGAGCCAATGGGAGCCACAAGGCTTCGTGGCTATGGTCCCTTTAAGTAAACAAAGCAGCACGGGCCCACTAGCAGCTTTCCCAAAGTAGGCCCACAGCCCACTTTGAGAAGCACTGCTATGTACAACTACTCAATTCTTCTATGAAGGCAATATGTGTGAACTCTTTAGTGAAGGGATTATGTCTTCCCTTCTTTTAGCTGTCTAAAATTTAAGATTGATAATATTTATCCTTTTGATGTACTTCTTCATAGGTTATATAGAAAGCATGCACGTTGTTTAAAAACAAAACTAAAACAAATAAAGTCCTATGATTACTCATCAATGAGATCTCTGACATATTTAGATTCAGAAGCAATCAGAACATTGTTTCTTAGTGAATAACTTCCACTCTAGCAGTGAAGCCATAGCAATATGTATGGATGCACAACACACTCTATGTAGGCCCCTGCAAATCCACAGGTATCCGCTGGATATTTGCAGCTCGTTTTTTGCAGCTATCCTCTGTGGATTAGTCCAGGCTGAGATTGAGGTATTGGACCCAAAAGGAGCCAGAAAACACCAGGGATATTCATTCAACTTTTACCTTTATTGCAAACCTAATAATCAATGCTAATAATATCTATAAGCACTGCAACCAATAGCTAAAAATCAGATACGGTTCACCCATTAAGCAGTAATCCATTAAAATGCCAGACGGGAAGTTGTGGCCTCTATTTTCTGCACACGTGGAGGTGACCACAATGCATCTGCCGGTATGAACTGTTCAGCTTTTGGTTGCCCTGAGTAAGATATGTGCGTGTACCCTGCTCAGACCTTCCTAGTGATTGCCTTGCTTAAACCTATATTTATACTAAGCTTGACTTGGTCACCTTTGGCTATGATTAACCACACTTTGTTTAGAACAGGGGCCGGCAACCTTTCCAAAGTGGCGTGCCAAGATTTAACTCTCCTGCCCTGGGCTGCACTGCTGTCCATGGGGCGGAGGTGGAGGGGAGGAGAAGAAGGGCTCTCCACCACGTGCCACACTTGGTCTCCTGCCCTGGGCTCTGCTCTGGCAGTTCCTGTGGGGAGGGGAGGAGCAGCATGCATCCACTTTCCACCCCTAATGGGGGCAGGGTCTCATGGGGGTCTGGTCCATGGGACTCAGGTGCTCAGGGGCCAATGTGGCTTTGGGGCAGGAGAACACCTCCCCCCCCACGTTTTCCTCTTCCCTCAGCTACCCCCACTGCTGCCCGGCCTTGGAGCCGCACTCTCCCTACCCCATTGCTTCCTTCTCTCCCAGCCCTCCATCCACTGCCTCATAACCTCCCAGCCCTAAACACCTCAGATCCCCCCTGCCCATCTCTCACAGTGGCAGCTGCTCAAGGACGGTCCCAGCCAGGCTCCAGCAGCAGGACAGCCTGTTCCTGCCACCCCTACCTGCAGGTCCCCACATGCTGGTGGAGCTGGGGCAGGCGGAGCAACAGTTTGGGGGGTGGGACCTCAATCCTGCGGCTCTGTGCAGGGTCCCTGTGACACCTGGGGGGGGAGCAGGCGGGGAGCTTGGGTGGCTTTCGGGGGCAGACTCCCCCACCCCATTGCTTCCTTCTCCCTCAGCTCCCCCGCATGCTGGTGGGGCTGGAGCAGGCAGAGCAGCAGAGGTGCACATGTTGGGTGGAGCCTCATGCCCACAGGGGAGGGAGGCTGTCGCAGCTCTGCATGGGGCTCTGTGCCACCCAGTGGAGGCAGGTGGAGGGCTGGGGTGATTCCTGGGGACACCGGGGGGTAGGGGCTGAGCTCCCACCATGGATTCTGTGTGCCACTGAAAATGGGCTCAGGTGCCACTTATGACACACATGCTGTAGGTTGCCGACTTCTGGTTTAGAACTATGTTACTTTCTTATTCTTTAACCTAAACTACACTACTTATCAACTTATCCATTACTATTTTTACATATGACATGCTACTTTTGTAGATTGTTTACTTCTTTGTGGCTAACGGTTTTATGACTGCCGGGTCAGGTCACGTCTTGTATTCCTGCTTATCTTTTGGAATGTTCCTATCTAGTTCATTGTGTTTTCTCATTGTTATCACACTCTGCCCAATTGCCTTAAGCAAAGGAAGCCATATTCTCACATGCTTGTGTCAGGCCTTATTTGCGTGCACGTGTTGCAACAGACTTTATCCAGGCCTAAGCTTGCCTGATTGCATGACCGTACTTTGGCCAAGACAGGGTGTTACAGGCTTCCCCACATTGTGGTGATGCCTCTGGCTTGAAGATGTAAATCATCCCTAAATCTGAAATGGTTGTGGGTGAAAACAAAACCACAAAGTTCTGTAACCAGTTGTGCTATGGCATATTCAAGGACACAGTTCCTGATGACTTGTAGTCCATTTTTGTATAGAATGTTGGTGTGGAGAGCTTCCACATGCATAGTGTAGAGCTTCTACGTTTTGGTGGAAGATTATCAAAAACAGACTGCAGAGAGAAACTGCTGAGCTGGAATCAGGGCTGGCCTTACCATGAGGCGAACTGAGGCGGCTAGACTCAGGTGCCAGACTAAGGCGGCCAGGAGAACTCAGGTGCCAGACTGTGTGGGGGGGGGGAGACGCCACTAGGACCCAGACTGTAGAAAATTGTGTCTGCTGCTGGTGCATATGTATTCTCTTTGCTCTAGATGCACAGAGATGGTGGAGTGCTGTGCTGGAGGAAGGAGGGCACAAGAGACATAATGGGTAGGCAGGAGAAAAGGTGGCATGGGGGTGTCATTTGAGTTCCCTGCCTCAGGTGCCAGAATGTTGTGGGCCGGCCCTGGCTGGAATTCATATGAAAAGTTGACACCCTTAACCAAGGTCTGAATAAACACATGGGCTACGTTACACTCGCGGCTTCTTGCGCAAGAATCCGCAGAGCATCTACACTGCCCATCCGCTCTTGCGCAAGTAAATGTACAGTATGGCGTGATAAGAGACGGCTCCTTGTGCAAGAACTATGCTGTTTTCTATCAGGCTTAAGCTCTCTTGCGCAGGCACTCTTGTGCAAGAGGGCAGTGTGCACGTTCGGCAAGCACGTACTTGCGCAAGAATTGGCCTCCAGTGAAAAACACAGGTGGCCTCTCCGACACTCCATACAGGCAATCACCACTCGTTGGTTCCCCCTAATTGGCCTCCCCTTAAAGTCACAGGCATGGAGCACAGCCATTTGCCATGTGCAGCCCGGGTAGCAGCCAGAGGGAAGAATGGCAGCTGCCCAGCCTCAGCCAGGTCCCTCAGACCCCATGGAGGAGCCACCCCAGAGCACCCAGCAGGCCCAAAGGGGCACCAAGTGGCGGGCTCCATGCTGGAGTACTGCCAAGGTGACTGCCCTCCTGGACCTCTGGGGAAAGGAGGAGGCCCTCCGGGACCCCAAGTCCTGGAGGAGAAATGCACACATTTTTGCCCAGATGGCCCAGGCGCTGGCCACAAAGGAACAGGTCCGGGCCAAGGTGAAGGACCTGCGCCACACCTACGTGTGGGCCAGCGAGCGTGGGAGTGGCAGAGCCACTGCCTGTCCCCAGTATCACCGTCTGCACCAGATCTTGGGGGACAAAAGGGCCACTCCTCTGCTGTTCCAGGTGGACACGGTGGTGGCCATCCCAGTGGTCCGACCCAGGCCACCGGAGGAGGAGGGAGTCTGGTCCTCGGACGAGGAGGAGGAGGTGGCAGAGGACAGCAGCCAGACCTCACCATCCCGGCCCAGCAGCAGTCAGGATGTGTCCCAGGCATCCTCCGAAGCCAGCGACGGATTGTCTGGTGAGTGCAGTGCTACCATTCGCAAGTGTGCTGGAGAAGGGGGGGAGGGCCACAGTGTGGGGGAGAGGTAGCGGCACATGGCACAGCCTGGCCACATGCTGCGCAGAGGCATGCAGCACGTGCAACCTCGTGCAGCTAGGGTCTAGTTTAAAACCGGACAATCCAGTCTTTGAGCTTTCTGTTCGGGAAACAAATTGAGAGGATAAAAATGAGAAAATATACATGTCTGGTACTTTTTAACTAAGATGTAATGTAGACTGTCATGTAATGTCAAGTGTGTCTGGTATTTTTGTTGAAACCATCCGGCAACTCTACGTGCAGCCAGATCAAGTGGCACAGAGAAGCTAACCCCAGCACACGCCAGGGATTCCATTCGACCAGACCGGGTGGAGAGGTTTGGCCAGGAGTAGGCCAGCCCCAAGGGTGCAGGCCTAACCCCACACAGCCTACAGGGTGCTGCACACAGCACACATCCATGACCACCTCTGGGACACTGTAGCTTCCCTGGGGAAGGCACAACAGCCCCCCCCC
>CM057845.1:163400859-163415791 GCA_030068395.1 Apalone spinifera | reverse complement strand
TTATCCAATCTATATTCCTTAACTTGCTGGCAAGAATATTGTGGGTGACCATATTTACAGCTTTGCTAAAGCTGGCACTGGGGGTTTTGGAAGGACCAGAAACAACTTATTTGAATATTCATCATTTGATTAATGAATATGCAAATATGCAAATGAACATTACCGGTCCTCCAAAAGTTCGTGAATGGATTTACTGGTCCCCATGTCAAAAAGTTTGGGAACCCCTGCAATAGGTAATTTCCCATTCAGGTTTTCTCACCTTCTCACTACAGTCTGAGACAAGCCATATCCATTCTGATTTAATTAGCACTGATTTCACAGTCTCATTTCTGTATCCCTTTCTTATCTTAGGAAGTGAATTGTAGTTCATGAAAGCATATACTTCAATACCCTAATAAATGTGCTAGTCTTTAAAGTGCCACCGGACTCCTTGTTTGTATTAGAAAGTAAGCAACTTTCCACTAGCAGTGGGCTGTGACACTTTTGCATTTTTATGTCTGATTTTGTAAGCAACTAGTTTTAAAATGAGGTGAAACTTGGGGGCATGCAAAATAAATCAGACTCATAAAATGGAGGATGCCAGACCAAGGGGTTTCAGCCTGTACCACTTGTTTCTTTACAGATTTCTGCTTCATTGATGTATGGTGATCCCTCATGACCTTTACCTTTATTCCTCTCTCCTAAACAGCACATATCTTTCAATACCTGTATTTCAGTTATAAGTGCTCTGCCATCATGTTTCTGTAATCTCTATTTGTATGGTTTGATTTCCTCGACCAATTCCTCCATTTTATTCCTCGATTCCTTGCATTTATACACAGGTACGAGCATCTCAGCTCTCCCAACTTTTTTAGCTTGTAGCATTTTGTTATTCCTTACTATATCTTCATTTAGCTGATTTCCTGTCTCCAGTGTATTGAACCAAGGGCTGGAGCATTTATGTCTTCCCAACCTTCTCTCCTGACATCTTAGTTTCAAAATACTTACTAATAATTGTGACAGCCATTTATCTTAGAAGGCTAATACGCCCAGTTACTCAAGTGGAGTCCATCAGTTACAAAGAGTCATCTTTCTGTAAATTCCTCCAGTAGTTGATTATCCCAAAGCCATCCTTATAATACTCATCCTTGAGTCATCTGTTGCCTTGTCTTTCCAGAATTTGGAGCTGGTAGTAGGCAATGGGATCTAACAAAATTTGATCTGTCCCTAACAAATCATTTGCTGTGTCTTCCTATTAGAAGCAGCTGAGTATTGAATGCTTCTGAAAATCTGACCCAGTAACTCACATTAAAAGAGGTAGGATGGCCCAGGAGGTACAGTACAATTACTTTGCACCACCAAGAAGTTCCAGTGTGACCTTCGGAAAGTCACTTAGATTTCCTGTGCCTTGGTTCCCCAGATGCAAAATGTGGATAATGAAACTTCATAAGCACATTTACTGTTTAATCCATGGGGCAAACAGGTTTTAGAAACCATACATTCATTATTAATATTTGTCTACTTTTCTCAAATAAAAAGAAAACTTTCCACATTGTGGTTCCTACATAGGATGACCTCATGAATACCAGCTTGAGTGCTCCCATATTTTTGGAATGAATCAAGGGATATCTAGAACATACAAAGCTAGTAAAAACATTAGAGGCCCAAGGCATGAGTCTCCATCATATGTAATGATTGCTCTGAAGTAACATTCAGTGGTGCCTCTGCCTTTAAGAAGTGCCAAAGCTTTAAAGGATTTATTTCTGTGGTTTCAGTCTCACTTGGATCATATACAATATGCCAGCACTACAGTTACACATAGCATACAGAAACAAATATGTTTTAGGCCACATTGATTCTGTCATGTTGTGAATTCGAATATGAAACTGAAAGTCCTATTAATTCATTATTACTATTACTATGTTAAAGGGGATTGGGCTAAAGGGAGAAATTTGCGTTTTTTAACTCTCAATATTTCAAAAGCACAGATACATCCAGCTGTTTTCTAAAGCATCAGCATTTAAAGTATACTTTGGGGAAATCATTAGTACAATGATATTCTGGTGTTGCAGAATCAATAACACTTTATTAAATTAAATTACACCGCTTTTCTTGAAAATTCTTATTCGATGAAGTTCTCTGGTTTAAAGATTAGAAAACTTAACCTGAGCAATGATGCACAGGAACAAAATGCAAGAACTGCAGGACATTTTCTGAACTGAACTTAGTCCTAAAAATATTTTCATTAAAAAACAGTTGTAGTAGCTTGCAGATTTCCCATTTCTGGATAACCACATTATAAGCCAGAAGAGAAATACACATGTTCACTGCTGCTGCTTGGAGCTTCTATTTTATATGGGGTATTTATACTGCCTTCATGACTTTACTATATGAGTGTCTTCCATTAGTAGATTAAAGCAATGTAATGAACATCTATTATGTGTCAGTCATTTTCTCTCATGTCCTCTCCCCAGAGGTAGATTTGTATGTGCGAGTTAATGGTTAGTTTCATTTAGAATGTGTATGGTGCTTATGTTCTTATGTGCTCTGTGTTCATATAAGAGAGGGCAAGTTGAAGAAGTGTGAGTACCTTGCACTTAGAGTGGAAGGTAGTGAGATGAGTTGAAGGTCCTTAGTGTCCTGTTGGATTTCATTCTGCCGTCTTGGACCAGCCCTCAAGAAATCTTTTTTTTCCCCATAGAATGATATGCAGCCACAGATGAAAGTCCATTACAACCCTGGCAGAGGTGTCTCAGTTTTAACTGAAAGTGCTACAGCTCAAAAAATGCATTATCCCATTCCAAAACTGGAACTAGTAGGAACCAATGAGAAAATGTCACCTGGAATTTCCACAAAGAAGCAGCCCATTGGGATTATGGAGATATAAAACCAGCAAAAATCAATCATTATTCATAGTACTTAGCTTTTGTCAACTGCCTATTTTCTGGAAGAGAAAAACAATAGTCATACCTCAAACGTGCATGATAATTATAGCCAAGATTTTTAAGTGGCAGCCTAATTTTAGGTGCTAAATCTGTATCTGTGTACTAAAATAAATGACATGATTTTTGAAAGTGCTAATTAATCTGTCTTTGACTTCAGGGTCCTCAGTGCTTTTTCAGATTGGATCATTTATTCAGGTACCCAATCTATCTTCAGGCTTCCAGATGTGAAGTTTTGGATTTGATTACTTACTAGTGATTGTGTTCCTCTTGTAGCAAAATTTAAAATTAGTTGATTCCATAGATATAGATATTTATCTTAGTGCTCATTTTAATTTTTACATTTCCCAGGTTTTTCTTTCCTGATTTGTTCAAAGAGTTTAACTGAACCTTAGGTATCACAAAATATGTATAGAAAACCAGAAAATAATGTGGAGATAACTACTAGCATTCATGGGGTCATTTACAGTTTGAAGAAATAAATCTTTTAATTAAATTCAAAGGATTTTCTTGAATGTAAATGGGAAACAAGAACCCACATACTAGTAATTAAAAAAAGATCAGGGAGATAGGACTAGCTAGCTTCAAAATTCAGGTTTTTAAGCAGAACAGAAAAGCAGCTTATGTTTTGGGACACAGTACCTTAATACATAACCTTGTTTAATAATACGAGGTCCAAAAATGATTTTTCAGCAGCTTTCTAATACGACATTAATTACACATTTTTAATTAGTTCATGAAACTTGAATAAGAAAGTTCATGTCTTAGGTCTATTCTACTTCAAAATACTCTCTATTGATAAATTAACTAATTACAGTAATGCAGATTACCTTTTAAATGATTTATTGCTAGAACGCATTCACCTTTAAAATAGATATGCTTCCTGAGAAATAACCTGTGTGAAAAATAATGAATTCTTGTTAGCAACCCTTCTATTTCAATGAACAATGGCCATATAACCAGAAAACAGACATTAGGACCGTACCAAATCAGGTCCTTGGACACTTGATCTGGTCCACAGCAGTGAGATGTTTGGTATCTGCCAGAGACACGCCAACTGCTCATGTACCTTCAATCCTAATTGAAATGGGGAAAGATGATAGTTGTAGTGCTGTTTTATGAGTAAGTTCATGTTAACACAAAGTGCAACAGGTTTCCAAAGGACACAGTACCTGGGTCCACACATAGGGTGTATCAACAATGTAATCTCTAGGCCCTGGTCTACTCTAGGGAGGTATTTCAAAATAACTCCTCTTATTTCAAAATAACAAGCAGAGTGTTCACACTACCAAGCTAGCTTTAGTCTTTCTAGCAAGGGTACCAATAGCAGTGACTCCGCAGTAGCACGGGCAAGCCATGCAAGTAATTACCCAGGGTTCTGGACAGGCTTGTACAGCTTATGCTGAAATTTGTGGGTCCATTGCTTCATTGACACCAGAATTTGAGCTAGCTGGATTATAGCACAATCCAGTATGTCTACTCAAGCTGCTCTAGACCCTGTGACTGTAGCATAGACATACTCCTAGGCCAACAGTTGCTCCTGAGATTTTTTTTAGCAGGGAATTGGAGAAACAGTAAAATGAAGTGTCTCTCTCTCTCTCTATGCTTTCCCCTGACTCATATTAGAATGTGATGGATCCTAGTTGGCTTTGCCTTGTGAAGGAATAATACAGTTCTGTTACTAAGAATGATTACCTTCTTACAAGATTGTGGATTTTAGGACCAAATCCTCAGACAGTAGAGCAGTGAGGCCCAGCGGCCAGAATCAATAATAACACTACTCCCTTCCCTCAGGGCAGTGAGCCTAGCAATGAGAGCCAGTAATCACTCCCCATCTTCAGGGCAGTGAGGCCTAGCAGCCACAGTCCCAAAATCAATATCAATGCACCTTCACACAGGTCCACATGGGTTAGTAAACCCAATCAATAGCAATAGTTGTAGCACCCTCTTTGGGGGGTTAATGGGGATGGGGTAGCAAGACCTAGGCCCACCCTCTACACCAGGTCCCAGGCCAAGGCTCTGTCAGTGTCCCACTATTAGCTCAGCAGGGAATCTGCAAGAAACATGCCGAGCTCTCAGGGATCTAATTCCCCACCCTAGGCTAGGAAACCAGTCTCATTGAAGCTGCCTTCTTTGTCACTTTCCTATAGACTGGGGGCTTCTCCGCCCATTCCCTGCTGGCTGGTCTCCTTGGTTCGGTCCGCTCGCAGTTCTCCCTCTGGAGCTCTGGCAGCAGTTTCTTCCCAGCAGTAGTCAGCATACACTGAGTTGCTCCACCAGCCTTTATAGCTGGGCCTCCAGCTGGAGCATGCTCCAGCAGGGTTGTGGGGGTAACCCTGATTAACCCTTGAAGGCCCAGTGTGGGGTTGGTACACCCTGTCACAGATGTGTAGATTGATTAATATTGCAGGGGAACATGAGGAAGTCATTCTTCAGTTTTTCTTGCTCATTTGCTATCTCTCTATCATTTATTTTAAATTAAAAGACTAGTAGGTAGGTTAGGTAACCCCTGCAGTATGAGGTTCTTGCCTTCTTTTCCATTTATCAGGGAGCAGAGAGAGCTAACATTAATCTTGTAGGGCTTGAAGATGGTATAGTTCTCATATTTTTAAAAATGGTGTTTTTCTGCACTCTACTGTTGAAAATAAATATTCTATACAATATATTGCCTTTTTGACATGGTTGGTAATTTCTTTTATAATAGACCCCTTTAAATCACTCCTACACATTTCTAGTGTCTGATACAAAACTCCTTGAAGTCAAAATAAAAACATTCCTATCAAATGTTAGGGGAGCCTAAGAAGGCCTAGCTTCTTCAAGCATCCTTGCCATGCTTCCAAGTGTCAGTCAGTTCTCCCTGCCACCCTCCCTCCTCTCTCCAACACACACACACGCAAAACAACAACAACTCTCTAAAGACTGCTTGATGTCTGGCAATAGTCTTTTAAACCAGACAGAAGTCCTTTATCTCAGATTCCCAGGCTTGGATTCTTTCCCCCCTGGATAGTAGCTGGACAGAGGTACCAAGCAAATGGCTGGTTTTTGCTCTGTTTCTAAAGTGTTGGTAGAGGGTGGCTACTTGAAGTCCTTGTTCTCTTTGCTGCACCACAATCCCTTACACTGAGCTTCCTTCTGCACTCACCCTCCATTCAAGTCCCAGCACTTCCTCCATTAATATTGTGGATGAGCATGGCCCTTGACCACTTATCAAATTCTTGGAGTGGCCCCACACCAAAAATTATTGTTCACCTCTCAGCTAGATGCACCATTGATCTGACCCAGTATGACCATTCTTATGTTCTTAAAATAAATGTCCAGATCTGATCATTAAAATGAAGATTATAACTTCAGTAAGAGATGTGCTCTCTTCAAGCTTGTTATCATCTAGACATTTGCCCCTAGACTTTGTGACATTAGCCCTAGTGCTATGTGAAAGTGAAAATGCTCATTAAGCTCCTGTGGAGAACATGACTAAATAGAAATAGGGGAGGAAAGAAAGCCACCTCACTGAGTAAGCAGTAAATTCAAGTTGGTCCACACAAAGGAGCTAACAGATATAAAGACTAGTCATGTAGATATTACGGTACAGCCAACAAAATCAGAAAATTGTTGTGCAACAAGTTAGTTTACTGATCTTTTGCTATTGGAGGCCTGAGTTTAAATTTCACCTTCAATCACAAGTGCTCCACATCACAAGGCAACCTCACAATTTGGCAAGACGAACTGTCTTTCTTCCAGAGTGGTCTGGAACTAAAGTAACAGAATGTTGCCAGTCAGGACTGAGGTGCACTGACACAGCTGTTTGAGGAAATTTACAGAGTGTCTCCCAGGCTACAGACAAAATGATCTGAAACTATGATTTCCCTTTCTGAGCCAAGCTCCAGCTGAAATCACTGGGACTCCCACACACATAGGCAGAAGTGATTATCAGTGCAGAGTGTACAGCCACGTGGACTGGAGAGAGACATTTTTCTCCTCAATTTGGGTACGTCTAGACTGCAAAGTTTTTCTGGGATACCAGAGGTATCCCGGAAAAACTCTGCTGTATCCAAGGAAAGTGTCTGCTCTTCTGGATTTTTTTTTCGAAAGAGCAGACGCATTTTTTCGGCATCTCTGTAAATCTCATTTTATGAGGAAGAAGGGATGTTCTGAATAAGGTTTTTTTCCCCTGATATTTGGCCCAGTGTAGATGGGCCAAATGTCAGAAAAGCCTCTTCCAAAAAAAGAAGCAGAAAAAGGTACACAAATTGCAGTTCACAGTTCAAATCAGTGAGATCAGTCACTCAATAAATACTGAATTTGCTGTCAATCTTTTTAAATTAGAGAAAGCCACAGGGATCCTCCACATTCTTTCAAGCACTAGAGACAGTATGCTCAGTGTATAGAAGACCTGATTAGGGAATCAGAAAAAATAGAGCCTCTTTCTGGCTCTTTCAGGAAGTCACTTGAATTAGTTGGTCAAAAATATTTAATTTGTGGAAAAAGGAAAAAAATAGTATTTCTCCTTGATTTTTTTTTCAGGTTTTCTTGAAAAATCAAAAATCAGTTTACAATGCTCTATACTTTTCTCAATCCTAGGCTATGTTTAGATTTCAAGCCTCTTTCAAAAGAGGCTTTTTTGAAAGATACTTTCACAAAGACCTCTTTCGAAAAAGAGCGTCTAGACTGCAACCAGTACTTTTGAAAAAGCAAGCCGCTTTTTCGAAAGAGAGCACCCAGGCAGTCTGGATGCTCTCTTTTGAAAAAGCACAGTTTGTATTACATAAGCGCCTTTTTTCGAAAGAGCACTTTCGAAAAAAGTCATTCTTCCTCATAAAACGAGGGTTTTTGCGGTTGAAAAAACTGCCGCATTCTTTCAATTTCATTTCTAAAGACTGCAGCAGCAGTCTAGACACACGGGAATTTTTTTTTAAAAAGGCCATTTTTTTTTCCGAAAAAACCCTGTAGTCTAGACACACTTCTAGAGTGGAGACAATGGAGGAACTGCACCAGGGTGCTGGGATATATCCAGAAGATAAAGCTGCCCATCTGTTGCCACAGGACAGTGATCATAAAAAAGAGGGCCTCTGACCTGGAGTACTGTTGATCTTCTCTGTTTTGATTATAAGATTTTATCCATGGTCTTTGCTAAGTAGCTGAAGGACTGTCTGGACTCTTTGATACACCCTGATCAAACAAAATGCTTTCCTAAACATTGTGTTTTGGATTATTTTGTTTTTATTTCATGTTTTATTCTTAGCAAACTTGGTAATCTGGATGTGGGGCTTATTTCAATGGACCAGGAGAAGTTTTAAATGTTGATAACACTAACCACATATATTTTTAAAAAATGTTAAAAGATTTGGGATTGGGCCAATGATTTTTTCTATGTTTCTTTATTGTACTATATTGTTTTACTGTCCTAAAATATAATGAAGGATTTGGTCTTAGCTGCTGCTTCCTAGAGACATTTTTTTTATTGAGGATGTTTCCTGTTTAGGGAGTTGTTTGGGGCACTCTATCCCACCTCAGAAGCTGTCTGCCTGGATTTTCTGTGGCTGGGTGCTGGATGCTTTCCCAGTTCATCTGTAGGTCTATGCTGGTGATATCTCAGTTTTTATTATGTCTGATTTTGTCATGTGCAGACACTTTGTGCTTCTTCACAAGTGTGTGAACAGGAATCTTCTGCCCACGTTAACTGGGCTACGAGCAATTTGATTTTACTGAGATCTTGACAGTGTAATGATCCCCTTGTTGCCTCAGTAGTGAAAATGGAGCATTTCTGAGATTAAAATACTGGTAGGTTCTTTTCGGATCTGAACAATACAGGTATGTCTAGACTACATGGCTCCGTCGACGGAGCTATGTAAACTAGTTTACCTGGCATAAGCAAAGAAGCAGGGATTTAAATAATCCCTACTTCATTAAAATAAACATGGCCGCCACGTTGTGCTGACGATCAGCTGATCTGGCACAGCGTGGTAGTCTAGATGCAGATCGGCTGGCTGGGGAAGCCTTTGCTGACTGATCCCTTATACCTCGTAAAACAGGTCTACGTCTAGACTGCCAAGCTGTGCCGGATCAGCTGATCGTTGGCACAGTGCAGCGGCCATCTTTATTTTAATGAAGTGGGGATTATTTAAATCCTCCGCTTCTTTGCCTATGCCGGGTAAACTAGTTTACATGGCTCCATCAACGGAGCCATGTAGTCTAGACATACCCTAAAAGTTCAGGAATGGGGAGTGGGCTGAGAAGAAGGTGAGAGAGTGCTTGCAGAAATGTTAGTGGGTCTGCCCTGATTTTTCTTTTGGGGTGTGTGTTTGATTGACAAAAGTTTTGTGGCCTATGTTGTGGCACTAGATAATGTGTCTGAACTCTCCCCTTTTTGAATAATTACCTCATTGGTTGAACCCTGCCTTGCTGTTCCTGCCATTAGATGAAGAGGGTCAGGGGTTCATTGATTTAGTCAGCATATGAGTCATTGCTGCTGACTGATCCAGGACCAGTTCTGAAGAAATGGCCTGAATGCTTTTGAATAAGGTTCTGAGATGCCCCTCTGTTGCATCAGCGCTTGATGATCTTGAACAGCTTCTGATTTAAGGCCAACTCAGGCTTCTGTCAAACCTCTGAAGTATGGAAAGTAGTCAAACAAATGTTCCTAATGTGTGACTTTGTAACTCAAGATGCCCCATGGACAGTCCTCTGCAAGTTCAGCTGCCACCATATATTTGCTAATGTTATGAAATCTTTACATGCAGGAATGCAGTTTTGTATCCTTGGCCAAGGCTTCTTCTCAGCTCCCTTTGTGTCAGCAATGGAGTAAAACAAGGTTGTATTCTTGTTCTGACATTATTGTGCATTGAGTTTGCAGCAGTTTTAATAGTTGCATTGAGATACACTGATAGAAGCATTTACATGAAGTATTGTATAAATGGAAGTATCTTGAATCTTCATCACCAGTGCCAGACTACAAACAAAAAATGATGTTTATTGTGCTATCATCACCACAGCTGTGGTGTGGCTCAAATGCATGAGATATTTGTTGACTCTACATGAAAGGCTTGGACAACTTCCACCTATGATCTCTGTGGTGGCTAATTGGAATTAAATGGCAAGAGCTTTCAAATGCCTGAAGTCCTTGAGTACTACAACAGCATACAGTGAAGCGTTTAGAGTGAGAGCACAGTGGAGAGAACAAGTCACGTGGTTTACATGTGTGACAGTAGAATAACAGACTGTCTTTTACAGAGAATTTTAGATTAGAACTTGTTTTAGGAGCAGGCCAAGAAAATTATTACCAAGACTCTCAAGGCCAACCTTCAGTCCTGCAATGCTGAACTCAACACATGAGAGCAACTGTGCTTCCTTGACCTGAAAGACAGATAGAGCTCACAGATTGTTGCAATCAAGGCAACATGTGATTTGTAAAGATAAAAGCAACACTCATTCATTTACAATTGTTTTCACCCGTTGCACTTGAAGATTGGTCTGTCAGCCTGAAACTGATCTTTGATCTTATTTAAGGACTCACAATAAATGATTCACTGAAGCTCATCTGTCAAAGTCAATATAAAACTCATACATCATGAGGCACTCCAAAAAGCCATAATTGAAGAAGAAAGCCATATTGGATTAAAACCAACTCGATTTAGAGGGGAAGTGAAGGCAGCCATAAAACATTATTAAACAAATGGAACATAGGGGAAGTTGATAATAATGACAATAAATCAGTATCTAGGAATTATATAAACTTGAAAAAGGAAGCAAAGGCACAAAAGGAAATCTGTGTCCAGCAGAATTAGGACATTAAGTAGTTTAGGTATATTAAGAACAAAAAGAATCCTAAAAATATGATTGGTCCAATACTAAGTAGAAAATGTAGAATTATCAGTTATGATGCAGAAAAGGCAGAAATGATCACTAAATATTTGGTCGTGGGAACAGATGATGTAACACTCTTTCCATTCAGCTAGTATGGCTTGAGGTTGTTAAGTAGCAGTCACTAAAGTCAAACGTTTTTAAACTGGCATGTCTGGATGTCTTCCAACCACTAGATTCAAAAGAGTTGGTAGAGCAGATTAACATGGAACACATTAAATCGATTCAAGATGGCTAATTGAGAGGTTTCAATATAATTGTAAATGTTGAATCATCGTGAAGTGGTTGTGTTTCAAATGGGGTCCTGCAGAGATAGGTACCTTGCCCTAAACTATTTAACGTTTAATATTTAATAACCTGGAGGAAAACATAAAATTTTCACTGATAAAGTTTGTGAGGGGCACAAAAATTGGAATGGTAAATAATGAAGAGAAGAGGTCACTGATACAGTGGATATCAGCTGGGTGTAAGCAAACAATCTTTATTTTAATATGGCTAAATCTGAATGAGTACATCTAGGAACAAAGAATCTAGGCAATGCTTACATGTTGTGGGATTATAACCTGGGAACTCGGTGAAAAAGTTTTGAGAATCATGATATATAATTAGCTGAACATGAGCTCCAATCTGACACTGGGTAGTTAGAGTACTTAGAACCCACTCTATCAGCCATGTCAATTTTATATGTGTTCACTTTTTTTTTTTATTGTATCACTTTGGTATATATGATCGTGCCAATTTTCTTCCACAAATTGATCTGAGGAAGTGGGCATGGCCCACAAAAGCTCATAATCTAATAAACCATCTTGTTAGTCTTTAAAGTGCTGCATAGTCCTGTGTTTCATTTACCATGGACACTCTAATTGACAATATATTTTTTTCCTTCTCTTTCCCTCCCATCCTCTCTCTTTCTCTGCTACTTATTTGTCCCCTGAACTCCTTAAATCCATTCATCTGAAGAAGTGGGTTGTGCCCATAAAAGCTGATGATACCATCTACACTTTTTGTTAGTTGCTAAGGTGCTGCAAGACTATTGTTGTTTTTTTCACGTTTATTCAGTAATTACAGACTAGCACGGGTACGTCTCTGAAACTTTTTTACTTTACCAGAGTGACTGCAGCTGGAATGTGGCATCCAGTCCCAAACTGTTTACAGTTTGAGAAGGACGTTAATAAATTAGAGAGGGTTAGGGAAGATTCACTAGCATGATGAATGGTAATGATCAGGATAAGATTTGGATTTGTAATTAGCAAACTGGACTGGAGTTGGAGAAATGATGTTGGCAGCTGGGTTTTGACCATAGCCAGGTGAACAAGAGTACAGGGAGTTCAGTAAGAGATTTTATAGATTTGAAGAATTCCTGTGCAGACAAGTTTTTTTATTGCTCAGATGAGGAAGATGAAGTATGTACTGTAGACACTTTTTATAGCTGTTAAGAAAATAAGTATGACTGCTGTATGATTTAGGCTGTTAAATTTGACAGTGAAGTGAATAAAGTAGCTGAGAGAAGAATTACCCTAGGAAGGATTTTATGGCTGTGATCCTTTTCTCTTAAAGTTCTTGGAAATAGTTTACAAGTGTAACACTGTTACATGTTTCTTACTGTATGTTCTGTTTATGGTAATATCCAATTTTAGAGGCATAGTCAAACCCTGATAAGCAAGGCTTTAGTTTAATAGTAAAAGCCTCAAGCATGAAACTGAGAATCAATCCCTTATTATAGTCTGGTAGTGTGGTTTGTTGCAGGATTTATAGGGACTGTGACAGGGAAGAGCTGCATATAAGGATTATTAACTGTGTTCTATACTCATGTGAGGGCATAAAGCTGAGTGCACAATCTGTAACATTATGAGCCATATTGCATTTATCCAAAATGGCTGAAAACTCAACCATTCTGATTTGGTCACAGTATTTCCAGGAATTTCACAGTATTTTACATCCACATGTTCCTCTCTTCGGGAACAGCAGGCACAGAGTTATTAAAGATGGGATCTCAAGCTTAGACTATGAAATTACTTCTCTAGTAAAAGCAATGTCACAAGTTGTTGTAGAAGGTGAATCATCTGCACTCAAAGGTTTTGGTATCACCACCTTTCATAATAAACTAATGTATCTGTTGCTTGGTTTCCATATTTCCTTTATGCCTACCAGCTGTGTAATCATCAGTTGTCCAACCAATGCACACATGATATCAAAGAAAGTTTACCGAGTTGGAAATAATATATGGTTCCATTTGTTTGAAATAACAGCAAAACAAATGCAGGATTTTGTAATGTTTGCATTTTATTGAATTTAAGAATGGGTGAATCTCCTTTGGTAGAGAGGACTAAGTCAGGTGAAGTGTCCCAAAAGTTCACATCTTTATCCAAAATGAATCAAAACATCTTGGGTCTGTGAAACTGGAATCAATTTCATAGTTAGACAGTTTTTAATTTGCCAGTTGAAATACAACCTAGACCTATAGTGACCAAAAGCTGTTACCATATGACAGCCACATAATGGCCTGTAGAAGTAAGTTGGTGCTTGGTGGTATCAGTCCTATTGTGAGTGGACTTTTCAACCACTCTCGTAGTATAGTCCCCTTACTGACAATTCCATCAGAAAAGGCCAAGGATTGAATAGACAAGAGAATGAATGACTCTTCTGACCCTACAGCGATCCCTCAGTTCAGGATTGAGGCAAATGGAAGGGACAGCACAATCCCTCTGTACTTGGATTTCATCAAGCAGAGTTGGCTTCTTTCTCAAGCATTAAATTCATGCATTTATTTGTATTCACATCATAGCAGAATTTCTGACCAGGGTTTCTGAACTAAAATACTAGTCCCATTGCATTCAAAGGAAGCTTTGCCGTTGATTCAGTGGGGCCAGGATTTTACCCAGGGTTGTTTCCTGTTTGTGGTCAGACTGGAAAATGCCACAAGAATAGCCTTTCTTTAATGTGGCTTTTGCAACTTCCCTTCTGGTACCAGGCAACACTCACAGCAAAAAATGGAGGCGGGAGAAAGGGTGAAATTATCCTCTTATTTTCTGTAACTCAAAATAAAGTTGTGTCCCAGTCTAATCTGAGTTTGAACACAAAGCCCTAGATTCACACAGGTATTTAGGTGTCTCAGTCTGGGTTTAGATGCCCAAATCCCAGTTTGGGCTCCACCAGAAATCACAAAACTCCCATTGATCCCTGTAGGTGCCTAAGATCACACAGCACCTATGTTTCTGCATCGGGGCATGTGCACTGCTACTCACTCTAGGCATCCTGGCTCCTATGTCCTGCCTAACTTGTTTGGGAGACTGATCCACTTGTGTGCTGGCATTTGTGACTCACACTGTACAGGGCCTATTTCTCTCCATTAATTTAAGCGCCTAACTTAGGGTTTGTAAATCAGCTTTGTTCCTGTAATGTCCCAGGTGCCTAAAAGTACCTATTAGAATGTAGGCCACAGATTCTACAAAGATATTGATTTCACTCTTTTTTGCTCATCAAATATTATAATGACATGTTAGAGTCCAAGGACTCCTACCATGGGGTGACTCACCTGCTTAAAGCTAAGCACACATGCAAGCGCTTCGAGGATCATATCCTTGAATGGTTCTTATGATTGATGCATACATGAAGCTTTACATGTTACACCATTTCTATTAATGCAAAGCAAAATTTCAATACTCTTTTAAAAGTGTATTTTTCCAGATACTGCAGTCTTTGCTCAGTCAATGCGGCTATTCACTTTTGTGAGAACTTTCTTTTAATAAGACTTCAACAGGTAAAGCAGAATTTGACCTGTAGCAGTAAAGGTATTCAAAATGCCCAATAAAAATGGCAGCACTCAAAATATTTGTGTTCCTCCTACCCCTGATCCAGGGACTACTGATGAAGTAAACTCAGATTGGAGCATTATAATCTATAGAACAAATACATTATATCAAAATGTTGCAGGTGCTGAAAGAACTCTATGAGTTAAGGTCCTTACTGTGTTTCCAGTTCTAGCAGGAGTATTCAAATCACTTTGAATTTATATAGTTCTTTTAAAATGTGACTTGCATCTCAGTGCTGAAAAAAGTTCTTGGACTCATAGGAGAGACTTTTACCATCTTCAGTGGGTTTTGGATTTTTAAACATGTAAAAAGTGACTCTTTTAAACAATAACTTCTTGGCTA
>CM057845.1:163365809-163400759 GCA_030068395.1 Apalone spinifera | reverse complement strand
GCCTGTGTAGACACAGCCATTGAGTCTGATCAAACTCTATTACAGTGAATGGGAACATTTCCATTGACTTTGATGGGCTCTGGATCATTTGAATAATTCCATTAGAAATATTTTTTTCAGGTACAGCCCAATAATTAACTTTACATAATCACAGTTTAAAAAGAAGCTTAGATCCATTGTATCATGTTGATGAGAACTGTTTTTCTTATTGTTACTTTTCTAAATACTATTAAAAGCCAGTAACATTAAACAGCACAATTCATCACTTAAACCATATCAATGTTTTTACTTTACATCAGTGAAAATTCACCTTTGCTACAAACATTTGAACTGTGTAAAATGTTCCCATTAAATCTGATGAATTTGCTTTGTTTTATATTCTACATGAATCAAATAAACATGGACCCAGTTTTCAGTTTCTCATTGGTAAAACATAGGTAGCTTGTGTTGCCATTAGGTCTCTTTTAATTGCAGGGTTTTTTCCCCATAGAAATCATACCAACTTTATATTTTTGCTCTAAAGCAAAGGGAGGTTTGGGTTGGACATTAGGAAAAAGTTCCTAACTGTCAGGGTAGTCAAACACTGGAATAAATTGCCCAGGGAGGTTGTGGAATCTCCATCTCTGGAGATATTTAAGAGTAGGTAGATAAATGTCTATCAGAGATGGTCTAGACAGTATTTGGTCCTGCCATGAGGGCAGGGGACTGGACTTGATGACCTCTCGAGGTCCTTCCAATCTTAGTATTCTATGATTCTATGATTTAAAGCATGTGGAAATGAAGTGGTTTTAATGGATGTTCTATTTAAAACTTTGCATTTCAGACATGAAACAGAAAAGCAAAACTTGAGGGTTATGAACTGCATACATCAAAACTGAAGTCAGCTTTGTGTGAATTCCTGCAAAGAAAAACTTTCACATTATGAAGTTTTATGTAGTATGGAATGCTGAGAGTAATACTGAACTAGTTTCCTGTATATGAGTGTAGACAATGGCACAAATGACTCAAGTTATCTATAGAAGAAACAGGCACCACTCCAATCAAAGACAATGGAGAGGTAAAGGTTTAAGCTGCATTTTAATTGTTGTTAACCTAGTGTAACTTACAGGAGTTTCTGAACTAGATAGAACTTCTCCCACATAGGGTTACTATACATGTGTTGGGAAATGGAGGGTGAGGGTGCACAACTCCCATTGTTTGGGACCAGCAAGGTCCCAGAGGTGCCGGACCAAAGAGTCCAACTTGTAGTTCCTTGGATAGCCACACATGGATCAAGGGCTGAGATTTAATCAGACTTGATCATGGATTTAATCATGGATTTAATAGGTAGCAAGTTTAAAACAAACAAAAGGAAGTTTTTCTTCACTCAGTGCACATTCAACCTGTGGAACTCCTTGCTAGAGGATGCAGTGAAGGCTAGAACTTTAACATGGTTCAAAAAAGAGCTAGATAGATTTCTGGAGGTTAGGTACATCACTGGCTATTGGCCAGGATGGGTAGGAATGGTGTTCCTAGCTTCTGTTTCTCTGGAGGTGGATGACAGGGGAGGGATCATGTGAGGATTACTTGTTTTGATTCCTCCCTCTGGGGCATCTGGTGCTGGCCACTGCTGGCAGACAGGATACTGGGCTAGATGGACCTTTAGTCTGACCCAGTATGGCCGTTCTTATGAGGATGGATAAGTAGTGTAAAGAAAAGGGAATAGAAAATAATGCTTCCACATCAACCTAGGAAGTTTAGGCTGTGTTGCCACAGAATAGCCTGATGAGTCTGAGCCTCGCAGGATGTACTACCTAGCAGCACCTGAGTGGCACCTCATCACTGCCCATTGATTGTCTGGCACTAGAACTTAAGCCAGGGTGCAATGGCAGAGATGTCTGAGCATCAGTTCAGACTGCCTGCCTGTCTTACATCAGATCCTGCATGTGAGAGATCCCACACTCTGACTCCTAGTCCTGCCTGCCCCCTGGTTTGCCTTCTGGCCTGTCTTGGACTCTGACATGCGAATAGCCTGACCCTTCCTGATGCCTAACTCTTGATTTATCCTCAAGCCTATCTTGAACGCTGACCTTCTTGCATCCAACTTGGCCAGACTCCTGTTCTGACTAGTAGTTATGATTGGCCACAGCCAAGTCATGCCACATGGAGTCATTTTGCTATACTTTTTGTACAACCATCTTATTTTTCTGGAATTTCAGTTATACTTGACTCTACTAAAGCTCGTGAAGTCTCTGTATGTGACTGAGTTTTAGTTCCAATCTAAAACTGGGTGAAATTTCTTACATAACCAAATCCAGTAAAAGAACCAGGTACTTGAACTGTAACTTTAGCTAAATTGTTCTATGAAGACACATCCCTAGGCTGGAACCAACGGTGTGATTCACAAAGTAAGTAGACACACTCCTGAAAGATCTCATAGAGCTATCATAATACAAATCATTTAGCTTCAGTAGCATGGCCAGTGGGAAGCAGCAGCCAGGGCTAGTTGGCCTGCATACAAACCCACATGCCGTATGTGTGTGTATGTGTGTAAACAGTTGATAGCAGGAAACCATAAGCATGGTCTCCAAATCACAGGACTGGAGGATATTGTATAAGCAATGGAGAATCTAGGCCCTCTGACATCTCTTTTATTTTAATTGCCATAAATAAGGCTAGCTGCTGAAATAAGGTGGGAAAGCTCTCTGAATAAAATAAAATTCTCAAATCTGCTAAAGTAGAAATAGTTTCATGCCAGCTTCAGAACATTATTACTCATGTCAAGGGCTGCATGGCTTTTTCCAGAGCCGTGAAGTATAATTTATGAAAGAAATGTAACATTGGATCTGAAATCCTAGTGCATTGAAATTGATAGAAATTTTGCTTATGTTAAGACTACAGGACCAGACCAATCTAAAGTAGTGAAGAAAAATGCCTAATTAATCATCTTGTCTGCTCTACTCCCTGAACATTCAGAATTGATCCCTAAATATAACCTTCCAGGACTTCATCTAATGCACTGTTAAAATATTGAAATAATGGGACTTCTGAGGCTTCCATTGAAAGACTGTTTCCAGTGTAATAACAATTTGTTAGGAATTGTTCGCCCAGTGCTTAGTTTAAATGCTTGAGAGATATCATGTGGCAGGCTTAGAGGAGAATAAGGGCATGAAGTATACAAATTTGAATGTGATGCTACTTCTGAAAAGAACTTTTGGATTTTTAAGTGAAAACTTTAGGGTTTTTTTGGACAAAAGATTAAAAATTTTCCTACAAATATCAGACATCTTTCACATAAAAAAAGGGGAAAGTCCAAAGCATCTTTGAGGGTACATTTTCTAAGGTTACATCTACACAGCCGGGCCAAAGTTGAATTAAACTATGCAACTTCAGCTACGTAATTACGTAGCTGAAGTTGAAGGTACTTAACTTGCCTTTTGGCACTGCCTACACAGCAGGAAGTCAAAGGAACAACACTATTCCTTCGACTTCCCTTACTCCTTGCAATATGAGGGTTACCGTGAGTTGGAGTAAGAAGTCCTCCAGCTCGACATTATTTCGAAATAAAGGCTTGCAGTGTAGACACGCACTATGTTATTTCAGAATAGTGTCAGTTATTCCAAAATAACACGGCTGTGTAGATGTAGCCTAAGGGTGCATCTACACAGCATCCTTACCTCAAAATAGCTTATTTTGAAATTTGGCTCTGTCTACACAGTGCCAAATTTCAAAATAAGACCCTATTCCAAAACATCCCTTAACCCTCTTGCAATGAGGCTTACAGGGATGTCAGAATAGTGAGCCTGTTATATTCCAATATAACAGGCTTGCTCTTAAGATGTGGAATAGCTATTTCGGGATACTGGAGGTATCCTGAAATAGCTCTGCAGCATAGACATAACCTAAGAGTCCTTCAGGGAAGTAAATGGCACTAATATAATTCATGCAGTTTGGTTCTAGTGATGGAATGAATTTCTATATTCAGACTCATTCATAGTAATAATCCAGTCATTTTATATATTTCCAAGTCTTCAGTTTTCATGAATCATAATTTACACTTAATGCAGCCAATGAAAATGTGTTACCATCTGATACCTAGTTAGTAGATTATATGAAATGAGTTCATATAATGAGTTCAGTTCCTAACAGAAATGCTTGCATTATTTAAAAAAAACACCTTGTCAATTAAGCAAATTTGGTCTGGACTCACTGAGACACAACAAATATATCACAGGGACATATTTACAATGGCTTTTCATAATATAAATGAAAACAGTCAATCTATCCTAGTAATCCAAAGACTTTTCAGGGGAATCCTGGTCTCATTGGAGTGAATGAGAGTTTATTCATTCACTTCAGTTCCTCAGCTTCACGTCCTCACATTCATGCCAAATCAATGATGAGAACCAGTTACTGATGAGAAAATATGTATTAAGTTCTTCCTAATCCCCATTTTTTGAGTGTTGGTGGGGAAGGGGACAAAAAGGAACCATGTTTTCTCTGATCAGCAGTCCCTGCTCAGGAAAGCTTCAGGAATACAATAGCAAAACTGAGCTGTAGGGCATGACTTAAGTGTAATGGCAGAACTACGGTATGCAAAGAAACTTGCACTTTACTTTACTGTTCTATGTGAAGTTTAAAACTATGTCTGTCAGTCCCTAATTTTCTTCAATAGAAAATGAATCAGTTAATAACTTGTCAGAAAATGGATGTATTCCTCTGACATCTCCCTGATTGATTTCTACTGACTTTTCTTGACTGAGATGTGACACCTCCCATAAACAGTGGTTTCCTAGTTCATGGAAATAACTACAATTGGGAAATGGATTACAAAGTGAGAATGTGCACTTTAATTAGAATTGGGGGAGCAAGAATTGATGCATATGCAGACACTAGATCGGAATGGCAAAAGGGGAAATTGAGAAAGCACCAGTTCTGCAGGTGGAAATGAAAGAAGCGTGGACTGGCATGAGGGAGTGATCAGATCAGAACACATAAAGGAAACTATAATAAATAGATTATTTTGTACCCCTTTAAAAATAAAAACATGCAAAACCATTTTATTAAACAAGTTCTCCAGGCTTGAACTGAACCCACAGGACTGAAGAAGTTTGGCATTCTAAATTCTAACATTCATTCACCTTAGCCTGCTTCACTTGGGCATGAGAATTGTGTAGAGTAAAACTATTCTGAAACAGTTTCATTGCAGGACAAGTAGAACCATACCTGTACATTTCCATCCATATTTAAATCAGACCTTTTATCCTATATTACAGATTATTTTGTACTTTGTGATTATAATAGATTGTTAAGCAAGAAAAAATATAAGAAAAAATAAATGAAAGTTATTTTTTTAGTATGTGGCAGACATTCAAAATCTTGTAAATGAGTTTATTTTTAAAATCAAAATACAAAGGATCCTTTTAAGTATATGTTTTCCTACATTGAGACGTAGACTGAAGTTTTTGTATATGATTTGTTGATACAAAGGTTATATCTGGCTTCAAAAATGGCAACATTTCTTTATGTAAAGTCCAAATACGTCAGTGTTCACACACTGCCCCCTTTCTAAGGTCTTGTAGAACCCAAATCAAAATGTTTTCTTAAACCTGCTCCCTCATTTCTGAAAGCCAAAAAACAAAATACAACAAAATTCAAATGGCAACACCTTAGTTTGGATCCTTTTTCCATGATGGTCAGGAGAAAAAACTCTTTCCAAAAACATTTTTACAAGAAACCAGAACTCCTAGCTTATCTTGGTAATTTGGTAGATTTCCAGGAAAGACAAATTCTGTAAAGCTTGGGTAGGTTGGGTGTGTGTGAATGAAAGCATACAAAACTTCACATAGTATGAAAAGCTACTACCTATTACACTCATTTATATGTATACTGTGTATTTATACACAGTATATATATATGGGTATATATTATGGTGGAGACGTTGTGATGCCATGGTTAAGCACATGTTCAGTTTACCCTTAGAGAAGGAATTAAATTTGCTTACTTTATAAGAAACAGTGTCTGCTGCAGAACTTCAGCACATAATCACTGAATAAAACTTGTAATTTCATAGAAAATTCAACAAAGCGTGGTAATTAGTTTGAGTTTGAGATAAGTAAAAATTGCTTGCTAAAACCTTTGTTTTCTGAATCTTGGGCTCCATAAGCTTAAAAGCTACAAGCTGGAAAAAGTGCACATGTTCTGTGGGCTCTCTGAGGTTACATACTTTTTTTGTTAATTAACAAATAAAAATATCTGCACTCAATCAGAGCTGAATTATTCTATATGGTGGTTAGAAGGAGAAAATAGCTTCTGGTGATGATTTTCATTCTTCACTGCATTGTGCAGAAGGTTTTATAAACAGTTGAGGAGAAAAATATAAAACTTCCTTTTCATATATGTCATTGGTAGAACTATTTGAAAATGTTTTCTTTTTTCAGTGGAAATCTGTGGGTTTTTTTATTTAAAAAGGGCTAAAAATGAAATTTTCTGTTTGTCTTTTTAATGAACAGTCAAAATATTCTGCAACAACCAGATGCTTTCCATGAAAAATTATTTTGATTTAAAAATCCAACAAAATTGTTTATGTTCTGTTGGCCCCAGTACTCAATAATGTTTTCCTAATCCAAGATCAAGGACACATGGAATGGATTTTGCTAGGTTGTCAACTTTGGCTATGTCTACACTATGGAGTTTTTTTCCAGGATACCAGTGGTATACCGGAAAAACTCTGCCATTTCCAGGGAACGCTTCTGCTTTTCCGACATTTTTTGTGGAAAAGCAGATGCGCTCTTTCAGAAGCGCTGTAAACATTGTTTCATGAAGAAGAAGGGCTCTTCTGAAAGAGGATTTTTTTCTGAAATTTGGCCCAGTGTACATGGGCCACATTTCGGAAAAGCCTCTTCTGAAAAAAACAATCGGAAAAAGGTACGCAAATTGCGGAGCACAATTTGCATACCTGTTTCCAAAAAAGAAGTATAGTGTAGACGTAGCCTTTATGTTCCATGGGAGAAGATCATCTTGGATAGAATAGCTACCGGTTTTTGAAGTACTTTAGTGAAATTGTTGCCTCTTCTATAGCTTCTTTTTGCTCTGCTCTGGCACAATTTAATGAAGAGCAGGATCTCTGACCCAGTAACAGCTCTTTTCCCAAAACACAGTGAAATATAAATTGTTGCTATGCTGAGGAGTATATCTTAAAAAACAAAACAAAACAAAAAACACCGGGAAGCAAGCATATAGACACATTGTTGATTTGAAACCTGTTGGAATTGGTCTGTGCATCCAACTTCTATCTTAGTTACATCTTGTCTTAATTTAGTTGGTAAGCTCTTCACTGTTAATTTGTTCTTTTTACTACATGTTGGCACAAGTGCCTAGCACAAAAGAATCATGTTCTGAAGCCTTTTGACATTATTGTAATTCGGATGTTATATTAATTTAACTATTTTGGGCAGACTCTTAAAATTGCAAATGTATATCTTCTGGATAAAACTTAATTGAAATTATGAGATTAGTCACAACATTAAGTAAATACTGTTTTATTTCCTCTGTGAGAGTCTATATCCTTCCTGAGTGAAGGTGCCAATCACTAAATCTATCTAGCTCAAAAGCCTCATTAAATTAAAAGTATTTTGGCTTGTTCTACTGAAAATTATTCCTATAATGTACAGTTAAAACACTAGTTTCTGACTCTTAGAGAGAGAAAGAGACAGAGAGAGTCATGAAGTGGTTAAATGCTATTTATAGTCCTTTTACATTCTTTAAAGATGAACACAACTACTGGAAAAACAAACAGTCCCTGGTACTAATGGGTAATTTATGGCAATTTTAAAGTTAAGAGAAAAATGTGATCTCATAGTACAGCCTGGAAACTTGTTGGTGTATTACTACATTGTGAAGGAATTTAGTTTAAAGTTGAGTTAATCCTAAAAAGCTCTTTGAAATTCACAGAATTCATGTAAAGCTGGGGGAGGGGTGAGGGAAGCGTCATTCAGATGTTCTAAGAAATTACATGTCTGTTCTTGTCAATATTTTATGGAAGGCGTATAGAACATAATCAAAAAGACCCCAGACATTTTTCAAAAAGCTTTAGAGATTCCTCTTTCACTAAATATTTTATTATATTAGTGGTAGAAGTACATCATATCTGTGAAAAACTATTGATACAATCTGGTCCAATCTGGGTTCTAGGAACCAACCACTCAGTTATATGTGGTACTAATCACTCAGTTATATGTGGTGCTAAATCCCTGGAGTCCCTAGTCATTTTTTCAACCTCTTGATCAATAAGTCACTCTTCTGAGTTTAGACCCTAACTCTGACACCTTTCTTGGCAGCAGAACCCCAGGTCTGGCTATCTCTGAAGCCAGTGCTGTGGTCCAGTATTTCTCAATGACTGGTCTGTGGACCGGTGCTGGTCCCTGAGATCTCCTTGACATGCTTAGGAAGGCAGTAAACTGATACCTGGTATCAAAAAAATTGAAAAATCCAGTTTTAGCCCAACCAAGCTATCAAGTTGCTTAGATATGATTCCAGTGTCCATCGGGGATCCACTGTCAATAAAGAAAGGAAACACAGGCTTATAAAGCAAATTTTCAATTTCCCCTCTTCCCCCTTTGAAAAATTAGATCTATGGGAAACAGCTTCCTGAATGGAACCCTTGTAGTGTATTCTCCCCCAATTTTATAAGATTCTAGATTTGGTCCAAGAGAAGGAAAATGTCTTTAGTGTCCCCATCCTTCTTTGGGTGTTCCCATTCTGTTGATACAATATCCCCCTTTTGGCTTAGAGAAGAAGCTCTTTTAGAAACTGTCTCTGCCCCTCTTTGGTCACCGCATCTCCTCCAGTCATGTGCTTAGTCCTGGAGGATTCCACCCCTCACCTCAAAACAGGTCTCTATAAAGAGATAGCCTATTGAAAACAAAGGCCCTATTGGCTCTTACTTAGACAGCTAATCCAAGCTGCTGTCTGAGCAGCTTGAGTCAGACTGCTATAGCTAGAGTAGAGTGAGTTCTTGTCTGTCTGTCTTGGAAAGGAAGCTTTCTTCTAGCTTCTGTGTAGGCACCCTAAGAGCAGGTTTTAATTCTAAATGGACGATGTATGTCACTGTGACTGTAATAAGTATGGTAAGTGTTCACAAAACAGAGTGCAATTCGTAAACTGCACACAGTTATGTGGACTGACACATATTCCCCAAACTGTCATAATGCCATTTCGTAGAAGTGATTGTTTTCAAGTCAAGTTTATAAAGGAGCTACTAACTTTGCTGTAGATGTAGAATATCAACTCCTTACCTGATATGGCATTTCATTTCTTTGAAATAGGGGTGGGAAACCTCTGGCACATTGGCCTCATGTGTTTCATCAGGATTAGCTGCTGATAAGCTGCCAGATGCTTTGTTTACTTGAGTGTCCACAGGCACAGAACCCTGCAGTTCCCAGTTCGCATTCCTAGCCAATGGCGGCTGCAGGAAGTAGCATGGGCCAGGTCAATGCTTCCACAGCTCCCATTGGCTGGGAACTGTGAAATGCAGCCACTAGGAGCTGCGAGTGGCTGTACCTGCAGACGTGCAGGTAAACAAACCATCTGGCAGCTTGCCAACGGCTAACCCTGACAAACCATGCACCATCTGTGGACCAGTGATTCCCCACCTCTGCTTTAAATTTTGGTGGATTCCAAAAGTATTGTGGAATCTTAACATATGATTCATTTGTAGGATAACTTTCTATACACAAAACTGTTATGGAGGCATAATCTATAAACGTATATAGAGAAAGCCTTTATTTTAAAAAGGAAGGTAGGACAGATGATTAATTAGCTGATTTAGGCCCATATGGAGCAAAGCTTGAGCATATAAACATGAGCTTAGCTTCTAGAAATGAGTAGTTCCACTGTTTTCAGTGGGTCATAAATGCTGACAGCTAAGCATGGGCTCAAATGCTTTGCCAGAAAACTCGGCTAATGTGTGGTTAATTTGTGGTTAGTGTGGCAAAATATTCTAAGCCAAGCCCTTCCTAATTAATAGAAATGTCTATGTCAGAAATACTCATAGCAATAGGCAGTTTATTTTGTGCCATTCAGCTCCATTATCTTTCCTTCATAATTTCCCTTCCTGTATTTGATTATATTTATATGAATGAAAATATTGTAATGCTCATTTTGATGTTTTTAGTGTTTTACATTGTTGATTTCTTAAATGCTCAGTCTGTGCACTGAGATGTTGGGTATTTTACAGAGAAAGATTAATACCAATTGCAATCAGTGCCGGTCTTCTTCCTGTAATGAGTTCAGTGTACCTGGGACCTGAAACTGTATGTTCTCTGGTAAATGGGCAATTTTTTTCTTTTTTACTGTGTATCTGTTCAGTGCCTTCACTTGTCTGGTTTGGGGCTTTTAGGCACTATGCTAATGCAAACAATAAAGAGAAACAAGGCACTTTATAAATTAGTCATATTTTTATATATCTCCAGAGGCGTATTGTACCATCTTACCTTCATTTTTATTAATCACTCAACTGTATATGGTGATAATGCAAGACAAGTGTGGTGCTATACTTATTTGTTGTCCAAAATTATTTTTTTCTTGAGAATAAACATGAGAAGATAAAACATAAAAATGTGCCAAGTCTCTATGTCATAATACCAGTAGAATGGTTTATTTGTTTAATAAGAGAAGGCAAGTGCTGAGCTCTCATCTTCCTTTAAAATGAATGGAGAAAGGGGGACCCAGCACTGCTCAGGATTAGCCTCTTCCCAAATATAAATAACATTTCTGATTTTGGCTGAGATTTCAAACTCCCCTTTGAAATTCAATGGGATTTTGGTTCCTAACTCCCTTAGGCTGATTTGAAATTTCCAGCCAGAAGTTTTAATCCCGTCTTGGCATATAAACAATGTAAGCACATAAAGGGGGCTGAATAGAAGGTTCGTTATGTCTTGATTTTTTTTTAGTTTACATAATAACCACTGTTTAGTGTTTATGGCAATATCCTAGGAGACCTGAAGTTTTGACATATTGATTAACATTTTAAATTTAAGACTTGAACTTTTAATGCTCATTTTGGAAATGTTGCCTATTAGCAGACTTGTTCTGATAAGTAACTGAATAAGTACTGGGAAATAGTCAACATATTTGGAAAGCAAAGGGTGCTTTGTTGAAAATGATATCACCTGGGAGTGAGCTGCCAAGGACATATTTCATGAGAGAATAAATTAGAGATAATTCATTGTAATGTAATTTGTTTTAATTGTCAACCCTCTCCTGGAACATAAACTGATTTTTCAGAGGAAGAAGTATAGTCTCTCTTTTAAAAACAAGGTAGTTTTTTCCTTCTAAATCTTTGTGTGAACTACTTCTATTTGCTTCACCAGATGAACCTATTGTATGCATCTTCCTTTTAAAAGAATATTCTAAATAATGCCAAACTCAATGAACATGAATATTTTAAACAGGATAAAATATTGACATTAATATTAAGCAACTATGAATAAATTCTGTTTATGCTAACATGATTTCATAAAGTCCTAGTTTAAGGGATTTAGTCTACAGTGAGTATGTGAACAATGGTGCAGGATGGGAATAAGCTGAAGTATTGAAGAAAAAAGTATATGTATACATGGATACATCTACACAGCAGAGTTATTTTTTAATAATGTCCGTTATTCTGAAATAATGTTATGCGCTATCTACCCAAGAAGCCCTGTTATTTTGAAATAAATTCAAAATAACAGGATTCTTACTCCGACTTCATATAAACATTGTTGTACGAGGATTAAGGAAGTCAGTGGAATAGCGATTTATTTCAAAATAAGTGCTGTGTAGATAGTGCCAATTTTTGAAATAATTTGTTTTGAAATAAGATGCACAATATTTCCAAGTATGCGCTACTGATTAAATGTACCCATACAGAATAAACTCTTAACTCTGCCTCAGTATTTTATGACCTTGGTTAAGTCACTTAACTTTTCTATGCCTCATTTTTACCACTTGTAAAGTGGAGAATTGTTACTCCCTATCACAAAGGGTAATAATGCAGCCAAATTCCTGTTATGAAGTGTTACTAAGGTACTTTAAAATTCTTGAATGGTGGTTGCTATAAAAGTGCAGGGTGTTTAGTTTTGGTCAGTGTCCTACATAACATGAAACCCCTTTAATTAAACATCAAAGAAGGAGTTGAGGAACAAACCCACTGGAGATGAGACAAGTGGCACAGACAAACAGTATAAAATGACTGTGTACAGGAGATAATAGAGGCAATCAGTCAGTGATTGTGTTAAAAATGACAGTGATGGTAAATTATTTACATAGATATTCCACAAAATATTATGGAAGAGACACTATTTGAGGAACTGGCAGCTCAGGAAAGAACTTGTATCACTATTGAGCATCTAAGGGATTTCCATTAATCCATATCTACTATTGACAAAAGAAATGACTTGCTAGTTTGTTAGTAAATGGGTATAAAAATGTTAATATTTTAAATTTAGTTGTTATTACTATATAGTCAAAAAATAACTATTTGATTATCATATGAGAACAGGTGAAAAATATCTGTTAGCTAAAATATGAGGTCAAGGATTACAGCTAAGATAATGCTTCTCAAATGTGATGCGACACCTTCCTATTTTGAGTGAAACTATATTTTCTTATTAAGAAGATGATGAAAAAATGACCGAGGAAAACTCATATATAGTGGGTATGTTAAAAGCATTCCATTTCAAATAGTGGGTGGGGAGATTAAGGCAGCTGGGACACAAAGGGCATGTCTACACTACAGAGGAAGATCAAAGCTGCTGCAGTTGACCTTCCAGGGTTCAAATTAGTGGTCTAGTTAAGACAGCTAACTCGAACTGAGAGTAGCGCTCCGGTCAATGCCAGTAACCAGTTTTCCTCTGCAATTTCCTCAAATATCCCCTTCTTCCCATGTCTCTTTTTTCCTTTTATAGTGCACATTTTTCGTGACAGGGAACAACTCTTCCCTCTGGCTGTTCCGTGCTTAGGTCAGAGGCCACCTAATTCTGATCAAGACTTTTGGAGGCTATTCTGAGATAAATGATTAATGACAGACACCATTTATGAAATTGGCTCATCTCTTGTGTGACTGGAATAAGTCAGTGAGTGAATACATGAATCATGTGCTGTGCAAGGCAGTATTAATCCTAGACATACACAGTCCAGTCAATACTCCAAATCCCATTTCTTGATGTTAACAAATTCATCAATTATTACAGCCTCTCCAGTGTCCCTTTTTAGGTCAAGTGAAGTGATAAAATAGTGATGAACCACTTCTACCCACTGACTTCTGCTGAAATTTGACATCTTCGCAACAAGTTCCTCTGTTTTGGTCAAATCCAATAAGGACCAGGCAAGACTTGGTTATTTATTTAGTGGTAGTACATATTGGACAATAGGTAGGGCCTTATTGCTTTATCATCTGCATACAGATGAGTCAACAGACTCCCCAGGCTGTGTGTGTGAGTATGAGGGGAAGCTGGTTTTCTGCTCCCAGAAGGGGTGAGGCCTGTCAGCCAGCCCTCAGTGCCTCCTGGAGCGTGCTGCCCGCACCCCAACATTGTCCAGAGAGCACCGCAGGAGTCTCTCTGTGCTTTATGTGAAAGTCCAGCAGTCCAATTGTGTTATTTCAAATGGATTTATGCACACAATTCACGCCTCCCTATATTTCCTTCCATTCTAGCTACCTGCTTCCTTTGTTTTATATTATGTGTTTGTTATTCATAAACACACAGATAATTGAAACTGAGCAGAGCTCACTGATTTACATGGCATTTTGGAAATAGAGGATGAAAGCTGATTTCCTGTAGCGTGGAAAATACTGTCCTGTCACTTGGTAAAATACTTAGCTGAGCATTTGGAGGGGAAAATATGACTGGATTAGAACTGCTAACTAAGGGTGAAGTTCTGCTGCCTTTATGCATGCTAAATACTGCCTTATTCCAGAACTTGTCCCAGTGGTGTCAATAGGTCATTAACAGAATTAAGGAGCTGCTAAATATGAGAAAAGGTGTCAGAATTTGACCCTCAATTGGAGAGATACTATAGTATGAATCCTATTTCTTTCATAACTAAAATGCATTATAACTTCATTTAAACAAATTCCTTAGAGGCCCTCATGCATTGTATCTATGCCTACTGTTAATAGTTTTCAAGAAACTCTTATGTGTTCTTTTCTTTGATTCAAATTATTAAAAATGGAAATCTTTTGAAGTGATTTTATGTGACTATCGAGCTGTCTCAAGGACCTGCTGAGGTTTGATGAAGAATGCACCCAATATAAGTTTGATACAGTTTTGCGGGGGAAAGAGGGGAAAAATATAGGGATAGATTCTGTTGTCACCTAAAATGTGTAAATCTGAAATAACTCTACTAGAGCCATTGGACCCACTGTCAATTTACACCAGGGTAAGTGAGCTCAGAATCTGGACCACTGTCTAGTCTTCAACATAGAAGCCTAGGAGACAGGATCTTGGTTTCTAAGTCCAGTTTTGACACTGGTTTATGGTGTGATCTGTGACGTCTTTTAACCTCTCCACCTGCATTTATTCACAAGTAAAAAGTTGTACAGAAACTTGAATATCTAAAAGGTGTTGAAAGGGTTTTTGTAAAATATTTTGAAATTCTCTAGGAGAGTACCTATATATTTCAACTTTTGAGAGAGAGCAGTATACCATCCTTTTCTGATGAATTCCCATGTTTTGAGGGCAAACCATCCATCTCGCTTTGAATTACAGATAAACATTGGCATTTAATATGAGATATGGACCTGGGTTTTGACCTTGAGAAAAACAGCTGTTCTTTATTATGTAGAGAGGATCAATTGAAAATGATATTCAATCATTTATTTGCAGCTTGGTTTTAGAGACATTTTATTTACTTTGTCAACACATTTGCTGTTAGTTAATCCATCTGCTGGATTCCCTAAAAACACCACCAAAGCGTTTCCCTTCCAGATCAGATAACTTCCATAGTTTGTATGATTTATGGCTAATATTAGTTCCACTTAAGTCCCAGAGTGGAAGGATAATATCTATTATCTGATAAACTGCCTTCTATATACACGTAATGCACCTCATCCATTTTACTAGCAGCTTTTATGTTACACTCAAGTAGAGTACTTGCATGTCAACAAGATATAATAACTAACTCCACAAGCTTTTGTCAGTATTCTCTACTTTTAGTCCTTCCCAATTTAGCTAATTGGGTGTCTTCCAATAGATAGATAGATAGATAGACTCAATTGGAAGACAACCAATTAAATATATAAATGACAATATATATTTAATATATGGTAGTATATAAAACTAGAAATTAGAAATGTACATCAGCTATCTGTGAGTCCATTTGTTCAAGAGATCCTCCTGAACTCTAAGAGCTAGGACCACCAAATTTGGTATGCAGCTTCCTCTTATCTTAACTTAAAGGAAGGTCAGGATCTGGTTGTGCTGGGAAAAAGGGATGTACCTGGAATCTATTTTTTTCCATCACATGGAAAGGAGAGTGCTGATTGGAGGGGAAACTATACTGCAGAATGATCACAGGGAATTGGGGGGTGGGGCAGCCACACCCCAAGACAGTGGCCACAATGGGAATTTGTGTTAAATGCCTCCTCGTGATCCAGGAATACACATCACCTGTATTGGTACAAAAGGCCATGTATATTTTATAGCTAATACAGTCTGGCCCACCTCAATACAATAAACTTTTCAAGGTTCTCATGCTTTCAATATAAAATAGAATATGCTCCCCAAAGATACCACAAGTGGTTGTATTATGTGTCACATTTACAAATAGAAATGAATAGAAAAGAATTAAAAAGATCATCTTGTCATCTTAGTGCTTCCTACCTAGGTCATGAACAGAGTTGGGATTTTCAGATCCACAGTACAGTCCTCTCTTTACTAAAAAATTATTTGACACTGTTAAAGGACGATGAAGATAGTTTTTGCTACTGGGTTTCACAGCTCTTTACTAGAAGCAGAATGAATGGTGAGACTCCAGAATAAAGGGCTCAGTTTCAGGTTCTGTAGTTTAGAGGTAAAAAGTTCTGAAATCACATGTCCCCACAGCCTCTCCCTGTCCCATTTCCCTTGCCAAATTTTAAACCCTTGCTCCAACACAAAAGGAACCTCCAGAGAGCGTCTCAAGGAAATGATGGTAAGAAATTTAACATGGGCAAGACATTGTGTTTTTCTCTTATCTTATTCTTGGAAATTCATTGTAGCTGAAACTTCCCCAAAAAGTTCAACTCGAAGCAGACACAAGACAATGAAAATGTCAGCCTGAACAGTTTAAGTTTCACAAATCTACCAGCAGATTTGGAAGAATTAAACCCTTTATCAGCAAAGGTAGATAAATATAATACACATACACTCACACACACACACATACAAATGAACAAAAATATTTCCACTAATAATTGAAATTTGAAGACAGTAAGAAAAATGCTACATGAGAAATTTATAATTTAAAGGATATTATTGTATATTTTTCACACATTATGTTGACAGTATGTTTACGTACCTTTTGAATCTGAATGTCTACTGTCAGTAAATAATTATTTGACTCCCCAGTAATCTCTCTCAACTGAAAATTTAAATTGATAAAAATAAAACGTTAAATAAATATCAATCCTTCCATTAAAATTTTTCAGTTCCCCCAATCAAATTCTGCTAAACTTAGATATGTCACAGAAAACAGATGAAAATCATAAGCAACCTTCACTGTAAGTATTGCTGCCTGCACTGCCTATGAATGTTTGTGTATTTAATATAATATGTACAGTTCAAATTCCCATTAAGCTAGGTCTCTGTCACATTGATATAAAGCTTCTGCTAAAGCATAATGAGTAAAATACAAATGATCTGTTAAAAAGTTTCTGATGCCACATAAACTTTTAAAAATTCATCTTACATACATTTTGCACTTCCCCTCCTCATTTTTCATTCTAATAGGCATTCCATGAAAACTGCATTGCATTTCTCAAAGACTGTGACACAAACAACAAAAAGTAAAGGCAGAAGAAATTGTTAGAAATAAAGATCCTGTTTTTATAGACATGTGTTGGCAGTAGTAAAGAAGACAGGTACAGAGAAGTGCAAAATGCTATATTCTACCAGAGCAATGCTTTTTTAAAATAATGTTATTTTAAAAGTATTGTTTGATACATGATTAGGTTCTAAATTCTAGGACCTAGGTTTGATGGGGACAAGTAACGAAAGCCCACAGATAAATAAAAAACATGGAGGCCTAGGAGAAGGGTCAGAAATTGGGGGAACATGGACTGTAATGGCTGGGATAAAAAAGAGACAAGACAGACCTGGGGGAGCAGAGAACAAATCAATCAATATCTTAGATCTATGTATACTAATGCAAGAAGTATGGGGATTAAGCAGGAAGAACTCATAATGGTAGAAAATAATACACAACAAGACTTGAAAAAAACAATTGAAGACAGTTGGCAATTTTTCAAAGAAACATTATATAAGGGCACAGGAGCAAAGTATTCTACTGCATAGGAAAGACAGGAAGTATAGCAAGAGACCACCCTGGCTTACCCAGGAGATCTGGAATGATCTAAAACTTAAAAAGGAAATACAAAAAGTGAAAACTAGATCAAATTACAAAGAATAAATATAAACAAATATTACAAGTATGTAGGGGCAAAATTAGAAAGGCCAAGGCACAAACTAAGCTCAAACTAGCTAGAGATATAAATGGTTACAAGAAAACATTTTATGAATATGAATGCATTAGAAGCAAGAGGAAGACTGAGGACATGTAGGACTGTTACTCAAAGAAGAAGGAAAAACAATAACAGAAAATGTGGAAATTGAAGAGGTGCTTAACGACTTTTTTGTTTCATTTTTCACCAGGAAGGTTGGTGGAGATTGGATGCTTAACATAGTGAATGCCAGTGAAAATGGGGTAAATTTGGAAGCTCAAATAGGAAAAGAACAAGTTAAAAATTCTTATATAAATTAGAAGTCTTCAAGTCAATAGGGCCTGATGAAATGCATCCTAGAATACTTAAGGAACTGACTTAGGAGATATCTGAGCCATTATTTATTATCTTTGAAAAGTCATAGAAAACAGGAGACATTACATAAGGCTGGAAAAGGGCAAATATAGTGCCCATCCATAAAAAGGGAAATATAGACAACCCAGGGAATAACAGACCTGTCAGCTTAACTTTTGTACCAGAAAAGATAATTAAGGAATCCATTTGCAAACATCTACGAGATAATAAGGTGATAAGTAACAATCAACATGAATTTGTAAAAAAGAAATCACGTCAAACCAACCTGATAACATTTTTCACAGGGTGACAAGCATTGTGGATAAAAGGGAAGCAGTAGATATGGTATTTCTAGACTTCAGTATGGCATTTGACATAATCTAGCATGAATTTCTCATTAACAAACTAGGGAAATACAACCTAGATGGAGCTGCTATAAAGTGGGTGCATAACTAGTTGGATAACTGTTCCCAGAATTATCAATGTTTCACAATCATGATGGAAGGGCATAACAAGTAGATTTCTGCAGAGATCAGTTTTAGGGAATGATTCTGTTCAATATCTTCATCAATTATTTAGATAATGGCATAGACTATAGAGAGTACTTCTATAAAGTTTGTGGATGATACCAAGCTGGGAGGGGTTGCAAGTGGTTTGGAAATTAGGATTATAATTTAAAATGTCCTGGAAAAACTGGAGAAATGGTCTAAGGTAAATAGGATGAAATTCAACAAGGTCATATGCAAAGGACTACACTTAGGAAGGAACAATTAGTTGCACACATACAAAATGGGAAATGACTACCTGGGAAGGAGTACTACCGAAAGGGGTCATAGTAGTCCATAAACTAAATATAAGTCAACAGTGTTACACTGTTGCAAAAAAAGCAAACATCATTCAGGTATATATTAACAGGAGCACTATAAGAAAGATATGAGGAATAATTCCCTTGCTTTACTCCACACTGATTAGTTCTCAATAGGAGTGTTGTGTCCAGTCTGGGCCACCACATTTCAGGAAAGATGTGAAAAAATCAGAAAAAATCCACAAAAGAGCAACAAAAATCACTAAAGATCTAGAAAACGTGATGTATGAAGGAAATTTGACAGAACTGGGTTTGTTTAGTCTGTAAAAGAAGACTGAGAGGGGACATGAAAGAGCTTTAGAGTACCTGAGCTACAAGCAGGAGGGAGAAAAATTGTTCTCTATGACCACTGATGATAGGACAATCAGCTTAAATTGCAGCAAGAGAGGTTTAGGTTGGACATTAAGAAAAACTTCCCAACCATCAGAATGGTTAGGCACTGGAATGAATTGCCATGGGAGGTTGTGGAACTGGAGTGGATGGTAGTTTTTGACGGGGGGGCCACTCCTCAAATTCTGTAAGTGGGCAAGGGCTGCGCTTATCCATGATATTAATGTAAAAAGTGTGGGGTCTGGGATGGAAGCTGCGTACAGAAGGGAGCTTGAGGTGCAGGAGAGGGTGTGTGATTCGGAAGGTAGTTTGAGTGAAGGCAGGGGTTGTGGCCTGTCCAGGAAGCTAGAGTGCAGAAAGGGGCACAGTGTCCTGCAGGGAATATGGATTCAGAAGAGGATTGTGATCTGGAAGAGGAGTGTTGGAGGGAGTGCAGTGTCTGGGAGGGGATTGTAACTTGGAGTGGGAGTGCAGGAGTGGGTGCAGGGATATGGGTTGTGAACGGGGATTGGGATTGGGGAGCAAAGTCTGTAAATGGACTATGACCTGGAAAAAAGCTGTGAGAGGGGTGCAGGGTATTGGAGTTTGAAGTCTGGTAGGAAAGGGGTCAGATGGTTGGGGGAGGGAGGAATTGGGTGCCACAAGCAGGATCTGGCTGGGGCTTTACTTGAGTGGTTCTTGGCCACCAGCCCTGCCTTCAATGTCCCAACATGCTGCTCAGAGCAGCCAGCTGCAGGGGCCATGTGCTGCTCTGAAGGCTGTGAACTCAGGGAGAGGGAAGAGGAGTACTTTGTGTGTTGCCTGCCCTGAAAACAGGAAGCTCCCATTGGTTGGAAACCATCCAATGGGAGCTGGGGACAGAGGCAGCACTCAAAGCCTGTTTCCCTCTCCCCCAGGCTTAGAGCAGATTAGGAGGAGGCATGAAGGGACCCTGGCTGAGGCTCCTGCTGGGCTGCAAGCTGAATCAAGTGACTTGGCAGGCTGGATCCGTAGGCCATATTTTGCCTGCCTCTGTTGTGGAATCTCCAGCATTCGAGATTTTTAAGATCAGGTTAGATAAAAACTTGTCAGGGATGGTCTATGGTGCTTGGTCCTGCCATGAGTGCAGCAGACTGGAGTAGATGCCCTGCCAGGATTCCTTCCAGTTCCATGATTCTATGATTATTGACAGTTTAAGATTCTGGGATCTACTTTTATAAGAACATCACGTAATTGTCTAATTACGTAAGAGAAGTCAGTATCCATGCTACGTGTAATCAGCCAGAAAGAGAAAAATAATGTAACCAAGTAAACAAATACTGAAATCTGAGGTCATTTTGTTCCTGTTAGTGTACTTTGAAGGCTTTTCATATGCTGTTTTTAATATTGGGTATAAATCTATAGTCTTGTCACCATTGGCAGCTAAGTGAACACTCTGAGTCAAAAACTTTATTAATTTTTTTTAACAAATAAAGATGTTTCAAGCTCTAAAATGAAAGTTTAAACTAGTGAAATTGTGTGGAAGAGATGATAACTCTAATAAATGGCACTTTTATATCAGCTGCAGCAGAGTCTACTGGCTACAGGTAAACGGAGGACACTGCATCTTTTAGTGATTATGTCCTATATGTGTTAATAGAAAACATTTATAAGCACACTGGAAAAATAACGCCCTTTCCAATTACATGAAGTGTAACTAAACTAGCAGCCTATTCCTTCAATAATATTTGTGCAACAAAGCCTTTGTGCCTGCACAAAACTGCTGATTTGATTTGGTGTCTAGGTAAGGATCTGGTCACAAGGATGCAGTTACAAGATTGTAGACTACCCCAGAAAAACCCAAACTGGTGTGAGAGCTAGGAAGAACTTTAAACTTCTACTTCATTGATCTCCATTCCCTTATATTATTTTCCAAAAAGCAGGAATTTTTTTCAGGTTTATTCTGTTTAAGGGTATGTCTACACAGCAACATTATTTTGAAATAACTAGTGTTATTTTGAGATAACTTAGTCCGCATCTACACAGCAGGCAGTTATTTTGAAATAATGTCAAAGTACTGTCAAGCTGAAGGACTTCTTACTCTGACTCCTGTAACCCTCATTGTACAGGAAGTCGGAGGAAAAGTGCTCTATTTCGAAATAAGTACTGTGTAGACATTCCCAATTTCAATTTCAAAATAAGCTATGCAATTGACGTAGCTCAATTTGTGTAGCTTATTTCGAGTAAAGTCCTGCTGTGTAGACACACTCTATGGGTTTTCTGGGAAAGGTAGTTTTTTCCTTTTACTGACATATCATTAAAATTCATTAGAAATGGGGACACTGCTTGTGCTAGTGAGTGACAGAAGGTGTAATTTCTACCTTTCTCCAAAATGGTGTTAGGTGTCTGAGAGAAGGTATGGGCCTCTTTGGGCCAGCATCCTATGACTTGAGCACAATAAAATTTCTGACTATGGTTCTCAGACAGCATCTGGAATGACAGAGGGGGATTTCTTCTGTACAGCAGAGTCTTGCTTTGTCTAGGTAGGCCTACACTGAGAAAAGGCCTACAGCACAGTCATGGTTGGCCAAGGTCTGACTTGGGCTCGTGGGGCTTGGAATTGCAGGACTATGAAATAGCAGTGTAGACATTTCAGCTTGGCCTTTTGGACTCTCCAGCCCAACCTTGAACATCTACATTGCATCCCTGCAGCCCAAGTGATGCAAACATGAGTCAGATGACCCGGGCCACCTGTGGGGCTTTTATTGCAGTGTAGACACGCCCTCTCTGTCTCAGAAACAGAAACTTTCAGAAAATTGAGGGCTTGGTTCCTCCTCATACAAATAGTCAAGAGGGTCCTCTAGCTGCTAAGGTCCAAAGTTACAAAGCTTTTGCATTGGGTATTAGCTTTTGTTAAGATTCAACATTGAAGTCTTGGTGGACCATTGGTTAATGTATCTGAATATCACTTCGTACCTCCATTACCTGAAACAGAGTTATATCTCCAGTGCTGAAGATGTGAATAGTCTTGAATAATCATAGTGATGCACTAAATAAAAGGACAATAATCACATCTAAATGCCATATATTTACAACATTGATAATAGCTAGTTTTAGGCAGATAAAAGGCCCTAATAATTAGTACAGGTTGAACATTAAGTATGTGGACTTTTACTTAGAGTGAGTGTTTAGAATTGAAAATAAATGTGCTAAGAGAACTACTGCTTTTAATGTTTGAAACTGGACAGGACAAAATACATGGTGAGGGAGCAATCCTGAAATGGCATAGGGTTAATCTTGATGATTGGAAGTAATTTTTCCTGGCTCTAATTTCTATGCTTCTAAGAGTCTGTTTAAAGACAATGTTTCCACCACTCATCCTGCTATTAATTTCCACTTGATTGCACACTTTTGTACCAGCTCACAATAAAGTTTCAGAGAAAAATCGAGACTCTCCAAGAAGAAGTATATTTCCTTGATGATTTCACTGCACAAGAAGGTAAGAGAGTCAGAGGTATCCATTTAAATTTTACCTTGTGTAACCAATATACTTTAATTTCAAGTGTTTACATTTACCTAGAACAGTTAATATACTTAAGAGTAACTTATTCTAAAAAATTAGCTTTAAAAGTATAGTGTAACTCTTCAGAATAGCCACAGAGCACACATTCTCTTGATAAAAGCTTCCTGTGTTTGCCATCAGGAATTCTTGTTTTAGCAATCAGCTATTTCTCATGAAACATTACAAGTCAAAACTGAAACAAAATTTACAATAAAAATCCTGATGTGAACACTCTCATTGTCAGTCTTTAAAGCACCATTAATATGTTGTATTGTAACCAGCACCCTATTTATGATACAAGTGGGTACACTTCACATGGCATCTGTTCAATTTACATCCCCAGAAAGGTATAATCATGTTTTCCAAGTAAAGCAGCCAAGTGTAAATAAAGATAATAAAAACACCACAGAGGATAGAATTAGCAATCTAGAATATTCAGTTGCTTCAAACATTTTGTTTAGAAGAGTAAGATTAGATTCAGAATTGGACCATGCCAGTTTTCACTCAATATTTTCTGAGACAGAGCAAAGGACTACGAATCTGATTCAAAGGCCCCAGAGGTCAAGACACGCTTTGTCACCTATATAAATTTGACATTTCTAAGCCAAGCTACAATTGTAGCTCTATAAAAAAATAAAATAGAAAAGGTATCAAACAAAGGAAATACAACTTGTGATTTCAAGCCCAGTATCTCAGAAATACCTTGTGTAATTAGCCAATGTAATAAGGTTTATTAGGGAAAATAAGTAACAGTCACAACAAAATCACCTTTGTGATTTAGAATAAAAATAGCTAAATTTTAAAATAAAGTGTTTAGATTTTGAACAACAATATATATTCCCTTTAAAACAGCCCTCTTCTATTATAAAATACGGACAGTTTTATTCTGAAGTGCCTTTTTTCACAAATATAACCAGATTATTTTGCTAAGAAGATCTTTTCCCCTTTTCAGGGAGGGGATTAGAGAAAGGCAGAAGTGTAATTATAACCTTATTAAAGTAAGACATTCAGGGTGACAGTGGAAAATGGAATCAGGACTAGGTCCAGTGTAAATCTCTGTCATTGCCCTGTTGAGGAAACAAATTACACATTTCTGTGCCTCATTTACCCACTGATAAAAAGGGGGATGGGATCAGTATTTGATGCAGTACTTCACAAGAGTGTAGTGTAAAAATCAATTAGTGCTTGTAATAGTGATCTAACCTGACCAGCTGCAAAGCTCTCCCTTGCCTCAGTTTCCCCTCATTTCAGTTGTTTCAGCCTTCAGCATTTGAGTGTGATGACATGAACGTAGCCTTCTGGCCAAATCACAGGTGATCCATACTTTATAAATGATAGGATGCCAGACAAAAACGGCAGTCTTTTGCCCAGTCTTAAATTGAGTGTACAATGCAGCAAAACATAATATGTCCTTCAAGTTCTTATGATGTGTGGGGGCAAATTTCCTATTTGGGAAGTTAAGGAAAGAAAAAGCGGTCGTCCACTGTGGATCTGGTTTTGATCAACAGGGTGAATTAGTTGTAAATGCAAAAGTGGTTGGGAACTTTGAAGGAAGTGGTCATGATCTAATAGAATTAAAAATTCTATGGAAAGAAGGACATGAAAACAGAAAAAAATCACTGGTCTTCAACAAAGTGGATTTCTATCACCTCTGAGAACTAGTAAGCAAAGTCCCATGGAGAGACCAATTAGGAAAAAAGGAGTCAAAGGGGCTGGCAAATTCTAAAAAATCAGCACCAAGCAATTCTGATGCAGAGATAAAATAAGAACATGTGAGGCTGAGGTTCTCATGATAAGAAATTCAACATGAGTCAAGTGTGATGCTGTTACAAACAAGAAGTGCAGTCTCGTGTTGCATTCACAGAGGAACAGCATCAAAGTCATGCACGGTGATATTACCTCTTTACTCAATGCTGGTTAGGCCTCAGTTGGAATACTGTGTCCAGTTTTGGTTCGTATAGAAAGGATCCAGGTGCAAGCAATAAATGTGATCAAAAGGATGAAATGCAAGCCAAATGAGAAAAGGCTGAAGGAATTGGGCATATTTGTTTGGAAAAGAGGAGATGAAGGGCAGATACAATACTGGTCTTTAAATACTTGAAAGGCTTCCATTAAAAAGATGGAGAAAAGTTGCTTTCTCTTGCCACAGAGGGCAGGACAAGAGATAAGGGGTTCAGACTATGGCATAGCTGATATAGATTAAATCTCAGAAAAACTTTCCTAATTGTAAGAGCAGTAGGACAATGGAACAGACTGCCTGGGGAAGTCATGGAAGCTTCTTTACTGGAGGTTTTCAAACCCCACTTGAAAAAATATCAGGGGGACTAAATTTAGTTTTGTGAAATTTGAAGTTGGATTAATTTCAGATATGGAATGAAAAAAAAATAGTTACAAACTTAACATTGGAGATATGGTAAGATGTGATGAAGTGGCCACAATAGAAGAACATATCACATTCCGCCCCAAAATGGTAATGGTCTTACTAATATATGTCCTTTCAACAAAGTTAGATGTGTTGACAAAGCTGCCATGAACCCACTTTATTTTGAGATAATAGTGAAATTAATGCCATCAAGCATTACTTAAACTATTTAATTACCACCATGTGCCATGCATATAAGATTTTGATTGAATCAAAACAACCACAGTGTATGGACGATATAAATAGAAAAAGAGAATGTATTTTGTCCCTATCAGGGGGTTTAAATTAACTTTCTAAAACATGGTACAATGAACAAAGTGAAAATGAAAGTTGATTAATCTGAAGGCTTTCTTCTTTTACAGCTTTATATTAATCTTTTATGTAGTTCATGACCAGAAGATTATCAGACTTAAAGAAAAAGCGAGAAGAAAAGAAGGGTGTGGAGAGGATTGCTCTTCTAAGCCAAAGCAGGCATGTAAGCTTAAAAAACCTGTATGAACATGTTAGGGTCATTTCAGTTTAACACATTATTACTTCTCTACACATCTATACATAGCCAAATAAAACCTATGAATACAGAATTAATTCATACCATCAGCTCTGTACTGATCTCTGGAAATGCTCCTTTTTTTGCCCCAACTGTACTATTGGCATCAATTGTCCATGAACTAACATTGTAGACACCAACATGAACTATGACAGGTCACATATGTTTGCTCTGAGATTTGTGAATTGTCACCTGTACCCTAAAAGGGATTAAGGTGGATGTGATCAATTCATGACATTGTCAGAAGAAGGTAAGATATTTGGTGTACCAATGAGGGGAAGTTAAAGTTAACCTCAGCAGAAATAACTTGCTGCTCACCATACATTCCTTATGATTCTAAAAGAACCTGGCAGTTCTCTTAAAAGTAGAAAGGTTCTGAATGTGTTTTAAATTGCTTTCACGATTTTATGAGTTGTCCTTTGTCATGAATGGAATGTTGTGTTATAGAATCATAGAACACTAGAACTGGAAGGAACCTTGGGAGGTCATCAAGTCCAGTCCTCTGCCCTCATGGCAGGACCAAGCACTGTCTAGATCATCCCTGACAGGTGTCTTTTTAACCTGCTCTTAAATAACTGCAGTGATGGAGATTCCACAACCTGCCTAGGCAATTTATTCCAGTGTTTAACCACCCTGACAGGCAGGAAGTTTTCCCTGATGTCCGGCCTAAAGATATAATTCATATCTCCCAGCACATGTTCATGATACAAACTTTATAACCAAAGTTACTTACATAGCATATACCAGGACAAGAAAGAAATACCCTTACCTCTGTCTGGCTTGTAATTTTTAATGTAAGATTTATAAGCAATAATGCCGTTTAAATATACACACATTTCTGAAAGCTACTGGCTACTTTAAAAAATATTTTTAAAATGAAAGACTAGATTTTAAGAAGACACAATTTTTCAGTACCTTCCTCCCAGGTCTAGCTGTCTAGGCCTGGTACTTTTAGAGCTGGATTAGTAATGATATTCTAGATTCCAAGACTGGGTGTGAACCTGACAGACTCTGTGATCATGTGTCTAGACTACAGGGTTTTGTCAACAAAAGTGGACTTTTGTCGACAAAACTATACCTGTGTTTACAATGCCGCCGATTTCTGTCAACATAACATCGACATAACTTTTGTGGACAAAAGTAAACCTCATTCTATGAGGAATAACGCCTTTTGTCGACAGAGTTCTGTCAACAGAAGGCGTTATTGCATCTATACTGTCCTTTGCGTCTACACTCTCTTGTCAACAAAGCAGCTTGCTTTGTTGATAGAACTGGATGTAGTCTAGATGCTCTTTGTTGACAGAAGCTCTGTCGACAAAAGCCTGTAGTCTAGATGTACCCTGATAGTCCAGAGAAACAATAAAACATTGAAATGTGTAGAACACTTTCACTACAGTAGCTAACTACAAAACAACTACTAGAGGAAAGACTTAGAAACTGAAGTCCCTAAACCCAACACTAACTTTAGAAAGGAACAAAAGGTCAGGTAGCACTGTGTAGACTAACAAAACATGTAGATGGTATCATGAGCTTTCGTGGGCACAGCTGCCCACGAAAGCTCATGATACCATCTACATGTTTTGTTAGTCTATAAAGTGCTAGCAGGCCTTTTGTTGTTTAAGTTTATCCTGAGCAGACTAACTTGGCTACCCCCTGAAGCTTTAGAAAGGGAGTTACTGGAGCTCTTGGGATTGCATAGCCCTTTTGTAGCCCTCTGGAGCTGTGGCACTGAACTCATGTGGCCCCACGGGGGAACTCTTTTCAAGAAGCTTCCAAAGTTCTGTGTTGCTAGGGGGGAGTTACATAGGAGAATGAATTGTCAAGGAAGAAAAAAATATTTGATGATTTGTACCCCTAATCTTATTTTCTTACTAAGATCACAGTAATTGGCAGCTGGAACCATCATATCATTTGGTGAAAAATAACCAGTTGCCTGTTTCAAAAGCCATTATAATTTGATCCCATCAGAAATAATTGTGACTATGTATTCATTTCACGTTATTCTCAGAGTTCCCTTCATCTGATTTCTTAAAAATTAAAAGTCAAATAAAAGACTCTTCCTATCTGACTAATTTTGTCATTCAGACAATATATGGCTTTGACCCAAAACTATATATGCTGAGTGAAAGGCAGGTTTCCAGCACTCAAAACCAGTGCTGGTTCAATTAATTCTTGCTATGGCAAGAATCACTATGGCATCATAATATTTTCTGTCTTATTACCTTTACTAATGTTTCCTAATATTCTGTTATCTTTATTGACTGTGGCTAGACATTGAGCAGATGCTGGCAGAGACCTATCCACAGTTACTTCAAGATCTCTTTCTTGAGTGGTAATTACTAATTTAGATCCCATCATTGTGTATGTATGTTGGGATTCTGTTTCCCAGAGTACATTATTCTTACAATTATCAATACTGAATTTCATCTTTGCAATCTGCTCTGGACTTAACTCTCTTGAGTACTTTTGCCTCACTTACAAACTTTGCCAACTCACTGTCTGCCCCTTTCTCAATTTTGAAAAGTGGCCATTTATTCCTGCCTTTTGTTGCTTGGAATTCCCCACAGCTACTTCTAAAGTTTGTTTTTGTTACAGAGCTTCAGTTAATAAAATAACTTTTCCATCATTTGTTGTTATTAAGAACATAAGAATGGTCTTACTGGGTCAGAACAAAGGTCAATCTAGCCCAGTATCCTGTCTGCCAACAGTGGTCAATACCAGATGCCCCAGGGGGGGAGGGGAGGGAATCACAATAGGTAATCCTCACATGATCCCTCCCCTGTCATCCACCTCCAGAGAAACAGAGGCTAGGGATACCATTCCTACCCATTCTGGCTAATAGCCATTGATGGACCTAACCTCCATTAATCTATCTAGCTCCTTATAGATTCCTGTTAAAGTTCTAGCCTTCACTGCATCCTCTGGCAAGGAGTTCCACAGGTTGACTGTATGCAGATTAAAAAGTTACAAGTTTATTAAAAAGTTAAAAGCAAAAACCATTAACTCTCACCTATATTTTCCCCCAAACATAGTACTCACTGTGGGGTGCAAAGATAACATCTCAGTAATCCTATAACCACAAACAATAGGACCTTCTCCACTGACTCTAGTGATGGGACAACTGGTGTCCTCAACAGCATAAAAGGCCTTAGGGAGGGACAAATGGCCCCCTGGGGAATCCTTATGGTTCAACAATTTAGAGACATAATGAATAGATTATGTTGTTCTTGTACAGACCTCAGGGAGGATTATTTCTGGAAGTGGATGGGGATAAGTTAGGAGTAAAAGCAGGGGTTGCTGAAGGGCATTGTGGCTTGTATATGCTGAGTGGAAGGGGACACCTGCCATAAACTAGAGCAGCTCAGGGATCCCAGATGTTTTGAGGAAGGAACAACCTTGATGATTAACGGTTATAAGAATAGGATCAACATCACCAGTACCTATGAATTAAGTGATAAAAACGAAGCTGCTTTTCACCTGGAGGTACAATTTTTATTGACACTGAAAAGGGCAGCTCAAATGATTTGAGACTACTTTCACAATCAATTCTTGATCACTAATGATTAAGTATAATACTGAAATACATGGCAATAACATGATGCCACAGGTAGAGCTGTGAGACTGGCAGGTCAGTGAGTGATTGTGTTAAATTTCAGATATCCAGCCACCTTCACCTATCAAGTGACAGGGACGCACTACACTGAAAATCAGATTTGTTATTTAAAAACAGTTTTTTGGCTGATGGTGAAGCTACATCAGTAAGCCAGTCTAAAGTAGTATTTTTTTCTGATTCCTTCTGAAAAGCACAGCTCTCGCTCTATCGCACTATGGATAAAGCTTTGCAAACAGCTCCAATATTTCCTAATAGCAAAATAAGTGAATGTGTTAATATTTATATAACAACAAGTAAATGCTTGTTAAACAGAAATGTGTGGATTTGATGTCTCAGCTGGGTACATCAGCTGTGATGATAATTGTAATCAGAGGGTGAATGGAAATCAGGCCTTGCACAGCATATGGAGATTAGTTTTGCAAAGGGAAGTGGGCATTTATTGTATAATTCATACTTCAAAAACCAGACTGTCCATCCCAATGAATTAATAAGATCATAATGTCTTCTGCTGACGTGTCTGACCGCATGGGGTAGGATCAACCAGTCAGAGAACAAAAGTGGATATCCTGGGATTCGAAAAATGACATTTTGCATGAACTTCTGTTGAGGTTTTTTTTTTCCCCATTTCCCTACAGTTTTTCCCATTTCACATACTTATAAAGTATAGGCAATTTGAACTAACAACACATTTTGTTTCTGTTTTTTGAATATTTCTCTTGCATTTTTTCCTAATCAGTTTCAGATAAAATTGTCAGCTTCTTTGGATAACACCATATTCTTTCTCCTGTTTGTATAAAAATTGAGTAAAGCTCAGTGATTAACAGTATATTTAAAATATTTGTGGTGTTACAACACACCATTATAAGACAGGTAAAGGAATGGATAGTATGATTTTCATCTTTTATCAGTGACTTGGGAAAAGAGAGTTCTGGAAATTGTATCTTAAAACTAGCTCCTTTAACCTTCTGTTTCTTAAACATGACTTTTTGTCTGCCCAGCTCTTTAATATGTAAACATCTAATTAAGAATATGCAGAATTTTTTGAGAAAAGCATTATTAAATATACACTGATGAATATTAAAAGAACTAATCTGTGATCCACCACATTCAAACCCAGCACAATAGAAAGAAAACAAAGGCAAAGTTTTGTGTAGTTGGCTTCCGAACATGCTCAGATCAATAATTCTTACCCATTACAAAAGCAAAATGTTACACAACTTTATTAATTTATTATCTTGGACTGGAAACAACATTTGGATGGCCTACCTGAAACATGATTGAGAAAGCAGAAAGCAGAAGCAATTTTCATAAGATATCCAAGGATTACACTTAAAAAGGAAAGAACCTGCAATACAAATAAAATGGAAAAGGTATTAGATACGGTGATAAATAACATGTGTGACTACATAGGGTTAGTAATTAGGAACAGGTATGACTGGTATATTATGGAACAGGTTCATATATAGTCGATAACCATGTAAAGGTGCAAATAGAAAAAGTTAATAAACAAACAAACAAACAAAACCCTTAACCCATATCACAACTCAAGCCAAATTGAAACCTAAATTTGAGAGGTTTCAAAATGTTTGTCTAACTTTAATTTAATTCATGTATTTAATTTGGTAGTCTCACCATCTGTGTGCTCTTTAGTTCTGGATGTAACTAGAAACAATGTGAAAATACTTTTAAAACAAACCTGTGCTCATGGTACAGTGTTTCCAACTCTTATCAAGAGCAGGAGCAGCATGGCTGTAAATCATGTGACAGAGATTGTTTTCTCAACATTTCCAGGCCTTCATTGCATACCCAAAAAGATTTTCATTAGTGAATGGGTCAGTTAATTTTGAACATTTTATTCTAACAAAACTACCATGCTAGGTGATTTGCCCATCACTAAAATGTATAGGACTCAACAAATTGTACTTTGCATACAAATGCTTGTGTTCTATTTTTTAAATTGCCATAGGCCATGTATAGAATTTCTAGGAATCTGTCTCCAATCACACTGGACAACTTTCTATAAGTTTTACTGCTAAAGATTTCTGTAAATGGGGAAGAGCTGGAGGGCCTTGATCTTGGGTGTACATTTCAATTTTTTTATACACAGAGCTGAGTACAATTCATCATCTCATTTACCTTCCTGAACTTCAAAATGACTACATCTGGACTATATCCCTACAGCTGAGTTACCCTGAAACTCTGTCAAAGAATGGTAAAGAAGCATTGCTCACAACTATCCTGTTATGACAATCATGGTCATCTGTGGTTTGAGGAAAGGTTAAGAGACCCATTTCCACTAGAAACATGTGAAGTCTCCCCCACTGGCCTGGCAGCCTCACCCTTAACTTATTGAACCATTTGGTTAACACAGCCGGAAGGCACTAAATTATAGATTGTGTTTGGTCATACTGAAATTAAAACCTTCCTCTTTCAAAAGGTAATTGTTTCCAGTTGACACATGCTACATATGGTGTAAATAAGTCAATCATTTTTTCAATGAAAACAGCTCATATATTCCTAAAAAGGAAAACTCCTTAAAAGGGCCTACTCTGTCTGACCCAGGAAAGAAAACAGATTGCAAACTAGTTCTTGCATACCGGCCCTCAATTTAAGCATCAGCACTACCTAGAGAGATTCTGATAGGTCAGAGTAAAAGTATCAAATGTTCCTTATTTGTAGTATATGAATGTAAATAAAAATGGAAAAGATTATATAATTGAAAAAAATACTGTTTAAAAAAGGAGTTTTCTTTGTTAGTACTCAGCAACATCAGTTCTTGGATGCTGTGGATGTTCAACCAAAGCTGTGGATAGTCTGAGGCACTGATGACCAAATAACAAGTAAACAAGCTGTAAATGTTCTCAGGCTGGAGCTCTCATTTTACAATATGCTTGCAACAAATGAAGCACAATGGGACCCTGATTCTTAATTGGGCTCTTCAGTTGCTACACTAATAAAATATAGTAAATTACATTAATAAACTACTTTAAAGGAGCATTAGGTTTGCAAAGTCATGGATTCAAAAGTAAGAAAATATCTTAATTTCCATTCCACCCCCACCTCCCCCCAACATATTTATTTTGATGCAGGCTCTTTAGGCTTACAATTTCCTAGGATGTTAAAAAAAACAATGGGGAAAAAAAACAAAATAAATTTCTTGCATGGAATCATATGGACACCAGCATGGTTGAAATCTTTGCACCCGCAACAAGCACATCAGATAAAAATGTGGCTGAGAGCAGCAACAGTAGGTTGTCATCTATGTACCTCACCCACTAGAGCAACAATGGGCAACCAAAGTTAGTGACTGGACCACAGGATTGGCCCTCCATCTCAGTGGGCCACAAGATTGAAATCAGGCATGTGCACTAACCATGACCCCAAGAATAAGATTCTATATATAAATATTGCACATGATTCTCCTTCCTTATCATGTTTTTTCAATCCAAAGTGAACCATTATTAGGAGCAAATTAAATTGCTGGCAAAAGTAACACAAAGAAGCAGAGGAAGCACACGGATGTCACAATGTTGAGTGCAATCAGCATGCACCTCACACATGCCTTTGCTTTAAATGTATGTTATTTCTTATTTTTCCAGGGACTATTCAATGCTCCTTTATGTTCCAGGCCCCTTCCTTCAATTCACACCCCCCCCCACACACACACATGGCCTCTTCCCTGCCTCCTGCCCAGGGTGTACCCCATCCCTTCTCCTATCCCTCCTTCCCAGCATTTCTGGAGCACCGTGAATTGTCTGAGTCACAGTGCTCTGGAAGTTCTGGGAGACAGGGTGAGGAGTAGGCAAGTGCAGGAACCCCAACTCATAAGAGGCAAGGTGGGGAGGGGACAGAGGAAGATTGCGTGGAATCCTGATAGGCTACATTTTGCTCGTGGGCTGCACATTACCCTCTACTGTACTAGAAGGAGATAAGGCACACACTTTGCTAGTGGGTTTCACCAGTTGACAGCAGAGCCAATGGTGAACTTGGGAGTGCTGGATTTCATTCTAATTTCAGGAGGGAGTGTATTCCAGTGTCTCGATCCTAGTCTCTCCTTGTCCCACCCCTTCAGTGCATCATCACAGTCTCCCCACCTTTGCTCCTCTTCCCACTCTACCCTTCCTTCCCTCTTGACTTCTCATCTGAGTCATCCTTCCCCTCAGCAGCTCCATATCCCAGTTTGCCTCTTTCTTTTTTTCCTCAATGCCACATCCCAGCTTCGCCCCCTCCTCCTACTCCATTTTTAAATGTAAAGAGAGTGAGAAAGATACTTTAATATTTTGGAAATCATGCCAGTTGGAGCTATGCTCCTATTTGGAAAAGAGAGGGCTTCCCTGCAAGTGCAAAGGCTGCCTGGAATGCAACCTTGCAGACAGTAGAAGAGTTTACTATTATGAGTGCACTGCACTCAAGCTCTCAGTTAGTTCCTGCCCCTGTTTCTGTAACTGAGATTTGGACATTTCTAACATTGCCAACTGCCTGGCGTTTTAATTTGAATCACCCTAGGTTGCTGAATTGAGTGATTATATTTGCTTTGTCCAGGAACAAACACTCCATGTTATTACTATGTCAATGAAAATAGAACTATTTCCTACTGTATATTTTCACCTCCATTTACTTTAGCTGTATCAGAAGAGACAGAGTAAATATTAATTGATACCATTCTTTCCCTGTTAAAAATACATTAAATCAGCAGTGGCTCCCTGAAACTATAATGACATATAAAAACTGATCCCCCCAACTCCAGGTAAGGTGTGTTGGCCTGTTGCTACTTTTCAGCATTGCTTCATAGGAGACCCACGTTTGTTTTCCATTTGTTCCTCACTCTAAAGATGATTCGGAGCAAGATGGGTGGCGAGGGGGAGAAGGAATTGCATGCAGCTTTGTGGAAATGGCCATGAACCTTACCGGCTCTAGTAAAAAATCAACCTCTCCATCAAAATCAACCATCATTTACGATGATGGTTATGTTCTATTAAACAAGCTAACAAAACCCACCCAAAATAAATGTACTTGCTCATTTAGGAAAATCATTATTCCCATAGGCATATATGCAAATATAATTTCAGGCTGGGTTAGTTCCTCAGGGATGAATGCATCAACACCCACAAATATTTTCACACAGCTGTCTTAGCAGTTCATTCACAGATGTGGAACCCAAAACACACGGGAGACAATGAATCTTGCTGGCATCATAAAAAAAATTTAAACTATGCTCTTCTCAGTATCATGTCCCTGAAATGATAACCACACATATACTTTTTTTTCCTATTTGAGGGACAGAGAGAGAAGTGAAGATCTTCTATGTGTTCTTCCAAAATGTGTAAGCTATTGAAATATTGATGATTTTGATTGATTAAACATAGGTAACCCTGATTTAGCAAAGCACTTAAGCAAATGCTTAAAGTTAAGCATATCTTTACATTCTTCCATGCTCAGCAAAGCACATAACACACAGCCTGAAAGTAATGCAGGCAGGAGAGGTGACTGTTGATTAGGGATGGAATTTGAAGGGGCCACAATGCTTTTTCCCATTATCTTTTGAACAGTTCTCAGGTTTTAAAAAAAGGATATATGTTTCCACTGGCCTCTGTTGGTAACAAAAAAGAGAATGTCTACAACAAACTCAAATCCATGGCT
>CM057845.1:163346618-163365709 GCA_030068395.1 Apalone spinifera | reverse complement strand
GACAGCTGGCCAGTTTTTGCGGAAAAGCGGCTGATTTTCCACAAAAAGTGGCCAATCTAGACACAGCCCATCTGTATTAGGTCAACTTACAGCCACTGCAGTAATTAGCAGTACTTATGGTACATAACCACACTATTGTCCTTGGATCAGTGGCATATGTCCTCACCAGAAGCACTTCCACTGACCTGAAGGGGCAATTCTGGGAGCTGACTGCTTGAGTCTAAGTTCCATGAGCAGCTCTCTGCCAGGATCCTGTCTGCCCAACAGGCTGCGAGACTTCCCTGCTCCCCTTTCCCAGCTGGGAAAAATGAACCTGAGGGTCTCTGTCTATGAGCTGAGAAAGTTTTAAAGCGCCTGACCAGTATTGCCTTACACTGAAGGTGAGACTTTTCGAGCAACCATAACATGTCTTTGAAATTATGCATCATTGAAAATTTTAATCATGTTGGAGATTGAGACCATAAATATTTATTTTTAAAAATTCTGTGTAAGAGCTATTGTGTTTTACACATTATATAAATGAAACACAAGTTCTTCACATTAAAATGTGGATGCCAGGCAGCAAAAAAACCAGCACTATTCCTTATATCGGTTGAATGTACTATACATAAAAATTCTACCCAGAATTAAATAATGTTGTACTAAGTCGTGCTTTGATGTGGGCAATGAGAGTCAGTAAATCTGAACTCACAGTTTACTTTGCACTATAAAGTAAATTCAATTTCATATATTTTAGAGGCCTAATGTAAAAAAAAAGTCCCAGAGAGAGAGTAGTCAAATGCACTTCTTGCAGTTAAGGCAGAGTTATGCTGAGTTTCACCAAATGAGGATCTGTCTCTTGTTGTGCATCAAAATAGGTGATTTGCATGCACCTGCATACTTTCATTGGTCTAATTTCAAAGACTCATTTGAAAACTTTATAGCTATAAATGCTTGAAATGAAAATGAAGATCAATTTAAAGTGCACAAAGATACTGTGATTATTCTATTGTGGCATTTAGTAGTTGTGGAATTACGATTTTCCACAGTAAATAATCTTTTTTTACCTGCTTTTCTTTTATGAAAAAAAATCTTGGTATAAAGCTGAGAAGGTCTTTATTTGTGTCTCCCCACTTGTCTTACAAACCTCACAGGCATCCAGAAAAGATAATTTATTTGGCAAGACATAAAAACAGAGCCTTTCTCATTATGCTCTACTTCATTATAAGTAGTTCTTCTGCTTAGCAGTCTGGTGAGCCTCCTTTTGAAGAACAGTAATAGAAATCAGTCTGGTACTTTTTTATCTAATTCAAGCCAAGATACAAAGCGGAGGAAAGGGGCTGTCTTTCTGAGAAAAAACAAAGAATGAAGTGTCTGTGCAGAAGGATGTATTATATCTGAAACTCAGGTGAATGATGCACTTGAAAGGCAAAAGTATGGCCTGGATATTTGACCAAACTTCTTTGAGGCAAAGCTTGATAAAAGATTAAAAGAACAGTCAATCCTCGGTAAATACATAATTGTATAATGCTGTTTCCCATACAATAGTTCCTTTATGGGCTGTCTCCTGTTTTCAACTCCTTGCTAATCTCCAGCTATGACAGTATAGGTGTGCCTTGGAGTCTTGAAGATTTCTAAGGTTTTTCTTTTTTTTAATAGACTGCAGATCTCTTACAGGAGCCAAAAGCTTTGCTTGTTTCTAAAAAAATCCAAGCAAAAGCCCCTAGTTGAAAAAAATTAAAAGAGAAATTAATACATTATCACTCCAGAGGCAAACATCCTTTGAATATGATTATTTATCCTCTACTTATCCTCTAATTAAATTAGCAATAAAGATTGGAACATTATTTCATATTAAATAAAATACAACCCTTAAGATAGTAAAGTGGAAAATCGTGTGTGCGCGTGTGTGTGTGTGTGTGTGAGAGAGAGAGAGAGAGAAATTACTACCAAATATTAAATCAAAGGAATACAATCAGGTAGCAAGTATGGAAAATACAAAATCAGTAGATTTCCCTTAATACTTTCATAAAACCTCTTATTTTATAAAGTAGTATAACAGTCTCCAGATTAAGAGATTACACTTTTGGAATAGGAAAGGATCTTCTGCCCACCCATCCTTTTACAGAATCATATAACTATGTAAAATGAAAAAGCCATTTGCTTATATACTTCCTGTTGTTTCAAGCATTTCCTCTTGTCATTAAAGTATTACTGCTATATTTAGACTGATCAGTACATTATGTCCATGACAAGAGGCACGACCTTGCTTGGAAAAGTCTTACTGTGGCCATGAATTAGAAGTGAATTAGAGGTGTACACTTGAGGGCAAATTTCACTAATTACCACAGACTCCCATCTGCTGGCTGCATTTCCTCTGTGTGTATCTCACATTTCTCCAGCAGAGTTTGGCGGCAGGTCCCTCTTGCTCTCAAGTCACCGGTTCTATCAGGTCATGCAGGAGTGAGCCTCTCTTTGCATGCAAAATAGTTGTGCTCAGCTTTTCTCTGATGAAAGTCACTCTGTACATATTTTACAGAAGACACAGGTCAAGTCTAAGTATAGCACATGGTAGTTTCCTCATCCAGCATTAGATTTCACTCAGTGAATAATGATGGGTGTGTTGCATTTCCATCCTCTTTTACTCTCTGCCACTTACTAATTTTGGAACTTGAAATTTATAATGATACTACCAAGACAGGGTTTCTGGCATACAAAGTAAGAATGCTCTAAAGGGAAGCTTAATGTCTGTACCTCAATGAAATATTTTGTTAAGAGTCCAGACTGAACTGCAGTACAAGCTCAGAAGTAATTTCAATTTGCAAATGAAAAGAGGGTCCTAATACAGAGCAAAGGCTTATTGTAATTAAACACTAACTGAGCTCATGAAAATTTATGTGAATAAAAACTGTGTGAATAGCTATTGTAGACCTTGTACATAGTTGTTTTACTGATCATAGTGGTGCAGTGTTTCTATGCTAGAGTTGGGACCAGTGCAACCCAGAGGCATAGTGAGTGTGTTATGCTCCAGGGGGCAAAGGCAACATTTGCGCCCCCCCTCACCACCGCCACCACGTGGTAGGGCCCCGAACCTGGTGCATGGCAGGGCCCAACCCTGGGAGGAGTAGGGGAGCTTGTACTGCATCTTCCCCCATCTCCTCCAATTTGGGTCTTGGCCCCCGCATGCACTAACCCACCGGCAGAGATGGAGGAGGGTCGAGCTGAGGGTGGAGAGACAGGGAGGAGGCCAGTAGCAGTGGGTGGAGTAGGAACTGGTGAGCTGATAGATGACGGGGGAATGGAGGGACAGTAAATTGGCAACCCCCGAAGCGTGGCGCCCTGGGGCAACTGCCCCCTCTCACCCTCCTCTCGCTACACTACTGGTGCAGCTATATAAGTGTAGTACACTGATGCAAAAAACAAAACAAAACAGAACAGGAGAAAACACAATTGAATTCTCTTTGAAGCCATGGTAGTCAAATTACATTGGTCATCAATGTTTTCAGAGTGCTACGCCAATGTTAGTAAGTTAAAGTCTTCTACTAAATTGTACCTAGCATAATACTGGTTAAAGGATAATTGCTAGAATCATTATTAGTGTTAGCATGGTTATACAACCCCTCTATAATGCTACATCAGGAGGTTCCAACTTCAAAGCCAATTTGAGACTCTCCCTCACTGCAAACTTTGAAGCCTGAATATATTGTAAAGATTATAGGCTTCAATCTGTAAATGCCCATTTTGTAATTAAGATAAGGCATGCATTAACTGGCTCTCTTATTGGAGATATTAAAAGAGAGAATTTTCCTTTCAAAAATCAATCATTCAGTGAAAAAAAATGAAGGCAGGAAAGAAAATGGGGTTTACCAAATTGTGTGCTGCTCCAATGTGGCGAATATTTCTTTTGTTCCTGTTCCCAATGAAAACAATGCCAGGAAGTTCCTACATAAATTTCTCCTGTCCAGGGTGATCTTTAATTTGCACACTGAATAAACCATAAATCTGTCATTTTACTGGATTATGGATTCATTTTCTTCCTTTCTTACCCCAGAGCAATTATAAATAATATAGTTGGGTAGCTCTGCTAGGGTTGGGATTGATGTTAATTTACTGTTTGACAGCCCATTTGTCTAGGTGTTCTATATCCACTTGCTTACTCAGATTGACTTGCAATTTTCTGTCTCTTAGCAGGGCTTAGTGTGGGATTAACAGTCCAAAACATCCGTTGTTTGAGCAAGGAGTTCTCAAGATGTTGCTCAGGCCCCACCCTGAAAAATTGTGACATGAAAATTTTTGTTCCTGTCTGGGGCTTAAACTACTCCTCCCTCCCTTTTCCCCTCCCCTGCCCACAAACCCCCCTCCCCCCCCCAACTCCACCATAATCAACAAATACCTCAATAGCACAAAACTGGGTTTCAGTTCTGCTAGAATCCAACACCTACTGCTCCAGTATTTCAAAAGTTATCTGTGGTAAAAATTGGACCTGTAATACAGTTTAAGCCTAGGTGAGAATCTAGAGAGAGTGAATCTCACATTTGTTCAGGGACTGCTGATCTGCAGTTGGCAAGAAACACATCTAAAGTTAGAGAGACAAGATGGATGCAAGGTCTTCTTTTGCTAGCCATGGAGAAGCTCAGACAATGTACTGTAGCCATTTAATCCAAGCCATATTCATCAACTGTAAATCTGAACCCTAAGAATGTCTGTGATACATATTCCTACTCTACCTGAATTCTGCTGGGGGGAGGGATCAGAAGAGGGGAGAAGGGATACATTGGAGCTATTTCGGTGCCAGAGCAGACCTTTTCATTAAGTGTTTTAAAATTAACATGCATATCTAGATTGTCTTAAAAATGAAGGATCAGGTGTGTACTTAGTGGTGCAAATTTGGGGATGTTTGATTAAGGGGTTGTGAAGATACATCTTCCCCGCCTCCCCCCCTCCCCAAAAAAAGCAGCTGATTTGAATTTTCAAATAGCTGTAATATCCACATGCATAAGGAGTGTAAAATCTGTGCCTGTAAAATCTGTGCGTTACAACAATGGCCAGGGTAAAGTCAGTGGTGCAAATTCAGGGTCATTTGATCAAGCGGGCTCATATGAGACTTCAGCCCTCTGACAAAAACAAACAAGCCAACAACCAGAAGAATCAACAGATATAATGAGCTTTCCTGGCAGTAATATTAGTGGGTTACATCAGGTTTTGCATTTATGAAGGTCTAATTTGGAAGGATATAGCCATGACACAGATAAAGATATTGTTGCCGCCAGGAAATGTATAAGTCTTCCCAGTTTCTAAATATACATTTTGAACATGAAGTTCCAGTTTCCAAAAATACAACAATGAACTTGAAGTTCTATTCAGGCAGCTTAAATTTACAAAAATATAAGTGGATATGCACTTGGAGTAAACATTCCTCCAGCCCTTAGTTACAGCTGTTACTTCCTCTGCATGATCAACATCCAAGCTACACCATTGTGAAGAGTTCCATTTTGCCTCAGTCAGTCCTTACTGTATTGCTAATAACCATGTGATCAAAGATCTACTTTCTCATATACTAGAACAGCTTCCTTCTATAGATATGTGTAGCTGCATTACTCCCAGGATATTAGCAAGAGAAGGTGGGTGAGGTAATATCTTTTATTGGACCAGCTTCTTTCATGAGAGAGGCAAGTTTTTGAGCTCCACAGAGCTTTTTCTACTGGTAACGATTTGTTTGTTTTTCTGGTTGTGTTACAAATTATCAGCTCATATTCAGCAGAATTATTTTTTTCAGTAGATTTCTGTCTGAGCACAGAGATGAAGATCCAGCCTTACAACTGCCAAACACTGAAGCTGTGTTCTCTTTCTCTCTCTCTGGCTTGATGCCTTGACTGTAAACTAGAATTAAGGCTGAGGAATAGAGACACTGTAGAAGCAAATGCATTGGAGCTTTGAAGGCTGGATCAAAATTAAGCTGTCTAAAGCCAAGCAAGTGCACTCTGATCCAAAGAGACGGTCTTATTTTCCCCTTTCAGCTGAGTTTCCTTATACCATCATGGCAAACCATTCTGGAAGGGCACACAACTGAGCAAACGTCATATTTTTAATCTAAAAATCTATGATTTCATTTCAAAACCGAATCAGTGAAGACAGTGATAAACTATGTGCTATTCCCTAAAACAATGTAGGTTTCTGTGCTTAATTTAATCCGAAAAGGCTGTGTATGAAGATATGTATTTTATATTTATTCCATGTTTAGATTTTTGGCACACTATTTTAAGTGATTGCAGACAGTATCAGTGTGGCATCTGTCTGATGAAATATCTAACCAGTGAAACAACTGCATAAGATACAAGGATGGTAATCCACATATATTAAGGCAAGATTGTTTCTAAAATCCTGAAGAGTGGGTGTGTGCACGTGTGTGCGAGAGAGAAATCTGCTGTCTCCTGCTGTGGAAAAAGAGAAAGAGAGAAAGATCCGCTGTGTCTTGCTGGAGCTACACTGGTTTTGTTGAGGTCATTGCTAAGTTTAAGGATCCATCTGTGTGAATTAAATAGTAGCACTGAGGCCTATACCATCTTCTCTAAAAGCATGCTGAAGATAATGTCAAGCCCATCAAACTTCTTGGTGGCCTGATGTAGCCACCTAGCTATATCATTGTGACATCTATCTGTCTGTGACTGCATAAGAGGATTATCATTGTATTTCCTGTATTTTCAAGACCAAATATGAAACAGCCACAATATTATATTTTCCATGATTCTTTGGAGGAATAAACAAATCTAAACCAATCAGTCAAACCAGACTTTTGGATATAGCTTTGCAACCAATAATTGAATAGGATTTGACAGAATGGTCTATTCATTTTCATAGGATTAGAGATGTGTTAGGGGGATTTTATTCCAAAACTTTAAAAGAACTATGTTTGCATAACATATGGTTTGGTTAAAGTGATATAATATGTATAAATAAATAAAATATTCACAGTGTAGCGTACAGTGTTCATTTTTTACATGGAGGGGTAATGCAGATATAATAAACCACAAAGCATATGAATATGTGAAATGTCACTTTGAAATACAATCTGTGCATGGGAATGATTTATATGGTCAGTGTGAGAATAATGGCCTTATCACTGCAGAAGCAGAGTTCACTGTCTTCAGGAATGATTATCAATATATTTTCAAGATGCTACATTTGTAGTAGCCAAAACTTCAAAGGAACTCTAAGAGGCATTAGCTACCATATTTCAATGCATTCCATAATGAGTCCTGTCCATTTTTTCAAAAGTATGTCTTTATCCCAGAGGGCTTTCCTGGAAAGAGGCAGACAAAATGAAAAGTGAATGCATTCTCTGTAGTGATTGCCACATGTGCTGTTTGTAAAGCAATGTCAAAATCAGAGTAAAGAATGCTGGTGGGATTAATAAAATCAAATCTTGTTTTAATTTTTTAAAATAAATGGCTAGCAGAATAAAACAAACCCTAAAAGTGTTACAATACAATTTCAGCACAGGATCTGGGGTGGAAGTGCAAAACTTCCTTTATACTCCTGAGCTTGAAGTTGGGCCAGTTATTCCTTGCACTCTTCAGTATAGACTCCGGTCTGCTCTAATTTGTATCCAGTTATAATAGCAGTGCCTCTCAGAGCTGATTTCAATAGTTATAAATCTTCAGGTTGCAGGATCACTCTAGGGCCATGTCTACACTACTCGGAAGATTGACACTGTTGCCATCTATCTTCCAGGATTCAAAGAATAAGGGAAGCCAACAGGAGTGTTTGCTCCCATCAACTTCCCATTGTCTGGACGGTGATTTAAGATACATTGACCCCAGCTATGTAATGAATGTAGCTGGAGTTGTGTATCTTAACTCAACCATCCCTTTCAGCCTATGCTAAGAAGTCTTTCTACAGCCAGACCCTAGCACAGATACTTTAGGACAAGTGCCAATGTTGTTTTTGGAAGGGGATTGTGTATGGGTGTGGTTGGCCTCACACCAATCAGGAATTCCGTTATACTAGGGCAGGGGTAGGCAAAGGGGCCTCTGCAGGCCAGATCCAGCCTGCCAAGCAGGTGGATCCAGCACATGGATACTCTGCTACTCCCCTGCCCGCAGGCCAATAAGAGTCTGGGGGCAGGAAGCATGTGAGATCTCCTTCTGCCCCGTAAAGGGCCTGCAGAACTTTCACTCTAAGCGCCACATGTCCCTTGCAAGGTGGGGGCAGTGAGCGAGAGACTGATGGTCCTGGGGTTGGCGGCAGCTTGTGAAGTCTCCTCCTGCCCTGTAAGGGGATGGGTGACTAGCGGGAACTGCCAGCTGTTCAGAACAGCTGACAGTTCTCTCTAAGTGGGGGAAAGATGGGGGCAAATACTTCAGTGCTCTCCCACCCCCAGGCTAATCAGGGTCTGTGGGAGAGGGAACTCGTAAGTGTCCCAGCCCTGCCCCCTCCACCAGAGGCCCCATCCCTCCTGGGGCAGCCCATGGACACTTCAAAAATTAGTGAAGTGACCCCCTGTCTAAAATTAATGCCAACCCATGTACTAGGAGAATCCTTAGGCATCAAGCTAATACAGTTTTGAGGTTGGTTTGTATTAGCTGACGGGCATAAAGCAGACTCTATAGTGGGAGCCAGGATCTGGGTCATTTTTCTCCAACTTGCATTTTCATTATAAATAATAGAGCACTGATTGCTTCAAATACCCATCCTAACCAGTGCCTTTGGGAGCATTAAATAAGAAAGTTACAAGAGCTGTCAAATTCCACATAAAACAGCAGGGAGAGGATGGGAGGATGCAGAGGAAGTGGCAATTGGAAGTGGGATGTCCTAAGGCAGCTGAGATAATACTTCCTGAGATATAATACTTGAATGACACACAAATGCCGTGTCTATTCCACCTTTTATTTCCCTGGCAACATAAACTTTTTTTTCACAATGAAGTGGCAGTAAATTCCAGTAACTCTTTCAAGACTGAAACAAAGTGAAGTGATTTTTTTTCTTGCTTACTCTAATCCACCCACACTCTATGAACCTTTTTTTCAAGTTCAAAAGTTCTGTCTTGTCTGTAAAGCTTAATTCACTCTCAGTCCATATACACGAGTATTGTTAGTCAGTGATTTGCCCAGCCCAATCCTGAATGTTTTTTGGAAGGAGCATAAAGGGAAGTTTTATTCTAAAGGCCATTAAAGACACTTGAGTGATAACCACACACTAGTTGAACATTGAGACATGCACTCCTGTTTTGTCCACCTAAGTTATAACACACATACAGCTCGCAGTGCTCCTACACCCAAAAATGAATTTGTTTTTTACATCAGAATCTTTCTATTTGCTGACTAATTAAAAGCCCACGTGACCTGACTTTTTTATGAGGTGTTCACATCCAGATGACAGCCAGTGAGGTTGGTGCTGTTTCTGCCAGCAGGAAAAAAATCCATTATTATGATTATTTGTGTTGCCCTAGTGGTGGACCAAGGCCCTTTAGTGTTAGCCACTACAAACACAAAACAAATGGATAGTCCTTGCTGCAAACAGCTTACAGCTCTAACTATAAGACAAGAGAGAATAGGTGAATACACAGACAGACAGATGGGAGAGTACCAGGAAACAGTGAGATAACATTGGTCATCATGATAGACTGTAATCTTAGCAAACCAGTGGCCTGTGTTTTGTTTTTGTTTGTTTGTTTTTGTTTTGGGTAGGCATCACAGCACAGAAGAGTTTAGGAGGAAGAGGAGTCTGATTTCTAAGTGTTTCTAGGTGTTTTCCTCAACTGTGAGGCATAGGATGCAGTAAGTATGGAAGTGCTTGTTTGAAAATTTAACAAATGGGCAGTGGAGGGTGGCATTGTGGGATGATTGTAGATAAGAACTGACCATTTGATAGGGAATGAGAAGTGATAGATAGGGTGGGGATGGGCAGGAAAGGCTGTGGCAAAGTGTAGAACCTGAGCCCAACTAGGCCACAGTGTGGCACAAGGAATGGTGTTAGACATAACTGCTAAGCAAATGCATCTGGGGAGGAGCTGGGTCATCCCAGAGGAAAGAGCAGAGGGCAATGACAAGGAGATCAGGATGGAGCTCCAGCTGAGTGTTATCTGGGAGTTCTGATCTTAGGCTAAAGGCTGATGGCAGCCTGAAGCTAGAGGATTCTTAGCCAAGAGGAAACCTCAGAGACCAGAGCCAGTGAAATATGGGGCTAGAGGCAAGTTGCTTGAGCCAAGGGAAAACTGAAGGTAAAGCATAAAATGTATATAGTCTCAGGTGTGGTGTTCTGGAGAGCAGCTAAGGAAGGTATAGGCTCCTACAGTTGCCCCTGAGGAGCAGAGATTCCATGAAGGAAATAAGATCAAGAAAGAACCTTGTGGGCATTGGGCTGAGCCCCAGCAACAAGTGCTGAGGAAGGAGGGTGTGGTACCTGGAAAGGAAATCTAAGGAAGCTGGAGGTGTCAGAGAAGGTCTCTCAGGGCAGGGGAAACCAGTTAGAAGGTGAAGGCTGCAGGAGATGGTGATTCTTACTATAGTGGGCCTGAAGGAGGCCTCCATATGAAGCTGGAGCCAAAAAGGTCATAGACAGCAGGCAGCAAGGTGTTTACTCTGCAGTGAGCCCAAAAAAAAGGGTTAAATAAAATACTGAGAATTGAGTGGGACTGGTAGTACTGAAATTAAGATTAAAAAGAAAATGTTCTAAGTTGAAGATTCTGATTGAGCATCCATAGATCTTAGTAACCTTCAGGAAGAAGAGCTGGGAAACTCAAATTTGGGGTATTATACTGTGGCTTTGGGTGTGCGGTACTCCAAATGGGATATGAAACTAAAACTTGGACTGTCTGGATGGCTGAGCTGTGAGAAGCAGTGGCCCATTGCAGGAATGGAGAAACTATTGCCAATAGGGTGCTAGAGAAGAGAGAACGGCTACCCCTGAACCTAGCCATGAAGGGTAGTTCTTGCCACGAGTATGTCCTTCTATTAGTGGTCTTGGAAGTGAGTACAAGAAGCATATGTGTGCAACAGAGAAGAGTGTGAAGGGAGTGAAGGGAGGGTTGATGTGGTCAAAGTGATGGGCTGGGAAAATGATCTTTTAAGCATCATTCGGAGTGGATTTGATCAGGTGAGATTGTGTTTGTCAAGGCCAAAGAGAATATGGCTGCAGTAATTGAGATGTAAGATGATGGGTGTAAGCTGTGTGAATGGATAAGAAAGGTCATATCTTCACTAGGATCTTTGTCTGAAATAAGCTGCCCCAGGTCGATTTGTAAGTGATGTGTCCACACTATCAAGCCCGTTATTCTGGAGTAAGGGGGCGTGGAATTCAAACTCTGTAGTCCCACTTTTCATGAGGAATAACGCTATTTCTCAACTTGTAAGTCTGAAATAACAGTAGTGTAGATGCTCCAGTGCTTCTGGGAGGCCTCCTGCAGCTCCCCAGACTGCTTCCTGGGCCTCTGAGTCTGAGGTAGCGCATCCATATTAATGGAGTCTGCCTCAGACGATGTTCGATTCTTCCCTGTAGTGAGGACACGGAACTTCGAATTTGTAAAATCGGGTGCCCAAAAGTCAAACTTAGAAAATTCAAAATATTTGCCTACTGTAGACATGGCCTTAGAGATGCTATGCAAAAAGAATTGGCGAGATTTACACATAGCCTGAATGTGAGAGAGAGGTCCGAGCTGAACATAATGCCCAGATTAAAGTACTGCGTGACAGGCAGGATAGTGATATTGTCCACAGTGCTTGAAGAAGGAGGCATGCAGGGGGAGGATTTATGTGGAGGGAAGATTAAGAGCTCTGCTTTAGCCATGCTGAGCTTGAGCTGACATCTAGATATCCACAAGTAGATGACAGGAAGAGAAGTCAAGTTTCTCTATATGAACAGAGACTGAAATGAATTGGTCTGACCACAAGAACTCATATTATTTGGCTTGACCTACAATTTTCAAATACCACATAGGTTAGCTCGTCCAGCTACTTGTTGCTTTTTCTGTGACACCTAAGAGAGAATTGCCCAAGAAAATCCAGGTGTTGTGAATATTTAAATATTAATCATCGTGTGTTTGTAATTTGTAGTTGTGTAACAAAACATATCTCAGTGTTATTTGAGAGCAAATGGAATCTTTCATTTGCTGGCTCAAGAGCTCTGGGGATACTTTTGATTCATGTATGTTTATGAAAGCATAACTCAGATTAGAGCATATTCTACGTAACTGAGATGAATTGTATTATTTTTGTGGTGTAACCTTACATGGAAATGACTTTCCTTCCAAAACTGGAGCGCATGTTGGAAAGCAAGCCAGGTACGTGGAGCACATGCAATCTGTGTGTTTGAGTATGTATGGGTGGAGAGTTAGCTGGGAAAATTGCCTACAGAGTTAAGAAAAGAAATATTGATTAAAAGATAGACAAGGATGAAAAAATTAATGTCAAATGTATCTTCTTCCTGCAAAACAGAAAAGGCCATTCAATTTATTACAGATCACCTGGGGCGTGTTAGTTTGTGATCTTTGCTTGTTATGGGTGTTGCTAGAGTATTTCTTTGTTTTTAATTACATCGGGCAATCTCTTTAGACTTCACACAGCAGAAAAATGAAATTATACAAGCAGTCATGCAGTTTCCAATACCCCTTCACACACTTGCCAGATTAGAACGATAGATGCTATAATCCAACAATGTCTTAACTTGGGTCTCTCAAAATTATAGTCTTAAATTTAAAAAACTGTTTTCACTATTTTATAATAAACCTGGTAAATTTTCCTGCTTGTCTCTAAAATGGGAGGCAACTTCATCTTTCTATCTTTCACAATAAGTATCTTTAAATCAATGAATGCATTTTCTCCACTTGCAAGAGAGAATTACTTGTCTATTTCAAGAGTTACATTATGGCTTTCCCACATTTTCTAATGGCAGTGTATTAGTGTTGCTACCCCTGATGCCATAGGTAAGGCATAATATCTCAGAGCATGATTCCTTCCTTGTGAGGGAAACAATCTCTATAGTAATATTTTAATAGAAATTTTAATGCAAATTGCATAGCTTATTTTGAATCTAGGTCAAAATAAAGCACTATTCTGACAAATCCCTAAATTCTCGTGGAATGAGGATTACAGGAATGCTGGAATAGCACACCGTTTAAAGACACGGTGTTGCTATTTCAGGAAATAGCGGGCACGTTTAAAGACACGGTGTTGCTATTACAGGATACTTCCAGTATCCTGAAATAGCACCACAGTCTAGATGTATTAAGTGTGGTGGCTATCATAGATTATTTGATTTTTATATAATGGAAGAGCTATATGTGATGGAAGAGCTATCAATATAAACAAATGCTCTAGAATTTTAATATTCGTGCATGTAGTAGTCTATGGCATTTGTGAGTCTGCTTCGCCCACCATTGGATGTTCACTTTGAGTGCATATTTAGGAGGGTTGCTCGCCTGCCTCCCAGCAACTAACAGGATAGCCTCACATTTCCACTCCTATACTTTTGGTGGTTCCTATTTACCACTCAGATGTCCCATCCAGCTAATGCTAATGTGGGGGGTTTTATTACAGCCTTAGCAAAATCCCATTCAATGGAGAAAATGCAAAAAAATCCTCTTAAAAAGGAGTAGGGAATGATACTCCTTCCTTGCCCTGCAGAGAAAAAATGGGCACAAGGAAGCCGCTCTAACAAAATGGAAGGCTACATCAACCAGGAACTAGTCTTCACTGACCAGCAGATAGGAGGGTGCATGAGGTGTCTCATGTTTGTGAGGGTACCACTTGTACTTAGAGTGAGACAGGCTTGTCTATGCCTGCTATAGGTCACCTTTCTGAATCCCCCAGGCATTGGCAGTTCCAGCATTTCCTTCGTCTCCTTAGCCCTCACAGGCTTCAGCAATAGTCCAATACACATGCTGTTACACTAGACACTCATGCTATTAACAGGTGTGCTGTTCCAAAACCAGTGGTACACTCCAGTTTACCAGTTTCATCTCAGATTATCATTCTGTTTAAAACACAGCACTTGCATATGTATATAGTGTGTGTTTGTGGGGGTGGGGGGGAGTAAAAGTTTTTAAATTAAGTAATGAGACTTGCAAAAGTACTGGGAACAAATGATAAATAAAATTATGACACTCATGGCACTCATTCTAGAGTCAAGACTCAGTTAATATGATACTTTTCTGTCCAAAGTTTACTCACCCAAAGTTGTGCAGCATTTTCCAGACATTTTTGCTGGGACCTTCCCTTCATAAGACAAAACATAGTGACGATTTGTTTTCTCAATGAAGTTTGTAGGAAGTAATTCAGTACTTCCAGTTATTCCACAGATCCAGTGTCTTTACTAGTAAACAGGATGCCTCCCAGATGTCCCCACCTCCCAACTTTCTCATCTTGTTGAATTCACTGATTTAGCATCAGGCTCAGTGACATGTAGGATGCCATTATGAAGCAGCTAATATACCAATGAGCAGACAAGAGTCTATTACCTCCTGCCTAGTGGAATCTATCTGAAGCAGACCTCCTTCTTATGAACTGCCTTACATTAATACCATAATTTTCAGATGGATGCATAGCTTTTTATGTATCCTTCCATATATTTCACAATGATTATGAACTGTGGGGTACAGGCTCCCAGGAAAGACCGCACATGTTGTATATGGCACATTATTATGCAGATGTTAGAACCCGGCAAATCCATGTGCATCCTTTATGCCTTCTGTCAATTGGTTGCAATTGGTTTCTGGGTCACAAGAAACCTCAAAGTGCAGAAATGATGTTGCTTAGCAAAAGCCATTTGAATGGCAGGCTGGGTTCCTACTAATAAAGTTTCTGGAGGTTTGTTTATTTCCAGGTTGATCTATTTTTAAACTAAATCTTTCTTTCTTGCTCTATTTACTTATAATTCCCCTTTTCTGCATTTGCAAGGTAAGATTCCTTCCATTAAACATGGATAATGGAAAACAAGGTAGTTGTAGCTCAGAAATGGCAATGAATTACCTTGTCTGGACTTGGTTTGGTGTGTTTTGTTTTCTAACTGTATCCACTCTATACCGTTTCATTACTATCTCCCCCCTACTCCACCAACGGGGTGGAAAAGCCCTGCCAAAAATGTGAGAAATGGTCAATCTTTCAAAAATTTCTAAGATGTAATTCACTCTAGTGTAGAGGCCTAGTTATTATTCAAGTCTTATTAAAGACCCTCTTCGTAGGGATGACTTTTAGCCTAACAAATAACAGAATTAGTTTAATTTTTCAATAGTAAGTTCATGTAAGTCAGCTTGCTTCACAAGCCTCATCTGACAATTTTATTTTTCTTTCAAAACAGGAATGCATAAGTAAAATGGTTATGAATTTTTGTTACAAAACTTTTTTTCTTTTCCTGGTGCTATCTATATGCTTTCAATGCTTTTGATTTCAGGCAGCAAGGAAATTCTTGTATATTATTCAGGGCCCAGTTTTCCAATGGGGATGTTCAAATATGGACTTGGATGCTCAGATGGGCATTTACTTATGAGACAGCACCAAATATTGTCTTTAGATACTTACAGGCAATTTGAGTGCTTACCTTTTAAGCATCAGGTGCATTAGTATTTAAGCAATGAGAGTGGTACGGACTTACAAAAAAACAAATATTAACTCCTCCTGTTTAGGAGAAGAAAAAATTGTCCCCTCTATAAAGGAGGGGGTAATACTGGAACAATTAACTAATTATTTAAATGTGGAAAAATGACATTTTGAGGCGTACAGACAGATAATTGTTCTTTTTGAGGATACTTTTGGAATCCAGTGCAGACTGTGGTACAGTTAACATAGTTTTGTAATGATCCTAATAAGTTGAGAGGTCCTGTATAGAAGAGAATTGTAAGTTTCCAGAGAAAGCAGTCTGAGTTTTTTTTACTGGTGATCAGAGGGTCAGAGAGAGTGCTTCAGCAACTAAACAAAGGGGCAGAGGACAGACTGGAAATAGAAAAAAATTTGAGAGATTAAGGAAGGACCTGTATGCTGATTATCTCTGAACTAAAGTTTTGACCCAGATGACTGAACTCGTTCTACAGCCAACTCATGTGAACCATTGAATGACCCACAGGCCTTCCAGCAAATAAGAGGGAAAAAAGTAATGTCCAACCTGATTTAATGGTATAGAGCCAAACTGCAGATATGAAGATTCTGCAGCGTTTTCGTGTGGATGCTCTAATATAGAAACTGTTGTCATACCTCTTTTAATAACAATTGTGCTTTCCTTTTAGACTGCTTTTCATTTGGTCAAATCATAGAACTCATGAGACTGAGGATATGTCTAGACTACGTTGTTGTTTTTTAAAAAACTTCACCTGTGTCCACACTGCAATCATGGTCTTTCAAAATTAAATTGAAAGAATGCAGGGTTTTTTTCGACATTGGTAAACCTCAAATTATGAAGAAGAACTCCTTTTTCGAAAGAGCTCTTTCAAAAAAAGGCATATGTGGACACAGAAAGGAGACATTTTTTGAAAGAAGAGGCAATTTAAAAAACAACAGGTGCCCTGGTGGCCATTCTGTGAATAGCAATCAGAGCTTTCTTTTGAGAGCGCATCCATGCAGTCTGGATGCTCTCTTTCGAAAACGCAGATCACTTTTTCGATCCGGTTTTGAGGTGTGGATGCTCTTTTTTGAAAGAAGCTTTTTCAAAGAGCTCTGTTGAAAAAGCTTCTTTTGAAAGAAGCTTGCAGTCTAGATGTACCCATCGGGATCAGCAGCAATGAGTTCTGGTCATAAAAGTCTGAGTACATCAAAGCATGTACAAGAACACTGGCTTATATTAGTTGAATCCAGGAAAGCATTTGACCTAATGCTTAATTTTAAGCATGTGAGTAGTGCCATTGAAGCACATGGGACATCGAAGCAAATGTGCTTTAAGTAGAAAGGCTGAGGTGGGTCATGGACTACAGGTATAGTCGCACAAGAGAAGGTGTCTTTCTTTTGTCTCTCATATGAAGGTCCCTAGTTTATTCAAGACATTGTGGATCCCACAATGTTAGGCTTTCACTGCAATTTTGATGTTTAATTAGCTTACTTAGTACAATCCACAATTTTGCATACATTTTGAATATACAATTAGTACTGCACTAACAATTCAATGCCTGTAAAACATCAAAGGGTAACATAATTTACCTCAATTTTTACAGCAGTAATGTTAACATTTTTAGTCTCCTGAATTTTATATTTTACCAGTCAAAGAATGTAATATACTTGCAGCAAACTGTCTGGTTAGCATAAAAATTAGCAGACATAATATAATACTTGAATGTTTATCGTTCCATAATTTTTTTCTTAAACAAATAAGTCTACTCTAGCTTTTCCATATTACTGCTATTAATAAAGGTCATTTATTACTTTTCTGTGATTTTTCCATGTCTTGTCTACAACTCAGCCTCAGTTATTTGAAGATTCAAGTAGGGCTGCCCTTACGCTAACTGCCTGATTTGCAAATAATGAAAAAGAGGAATAGTTTTATGGCTCGCTTTCACAGTCTCTTTCCTTGCTCAGTAAATTTTTCCCCTTCTGTGATATGAATAATTTCATTCTATATCCACTGAAATCAGCAGTGAAATCTTTTGTGTAAGCAGATCAAATGGAATCAAATGAGAACACTTCGGGAGACATGGACTTACAGATTTTTATATCAAACCTGTGATACTGGGCAAAGTATGGCTCTAATAATTTATGTCAACTTAATTCTATCATCTGGAACTATGTTTGGTTTAGGTGCACCTATTAGGTTATTTTTTGCATGACAGATTTTTCAGGCAAGCAAACTTGTAGGTTGCTTCTTACAATGTAGCCCATATGTAAGGGTCTTTCAAGGCTCAATTTTCCGGTTTCTCTCAATTCAAACATAGTTATAACTGTCTTTTGGTTGACTTGATTAGTAGGAAAATTTAATTATAAAGATAAATGAATCTGACCCATACTATTCAAGGATCAGTCTTAACTCTGTCTGGCAACCCATTATTCCACTGGGCTTATGGAGAATGTCAATAACAAAGGCTGCCACCACTCTTCTAGCTTTTATCTTGGATATCTCAGGAGCCTCCTGCCAAGAGCTTAGGTCAGAATTTCCTGTAACATCACTCATGGAAAAGCACTTGCCAAATCTGTGCTCCAAAGTCTGCATAAGCACTCGGGGCAAGCATTGCACTCAAAGGTGCATCTAATTTTTCCTTGTTAATGCCTTATCAAATATTCCAGAAAAATAATATTCATCTGTTCAACAGTCCTGAAGTGCCCTGACATTAGAGATAATAATTTTATCAGAGATAGAACACAATTCCATCTGCTTCTGTCAGGCTGGTTTTCAGAATTTTTTCCATTTTTTTTTCTGACCAGAAATCACCCCACCTATTCAGAGGTATGGGGGAGTGGGGAAGGGGGAGTGTGCTACTATTGTTTAAAGTTAATGGAATAATAGCTGCTTTGTTAATAGTGTCACAGTTTAAGCCAAGGACAAAGCCTCAAGGACATTTTGACTATTCTTTATTCCAAAACATAATATGTAGGTTATACCTCCCTAAACTGACATCCTTGGGAACCGACCAGTCCTGGATGAAGGATTTTGCTAGACCAGGGGAGGTCATTTCTGCTCTCCCCTGTCACTTCCCCTGCCCCCGACCTGGCTTGGCTACTGTCCAGATCCTGCCACTGGCCCCACTGCCCTGACAATTCCACTGGGCTTCCCAGTGGGTTGTATTGGGCTCCTAGCTCCACCCTCCATTGGGAATCTCTGGTCCTGGAACCTCCATGGTCTTAACAGACTACAATTGTTGCTGAACCAGAGAATCCTAGTTTAGAGAGGTTCAACCTGTATTTCCAAATTCTTTTTTCCTATCGTAAGGTAATGGCCCATCACTACTCAGCATCCTATAACACACATGGTATAAGACACATTACCCCAAGGTAAATTCAAAATAACAATAAAAGAAGGAAAATGGTTTTCTTTTATAGGACTTCCTTCTTTAGTAATCAGAGAATCCTAGGCTACCAGCACATACTGACTTAACTGAAAAGTTTCAGCAGGGGTACAATAGCAACAAGCCTCTCTGCATTTGAAATTAAATGTCTGCCCCAATTTCTTGTCATTTTATTGTTACAACTTCTAAAAAAATTCCT
>CM057845.1:163318503-163332179 GCA_030068395.1 Apalone spinifera | reverse complement strand
ATTCCGGAAAAGTGGCTGATTTTCCAGAATAAGTGGCCCAGTGTAGACACAGCCATAGTGTAACATATACAGAGAGGTCCTACCAAATTCATGGCCATAAAAAATGTCACATGAACTCTGGTGTCTTCCATGAAATCTGGTCTTTTGTGTGCTTTTACCCCTATACTACACAGATTTCATGGGGAAGACCAGCATTTCTGAAACTGGAGTGCCTGACCCAAAAGGAGGTTGTGGAATCGTTGCGGGGGATTGCAAGGCTATTGTAGATGGTGGGGTTGCAGTATTGCTCCTTTTACTTTTGTGCTGCCTTCAGAGTTGGGCAGCTGGAGAGGGGTGAATACTGGCTGGCTGCTTAGATCTGAAAGCAGCATCACCATTACCAACAGCACAGAAGTAAGCCTTGCGACTGCTCATGATCCCTTTTGAGTTGGGACCTCCATGGATACAACACCCAGAAAATTCAGATTTAAATCTCTGAAACTGTGAAATTTATAATTTTTAAAATTCTATGATGACGAAATTAACCAAAATCAATCATGGATTTGGTAGGGTGCTACATATATGTAATCTGAAGAATCTGATTAAATTAACACTGTGGCTCTCCATTTTCTAGGCATTTTAAGGGCTCTTTTGAGTTTATGAACAGTCTTCAGATCAGCTAAACTCTTCATTTCCACATCTAGCAACTCAGAACTGAATGCATCCAATTTTCATATGCAAAGCCTTAATTTAGTGTTTGATCATTTTAGGAATTCTTGCAATCTGCAGTTAACTGTCTGTGATGCAGACCACAATCCTACATCACTTTTTTTTCTAAACATGCTCCTCTCACAAGGATAATATAGCAGCACTTATTTATGATAGTTCATTTAGCATGAACAACTGTTACGTTCTTTTACTAAAAAAACTTGTCCTTCACATGCAACATGCTTCCCTCAATGCAGAATACAATTGATAGACACTGTCAAATAACAATTATAACATACTAGCAGATTTACCTGGTGTTTCTCAAGTCCTTAACTCAATTAAGGTTTGTGGGGTTTTTGGGAAGTGGGGGGGAATAAAAGGAAAATGTACATGCTATATTTAAATTATTGTCTTTTTTTAAAAATACAGTGTTATTTTATGAAGTTAAATTTTTATTTCTGATTTTAAAAAGATTTGTGCATTTTATATTTTAGTAATTTTTTAAAAATGGGAATTCCATCAAGTGTATGTTTTTCTTCATTAGTGTAAACCAGGGGTGAGCAAATTCTGGCCAGTAGATCCATAGGGTTAATCACTGGCGGGCCCCCACCATGTTTACCTGCGCTTCTTCAGGTATTGGACAATTGGAGCTCTTGTTGACCACAAACCGCTATTCATGCCCAATGTGAGCGGCGGGAAGCGACATCCCAGTCAGTGCCGCTTTCCACCGTTCACATTGGCTGTGAACAGCGATCTACGACCAACGAGAATTGTGATTGTCTAATACCTGGCAAGGTATAGGTAAACATAGCGGTGGCAGCCCACCCCGGCGGTTTGCGGTTTTTTTATTGGCCAACCCTGGTATGCACTCTTATAATTTGCTACATTTTAACAAAAAAGGGCTATAATCAATCTGTTTTCCAGAAACATTGATTTCTAATTTTCAAATCATAAGCATTGATATAGCAATGCCAAAACAGAGTACCCACTTCAAATTTCTCCATTTTATCTCTTTTCTGTAAAGTTTATTGAGAAGCAATCCTATCCAGGTTCATTCTATTTTTCTGGCTCATCTTAGTTCAGTCTCTTTCAACATTCGCTCAGTTATGTCAGTTTTGAGGACTGTATTTGCCTTGGTAATTCTGTCCCTTTTCTGTTTGGTTTTATGAGAAGTAATCCCATTTTAGGCACATTCTGTTTTCCTGGCACAATCAAAACCTTACATTGCCTTATGTTATGATAAGAGGAAACTCTACCAAATTTGGTGGTCCAACTCTTACCGTTTAGGAGGAGTTCTTGATCAGACAAACAGACTACCATAATTTAGTGAATATAACCTACGGGTTATATTTGTTTTTACAAACCCCGCACCCTCCCCCCTGCGGGGTATATTTGGGTGTGGGGTATAGAGGGTTTTTTTTTTACTCACCAGCGGGGTTTTTTTTTACTCACCAGAGGCTGGTGGTTCCCGGGGCTGTGCAGGAATGGGGGGGGGGGATGAGCGCTCCCCTGCTCGGAGGCTGGAGGCTGGCGGCTGCGCAGGAACCAGGGTGGTGAGTGGCTGGCTAATTCCCCCACCCTCCCCGCACCATAAATTAGCAAATATACCCCCAGCACAGAAAAGTCTCGTATACCCTGCGGATTATACTCGTGTGCGGGGTATACAAGATTTTTTTTACTGAAATACAAAAAAACATGGGGTATATTCTGGTGCAGGTTATATTTGGGTGCAAGGTATATTCGCTAAATTACAGTAATGCTCTAAAACATAGTAGATAACATTTTAAATGAGAGAATCTTGTTCATTCTGTTCCCAGTTCAGTAAATATTTACTATATACTTAACTTAAAATATGTAAAATAGTCTACACTAGAAGTTACTTATGTCCATACCCCTGAGTGATGTAAGTTATGTCAACCTAAGCACCAATGTAGATAGTGCTATCTCAGTGGGAAAGCTTTTTTTGCCAATATAGCTGCTGCCTCTCATGGGAGGTGGAGTATGTAAGCTCTATGGGAAAGCTCTCTCCCGTAAGCTTAGAGTGTGTTCCCCAGAAACGCTCCAGCGGCATAGCTGCACCACTTCACGTGTTGGTGTAGCCTAAGTGAAGTGAATGCAACTGTTTGTGTGCTTCAAGGGAAGCATGTGTATATTTGTAGAATTGGGGTCTGGACAGTAGGATGTTCAAGTATACATGTATATTTTTTTTGCCTTGGAGACTTCAGTGTTTGAAATCCCACAAACATCTTCTTAATGCCATCTGAATTAGCTGTGTCATGATCCACTCCTATATGGTGATTGACAATTATTGATAATGCAACACTAAGTACTAACAAATTTTATTTGATAATCATTTAAATAGATCCACAAATGTGAGTACTTTACTTTATCTTCCATGAAAAACCATGACCTACAAATATCTAAAACTAATTATAGCTTGGTCTTACTTAATTCTTTTAAAATTAATCTCTTACAATTCTGAGCAGAAATCCAGCACGTATTAGTATAAGAGCAATCTAAAATGTGTCCTCAGAGGCCATAATTTCCCTATAGGTTACTGAAGAGAAGGTAGACACAACAATTAACTCATTCACCCCATTCATAGGGAGCAACTCAAAAAACTTTTTCTCTTTTGAGTTGTTTGGCAGTAAAATGAGCTTTCTGCAAAGTGTCTATCATATTGCACCCAAAATCTGGCATCTGCAAAACTGCTTGGAATTCTTGTGCCAGACTGAAAAATCATGTTCAAACAATAAACTTGTAGACTGACTAAGAGGATTTATATACTTCCTTGAGATTACTTCATAAAGATCTTACATATGTTTCATTCAATTTTATCCAAAATGTTTGGCTGAGTAGAGTGAGAGAGATCAGCAGTGTTGGTCTGCTTTAGCTGTTAAATATCAGAATATGCTAATACTATGACATAGAAAAATCAGCAAGTTCCTGCAGACAGAGAGATAATTTTTTTTCTCATAAGGTGGGTCTACACTGCCCGAGAGGTCAAAATAAGATACACAATTTGAGCTACACAAATTGCATATCTTATTTCAATGTTATTTCAAAATAGCTTATTTTGAAATTTGGTGCTGTCTACAGAGCACTTATTTCTAAATAAATTGCTATTCTGAAATATCCCTTATTTCTCGGGGAATTATGTTTACAGGGACGTCAGAATAGCAAGCCCATTGTATTTTGAAATAATGGGTGTGCTCAAAAGATGGGCAATATCTATTTCAGGAGACCTCCATTATCCCAAAATAGCACTGCAATATAGCCATAGCCATAGTTAACTCAAAACTAAATATCTGTTTTCAAATACATTATTTACTAATTAAAACTCCCTTGTGTTCAATAACTATTATTTGACTCCACAGGAGAAATCCTAAATATATGTCTAACATTTTTTGTAAAATTACATTATGTATTTTATACTATATTTAAAGTCTTTTAACAATACAATATTTCATCACTGGTGATGTGACCCAAATATTCTAATCACCCATCATATGTCATGAATAACAGAAGTGCTTGTAATATTTTTACTGAATAAATGAAGGTACATAATTCAACAGCAGTTTAACATACTGTTATGCATGCTATGATTTTCAAGTCATAATATTTTATCCTCACTCTGCTGAAATTCTTTTTCATAGGGTCATAGCTTTAAGGCCAGCAGAGGAATTATGATCAGTGACTGTAAACTGCATTGACAAAAACCAGAATTTGGCAAAAAGAACAAGAACATGAGTATGTTGAAGTAAAATATAGAGTACTCAACTTAGCCCTAGAAGTCCAAGTGTTATGAGAACAAAGTTAAAGACTGAGAGTATGCCTACACTATGGATAAGGTCGAATTAAGATATGCAACTTCATCTACTTTAAATGTGTAGCTGAAGTTGAAGTTCTCTATCTTATAATGTTGGTGTCTGTAAAACTGGTTTAAGATATATTTAAAATCTAATTTGTATACATGTCAACTATAGGAGAGTTCACAATGAAGTGTAACTTGATGCATTTAGCTATATCCATGCCTTGTTTGAAGAGTTGTGCCAAAACTTGCTATTCGTTGGAAAGCAAATGAGAATTGCATACTTTACTTAGATTTCTATTCCTTCCTGGTTTTTCATATTCATATCTTACTACTCTATGTAAAGACTAGGACAGAAATGTTGTTCCTTCCTTAAGGAAAAGTGCCAAGTAGCTTTTTGTGATGCTAACAAACACTCAAATTCCAATTGAAATCTTTGGTGTTGCAACAAGATCAAATAATTTGATATGTGCAGGAAATAAGATGAAGGCCTACTTTATTTTTCAAATAGTTTACAGAGATATGAAAATGTTCATATAAGATAAGTAGGAAGATGTAGACAATCTTTAAGTTGTTCTCTTTTGAAACTATTGTTAAGAGCAAAAAGTCACTTTGGTATAACTCTGCTAAAATGCACATTCAGTTCTAGGGTTTAAAACTAAATAGGAAAAAACATATTATTATGTGTAAGGCTCAGGAACGGAAGCAATGCTTAAGTATCATTCCACTGATAGAACAAACACTAGAGCCCTTGTCCTGCAGAGAGTTATGAGAGACACCTTAAGGGTGTAGTTTCATGCCTGGCAGGAATTATTTGTCCGGTTTAGCCCCCAAGCCTGCAAAATATACTTATTGGGTTACACCTCTGAAATCCGTGGAGTTACATCATGGGTACATTTTTTGCAGTTCATTTGCTTACTGAGGCCGTATATCGTCAAAACATTTATGCCTGTACCCACAAAAAAACCTAGGGAAAATTGTTGTGGCTGAGGGAAATCTGAAACTGTGGGTGCTGCACTCCTGCTCCACTTGAGGCCTTGTCTCTACCCCTCCTGCAAGAAGGCAGGGCCTCAAGTGGAGGTCCCATTCTCCACCCTCTCTGCCTTTCCCCACCTCCACTTCATCCCTCCCCAAGTTCCTGCCTTATTTTGCCTCTTCCAACCCTGCTCTGCTCCCTCTCCCAAAACCCCTCTCTTGTTGCTTGCTGCTGTCCCCCAAACACCTCCTGCCAGAGACTGATGCTACCCTATATGATTGAAGCTTCTTATATTTTCAGTGAAGATGTTCATTACCATTTCCTGGGTACAAGAGTCTACCCTTTGTTAAGCTACCTGCCATTTTACTTTAGTCTTGTCATGTAAAAGTGAGGATGCTCTGAGTAAATATACCTGTAATCTCCCATAATTTCCAAAGGAACTGAAGCCACATATTCCCTTCTAAGAACACAACAACTGTTCCCCTAAAGCTTTAGGCTCTGAAACTTCTAACCCAATACTGAGTGGTACAAGGATTCAAGACTAAGTGACAAATGACTGCAATGTGGACCTGTGTGCTGGTACTTGAGAGACTAATAATTATCAGATTATAATGGTTTCTAATAAAACCAGCCTTAAAATGTTTTCTCATGTTTCTTTCAAAACACAATCGAAGAACAATAGAAATGTCATCACATGTAACCATAATAATACCCCACATATGTTGGCAGCAGGATTTTACCCTAAGAATTTCAGCTCCTCCAGACAGTTCTTTATCATTTGAGCAACCACACTAGCCTATGGGGAACTGCTACTAGACAGTTTTCTAGACAGCTATAGAATCTTCGGGGAATTTAAATTCCTGGGTTCTTTCCCTGGGTCTTGTAAAGGTTTATAGTTTTCTAGAGGTTAAAGCAGTGGTTTTAGACAGGATAGCCAAGCACATGTATTTAGAACTTTCTTATATTGAAAGGTAATTGGATGAGACTTAGGACTGCTAAATTAGGGCTGGGGATCTATGTTAAAATCCAAGGTTTTCCATGATGACTTTGCAACCGTGGAGGTGACAGTGTTAACATTTGAGTCTCTCTCTCTCTCTCTCTCTCTCTCTCTCTCTCTCTCTGTTTTGACTCAGCTAAAATGGGGTTAATTACATGGGATACTCTCTGCATGGTGTGTAATGTCAGCTAGGGGTGGTGAAATAGATGGGGGGAGGGATTCACACACTTATTTTTCTTGTGCTGAATATTTGCTTAGATTGTAATTAAGATTTTTGTGTTACATGGTGAGTAACACATGCCCCCCCCCCTTTTTTTGTTGGTCTATTTGTTGCAGGAAGTTCCTTATGAACTGGTGAAATCTGTTACTGGAAACAAAATGTGTGAGCATTAGATATGGGCAGGGCGTATCCCATCAATAAGCAATTACTTATTTTTTAAGGTTTGGACTAGGGTTTAAACCTTAATCCCTTTTAAATAAAGTGCATGAAATATATTATTTGCATTATTATAGCTGTGTTGGTCCCAAGATACAGCAGAAATAATGTAGGTGACATAAAACTTGTCTTGGACAAACTGCTATTAGCGAAAGAGACAAGTCTTTGAGCTTTTGAAATCAAAGACTTGTCTTTCATCAACAGTAGTTGGGCCAAGGTATGATATAACCTCATCCACCTTGTGTCTCAAATTTATGGGGACTGTCACAAAGTTCTGACTGATATGGATTTAGTACTTGGATCCAATTTTCATCCAAATTGAAGGACATATTTCTCTAGCTCTGGAAAGGTTCAGTAATTCGATCAATTGAACTCATGTAACTCCTGTTAACTTCAATAGAATTGGTATGTATCTGAGGTTACAGCTACATTGTGGAGCTATTTCGGGATATCTCCAGTATGACAATATAGCTATTCTGTCTTAAGAGCAAGTCCATTATATCAAAATATAACAGGCTCGCTATTCTGATGTCCCGGTAAACCTCATTGCATGAGGGTTAAGGGACATTTCAGAATAGTTATTTATTTCAAAATTGAGTGCTGTGTAGATAGCGCCAAATTTTGAAATAAGCTATTTTGAAATTACTTCGAAATTAGCTATGCAATTTGCGCAAATTGTGTAGCTTATTTTGAGGTAAGGGTGGTGTGTAGACACACCCAAACTGATGGGATACTTGTGAGCAGGAAATTCCAAGTTGTATAACAAAGGACCAAAATGCATCTTAGCTAATGTTTCATTATATATAATGTTAATTTAAGGAGCTAAAGCTTAACTGATCTTAATTAATTTCAGTTAATGCTAATTTTGGCCTTTAAAATGTTGCTTTAGCCTTTACAAATTTCTTCTTAGTAGAGCTAGTAGGAAAATAGAATCTCCCAATATTTAGGAAAATAATATCTGAATCGTAGTGAAAATTGAAACTACTAAACTGAACCTAGTAACAATAATAACTTGCACTTACCTATTGTCTTTCATCTTGGAAATTTGAAGTGCTTTACAAAGGTGAATAAATATTTCAGCTATGGGAAGTCTTCTCATCTTGGTTCAAAACAAGTTTGGAAACTTTTGTGAGAAAATCAGTTCAAATAGATGGGCAGGCCTTGAAGCTGAAAAAACCCCAAAACATTTTGCTTTGTTTGTAAAACAAACTGTTCTCCAAGGGCTGAATAGTATTGCAGTCCCCATATGCAAGCTTCAGGTACAATTGATTGATGCCCATTTAAACAGATTCTCACTAGTTTACTGTGTAATTATCAACTTACCCGGACCTAAATGTGTGAAAGAGCCAGGTGTCTCAAAATGTAGATAAGGGTCCAGTGGGGCTTACAAATGTGTCTAAACAGGTTAGAGAGAGGCTATGTATATCTAGATACAACAAAATAGCTTGGGTGAGGATAAGACATTGATGCAAACCATGGTCAGTTGACTGAAACAGGCACAACTTAAAGTAAAGTTCATTTCAAATTCAAAGGCTATGTCTATATTGACAAATGAATGATAAAACTTTTGTCTTTCAGAGCTGCTAACCTCCCACCTCCTGAAGGAAAAGTTTTGCCGTGAAAAATGCCAATGTGAACAGCACTTTTTCGGCAGGAGCGCTCTCCTGTCAACAAAGCAAATGTCTGTCAGCTCTTTTGTTGACAAAATACTTCCACTATCAATGAGTGACAACAGCTGCACTCCCTGACTTTTAGTGGCATGGCTGTGTCAACACAGCCATGTCGCTAAAAGCTACATAGTGTAGACAAAGCCTACTTTTCTTATGAAGTTTGCACAGCTTTCTTATTATTGTGCTTACTTTACAGATGGGGAAAACTAAGGCTCAGAGGTCAACTATCCTGTCCAGCAAAATACAGTAAGTCAGTGGCAGAAATAACATAACTTGGTCCATCTAAATCCAGAAGCATAGCAAGGGTGTTATGCAAAGGTAAAATTTGTGCCTCCACCCCGCCCCCGCATGCGTGGCAGGGCCCCAAACCTAGTGCACAGCTGAGTCCGACCCTGGAAGGAGGGGTGGAATTTGTACTGCATCTTCCTCTGCCCCCTCCAGCTTGGAGTCGGGCCCCTGCACACACTAATCCACTGGTGGAGATGGAGGAGGGTCGGATTGGGGGTGAAGGGGAGGCGGCAGGCAGAGGAGGAACAGGCAAGCTGAGGGATGACAGGGGGAGTGGAGGGGGACTAAATTGGTGTCCCCCTAACTTGACACCCAAGGGCAACTGCCCCTCTGCCCCCCTCCCCCCACTACGCCACTGTCTAAATCCTATTCCCTGTCTTTAATACTTTAATTACTACAACCCAGGCTATAATGCTTTTCCCTAGTAGTCAACCAAAGTTTCTCAAAGGAGAATGTGAAATAAAGTGGGTGGGGGAGAGGGAAGGGAGAGGCAGAAGTAGTTTATACGGTAGTTGAGTGGACACATTCAGATCCTGCATTTTGCTTTCCAAACCACTTTAAGTTAAGGAGCGTTTATATTTTCAATTTCAGTTCAGTTCATCACAGTGAGATATCGGCTTCTGCTAGAAAATGTGGATCTGGGTTTGAGTCAGGAAGGGTCAGAATCCCATTTTGTGTAAAAATAAAAAACAAACTCATTGAGCTTTACATAAATATAAACTTAGGTTGCTATTTTTGAGAATCTCGGCTACTGATAGTGATAATGCTTGTGCATATTATCCTGGGGCTAACTATGATGAAAGCAATGGAAGTGAGAGAGCAGTGGAGCGATTCTCCATCCTTTTACATTTATCATCACACACAGAGCTGTGTGACTTTTTTTTGGATGAATAGTTTTTGCTGGAAAATGCAGTTTTGGATTCACTGAAACTATCTGTTAATGTAGGGAATAGTTCCATCCAAAGAAACCAGACCAAAGCATTTCATTTGGATGTTTTCAAAATGAAACATTTGGACTTCATTTCAGAAAGGGGTTTAATTTAGAATTTATCTAGACATATTTATTTATTTTTAAAAGGAGAGAACAAAACAAAATGGAAAAAAAAAAAACCAGGTAAAAACAAATAACCTCCCCCCCAACCAACAAATCTGGTTCACGTGAAATGCTTTAATCAACCCAAAACAGGTTTTTAGAATTTTACATTTTAATCAGAAATGTCATTGGGCTGACCTGGAACATTTTTTTTTTCAGTTAGCCACATCCTTTTCCTCTACTCCTATTGCTCTGCTTGCTAGTTGCTTTCATGCTTGATACGACACAGCAGGGATCAAGAGCAGGAAATCAAGAGGAAGGCATACAAAGAGGGTTCTACTGACTGAGAAAATAGAAGTTGTGCAGAACTGGCCAACTTCTCAGATAGTCATAGATGCATAGAAATTCATAGAGCTCTGCTCCTAATACAGAAGGTTAATTTTGGGGTTTGCCAATATTGCAAAGTCATAACATAGTTTGTGTAAGGGTGCATCTATACAGCACCCTTAGCTCGAAATAAACTACACAATTTGCGCAACACAAACTGCTTAGCTTGTTTCAATGCTATTTCGAAATAGCTTATTTCATATTTCGGCACTGTGTAGACAAAATAACTCACTATTCCAAAATTCCTCGTAACCCTCGAGAAACAAGTGTTACCCGGATGTCAGAATATGTTGCCCGTTATTTCAAATCTATTTTGAAATTATGGGCTGCTTCAATAGATGTGGAATAGCTATTTCGGGATACTTCTGGTATTCCAAAATAGCTCCACAGTGTAGATGTACCCTGAGAAAGGGAAACCGTTACAGTGATCAGCAGAGTGGGATGTAGCATTTTCAGAACAGAAAAATAGTCTTGGGACTGCCCAATCATAACTGCTTTCATATTTGACACAAATGTTAGTGCTTATGGTTTGGGTAGCACAAGGGTCAGGAGGGTGATCACTTTTTATAGCAAAAGTCTGTTTTCCTAAGATAAATCATTGCACCACCCAAATGTAAATCCTATCAGTGGTTAAAACTATAAACATTTTCAACGCTAGTTGTGTAGGAGGAAGTTTTATGGTGAAGACAAACTATGCTTCCCTTCAATGGCACTTTACACTCAGGAATCCTGAGGGGCAACCTCAGTGATATGTTTTCACAGTTATATCCAGCCATATGCATGCTAATACCAATTCCTCGGTGGGAGGCTCATTGTCAACACTAGCATAGGCAGGATATCAAGGAGTTCGTTGCTATCAGGTTAGGAATGCCTCCCTTCCTCTAATTCACAGAAGCCTCGACATTTATGCATCATCTGCAACAATGGGGGTTGCAGGAGTGGTCCCCAGACCAAATGAAAACTGGCTAATGAGAGATATCAGGATAGTGTGTCATAGGAAAGTTAACCATGGCCTTCCTGTAAAGTAGTATCTCCTCACAATACCACACCAGGAAAGCTTGCCATTTAAAGATGAAATATTTTGTATAGATGGGAGAAACCAGTAGCTGACAAGTACAGATACCAACTAGTTGAATGGTTCCCCTAAAATGGTACAGACCTTTTCAGCAGTTTTTTGTTGGCACCGATGGAGCACTTTGTCATTTGTGTCCTGAGATAGAGACTGGCAATTCATGTTTACAAAATGGCTACATTACAAAATGGCCTGAGATTTATCCAATAAGAAATCTAGAGATGGTGACAGTAGCAGAGGCTCCAATGAATTACTTGGGATCATTTGAGATGTTTGGGGTCCCAAATGAGTTTACACAAAGATTAAGGAAGAAACTTTAAATCTAAAGCATTTGAACGCATTTGTGAGCTTCCAAGTATCCGCAACATTTGTATCACTTCTGCACATGTACAATTCAATGGTATAAAAGTTCAGTAGGACTTTGGGGATCCAGCTGAGTCCCCTTGTAGACTAGCACATAGGGAGTAGGACTTAACATACCTCATTCTTTCTGATGGCTTATTGCCGAGGTGGGGAACAGTGTTCCCTCTAAGATTTTCCATCTGGCTTTGTCTACACTGCGAGTTTTTGAGGCAGAAAATATGCTAATGAGGAATTCCTTAGCATAAGTCGTGTTAGCATTACCATATTTTCTGCCATTTCTTTTTGTGCAAGGGGTTTTTACGCAAAAAGAAGCAGTGTAGCCTCTTCAGTTTTGCGCAAGATCCTTATGCCTCTCCTAAAAGCATATTTTCTGCCGCAAAAACTCACAGTGTAGACAAAGCCTAAATGAGTGGAGTGAGTTTTGTCTTGTGCACCAATATTGAGGTCATGTGTACTCGAGCAGATGTGTGCCACCACCCACCAGTTACTAACACACACACAATGTTATGGAAGAAAGAATACTAAAACAGCTCCTTCCCAGACACAAAGAATAAAAAGAGCTGTTAAATCAGAACTTTCACCCAAACATCCTTATTATTATGGCTGACTGTTACTGGTTCCCCTAATCCATCCCCTACTTCCCCCCGTGCGAGCTGAACAGTGTCTATGACTCCCAGCGTTTTTTAGGTGTGGTCTTTTCAGACCGGCTCTCCGCCAGCCCGGGTTCGGGTTTAAGAGAGCCTCTAGAGCTTTGGCGTATGTGACCTCTCGGGTCAGGGAAGGGGGCTCGGGCCCTCCCTCTCTCCGAGCCCCAGCCCAGGGCCCTAAGGCAGGGACACTCGTCCCACTCAGTGGAGGGGGCTAGAGCCCCTAAACCCTCCACTCACGGGTGCCACGGCCGTGCCCTGGGCCGTTTCCTCCCCTAATAGCCCTTTATGACTCCCAGTGTGGGGCTAAGCTTACCGTTGTGCTCCCCCTGGGATGGGCACCCTCCCGTTCCGGTTCGCCCCCCCCCCCTCCTCCGCTCGGGCTCCTCGCCCTTTTTAAATTGGCTGCCTTGGTGTCGCCCGCCGTCCCTGTCCCTCTGGGGCTTGTGCATGATGTCACCGGCAACGTCATCTGGTTGCGTCTCGTTTGCCCGGCGGTCCATGGCTGCGGCGCCGCCAGCTGCCTCTGGCACGGCCCTTTCGGCTCCGTGGCTACTTGCCACTTGCCTGCCACCGTACGGACCTCCCTCTCACTTTCCAGCCCCCGGTCCAAGGCCGCCTTGCTGCCTGCCCTGTCACACCTGCCCCGCCTTGCTGCCTGACCCTAAGCGCTAATGTGCTGTATCATGGCATCAGTTACAGATAATGTAAAAAGACATCACCCCTCCACCGCCACAGACACATACATACCAGGAAAGTTTGAACAATATGTTGTTTTTCTTAAAGATCTGGCTGCACTACTACACAACAATAAACACCTGTTTTGCTTATCTGATACCAGATATCAGTGTACATTTGGCGAAACCCCCTTTATGAGAAACTGTATGAGTTCTATGGCTGTACCTTGGAAGCTTAACTAGTATCACAGCTTACCCCACCTACTTTCCAGTGTGATAGACATACATCTGCTTAGATAAATAGCAGTACAATCAGACATTGAATAGTCATTCTTGTGCTTAGCTGTAATTGTTTGTGCTAATGGGTCAAAAAGTCTATTTAGCGTTACTCTAACAATTCAAAAATACTGTCAAATAGCTAAAAAAATTAACTAAATTTTCAAAATGTAGCTAGGCCCAGTGGGGAATTGCTAGTCCAGTGTTGAGCAGCCTGTAGTCCATTGGGGCTCAATATATGGCTCATGAGACATTTTGTTTACCACTGCCCCTGTGCAGAGTTGCCAGATTCTGCTGGTTTCCGTACTTGTAGATTTTTTCCTACTGGTATTACTAAAGTGACAAATATGTAAAAG